>JADKLZ010000728.1:1905232-1915300 GCA_021533235.1 Biomphalaria straminea | reverse complement strand
ATAAGTAAAATATATACATAAAATTTCTTCAAAATTTTTTTGTAATGATTCATAGAATTACTTTGATACTATTGAAAAACAAAAGGCTGATCAAGAATCGTGTATATAAGAGTATATAAGTCTTATTCTGTTCTTTATTCAAGTAGACATTTTTTTAATTTTTTTAATTGTTTGAACTAATTCATATTGTTCTTTTATATAGTACATATATATATATATATATATATATAGATGTCACTGATAAATGTGTGTATGAATGTATAATCTATTTTTATATATGCGTGAATGACCGGAAGTGTGTTAGTTGTCAGAGAGAGTCCAGCTTGTTGTGAGATGCCGTAATGGTTATTAGTTTCTCTGTGTGTGATCAAGTGTTACTTGTTACAGCTGAACCAGGGACACCTAGACATATCGAGGTAGTTTCTAGCGAGTCATAAATAGAAATAGAAATAAGAAGAGCTGTGATAATATATATATATGCTTATATTTTAATTTTATTTCAATATAAACTTATGTTCCATTCATAGAAACACCCCTGGGTGTCAGTTGTCACAACAGTAATTAGTTTCTATGTCCTAGCTGACAGTACACGTCATGCTAGTCACACTGACATATAAAATATGCTAACTTGTATCTGTTAAGTCATCATCCACAGTGATTTACAATATTAAGACTAGAGCCTATTTACCAGCCGTGATTTACAATACTAGGACTAGAGTTATTTTACCAGCTGTGATTTACATTACTAGGACTAGAGTTAATTTGCCAGCCGTGATTTACAATACTAGGACTAGAGTTAATTTACCAGCCATGATTTACAATACTAGGACTAGAGTTAAATTTCCAGCACTTACTTCAGTGGTATCACTGCTTAAACATCCAACAAAAACTGAAAAATCTGGCTCCTCTGTTTTTGGTAATTCTGCAGAAGCCATCTGAGGAACAAAAAAAAAACTAGTAGATTTGGGGGATACATGTTGGTCTAAAAGTTACATCTTTTTATTAAGAATAAAAAATTTAGAGAATATGTTTCTAAATATTTTGAAAAATATATTTCAAACAATATCAGCAAGAAGGCTCAATAATCATGGCAGCTACCAGAAAAGCCATTACAAAAGACATGATTAAAAAGGGTCCACTAAGTTCACTGGAGGTTTAATGTAGTTGACTGGTACTGTGCTTGCCACAATTTTCCCTGCCATCTTATGGGAGGTTTGGGCTAGTATGTAATAATCTTCACGGCAGTTCTAAACAAACATGTTTAACATGCAACAGATATTTGTTTTCATGTGGGTTTTATTTCCCACTGTAATTTATTTCATTATTTTATCTATTCTCATTTTTATGGGATTGACTTAAAGGCATTAAACTGGAATCAAATTAAAATGCTGCTTGAGATTTGGGCAGAAATTTTTAAATCTAAAGGAACATCCACACATTGCAAATAACCATTTTATCCCACTTTTGACATGTGGTGCTTCCTTTTCCTAACAATTGATATCTGGTGTCAGGCCAGTTACATGAAGACAATTTACCCATGTAACCCCTCCCCCTGTCCACTAAGCATGCCAGAACACTGGAGAGGGAGAGAGAGGGAGGAGTAGACTACAGTTGTTGCCAATGTGTGACCTCAGTTGTACTGCTTGTAGTCACTGAGCATGCTTGTTACATGGGGCACTTAACCAATATAACCCCTCTCCCCTCTCATGTCCACTAAGCCTTGGTGTGACTCAGTTACAAACCTAGAATGGAGATACCAAGGGTGGGAAACCTGACAAAGACTTGTGTTCTTACAGCAGGTGTAAATGATTTATATATTAGATCTTATATTAAAAATTAAAATATATTTAAAATGATAATTTGTGGAAGTTTCTGTTGACCCTTACACAGTGTCTGGTTTTCCTGACATGAAGGGAAATTGTCTGGTTTACGTTACACGCATCGATACCGACTCCACACCTCTTTGACCTTATATTTAATTTTAACAAGGCATAGTGATACAATAAGTAATATCTATTTTTATTGAAAAAAGGACGAGGAATCCATTGATACTATCATTTTTTTCATTGTTCAGACCATTACGAAGCTATAAATATTCAAAGTTGAAGACTTGGCTTAGGTTGTCTGACGAACCTGTTTTAGTATAGATCTAAATCCAGTATTTCTGTTATTAAATCTAATGATTTAAATGATGATCTAAGACAAATTGAGCAGTTTGACTTTGATGGTAATATTTATCTTTTTATAGATCTAATACAGACGTTACTTCAAAAAAGAAGATGAATACATCCTATGACTATAATCATAATCATGATGATGTCCTATGCGTCATGATGGTGTGGTACTAGTAGCTAAAGACCTAAAGTAGTTAAAAGTAAGTCACAATCACATGTATGATGTTCATTCTCAGGTTAGCCTCACTCTCAGCAGCCTCCTCAGGCCAGTGATGCTCTAGGCACTCTAAGCCTAGTTAACTCTAGCTGACTAGGGCGTCTAGGATCTGATAGAATCTAGATAGGATCAATTAACTATTAAGTCAATAGGGAAGAACTTCAAAATCAAGAACTTTGAAGAAGGAAGGGGCATTTTACTCATTTTTAGACTACTGACTACTACACTAGACTAGTACTACTAGTAGTTAGGGTAGTACTAGCTAGATTGCCTAGATCTATATTGGCCTATAATAGCCTATTCTATATCATATATCAGTATATCTAATCTAGGCCAATAATTATAATGGCAATATTATCTAGAATAGATCTAAACTAGTTCTATGCGTCTAGATCTAGATCTAAATTCATAGATTTATCTGCTTTATTAAGATCTACCTTTTAATTTAATCAGCTAGATCTACACGATCTAGATCTATATAGATCTCTATTGAACCTTGACTAGATTCTAGATCTAGATCTACAGATTCTGAAACTTTAGTTTTACAAAGAATTTAGATTAGTCTCCCTTGTCTGAGTTTTTATTTATTTTATTTTAAAATATTTTTTAAAATGTTATTTCTCATATGTTATTCTAATAGTTGTATAAATATAACCAGAACACAGACCAGTGTTACATATAAATATAATAGAGAAACTTTAAACAAAAAAATAAAGATTTAGATCTAGGATTATCACCTTTCTCATCTGTACCAGACTTTCTCATCCGTAGCATGACTTAGGCCTACTATTTTTCCTTGGTATAGTTTGCTAAAGAGCTTACTTATATAGAGATCTAGCTCTGCGGCCTAAAGCTGGCTAGTAGTAGAAGTAGCTTGGACATTCGTCCTAGGAGTGCTATGAGAGGTTCTTGTATGTAACCACCCTCTTTCCACAGCTGTCCTTTGCAGTATATCAAGAGATTCACGGTATCCAACCAGCTTTTAAATGACCTTCTAGATCTATACGTTTTTTTTTTTGCCTTTACACTTTGAAGGATGACTTCTGACATTGAGTTGTGTCTTACTGTATGACCGGATCGGCTCAGCTTTCACAATATTGAGGATTTTCTTCTTTTTGAGTGTTGACTTTTAAAAGTACAAACTCATTTGTTTATTTTTCCTGGTGTCATGTATCCAGCATTTTCTTATAACGTTTACTCTTAAATGAGGGAATTGTTTTTTTCATCCCCCAATTTTTGAAACCATGTAGAATTAGCAGGGGGAAAAAAGTAATCTAAATATCTTTATAATCTTCTATCTCCTATAATATGCTGAAGGCGAATCTCCAAAATAAAGTGGCAGGGTTAGGGTTAGGGCTTGGTCACGTTGGTCAGCTATACAACCCTACAATGCCACCAGGGGCGTAGCTAGGGGTTCGGGGGCCCGGGGGGACCGACCTCTTTGGGGGGCCCCTTGCATTTTCACATTCGACATATGATATAATGACATAATGTACGCAAAAAAATATATAAGCCCAAGATCTAATTGGTTCAGTATATCAGAAAACTTAAAAAAAAAATTATTAAGATTCTTTTAATAATTAATGCCGTTGTTTATTAGCTAAATAATGCACTAGTGACAAATCTCAATTCATATATATCGCTTCGCTTCGTGCATTCTATGCAGCAAAGACATCTATAACATCATCTACATCTATAGTACTATACTTTATAGTATTTATGACTTAACTGACATTAAAGCCATGATAAGCCTTTCTTGTGTCATTGTGCTCCTGGGATAGTTTTTGATGAACTTGAGCTTTGAGAATGACGCAATGGAAGTGGCCTGAGTTAGCGGTATTCGGAGGAGGCTGCAAGGTTTGAGCACATGTAATTACCATATGAAGCCTGTTATCGCAATATGTCTATTGTGGATTGTATTACTGGTTTGTTGATGAAAACTGCTCGTACATCAATGACATCATCGAACAAGCTATTTGCCATTTATTTCATCATACAAACAGGAAAAAGTAACACAGTTTGTCATAAGCGTGTCATCATCCAACAGGTGTCTTGGTTCAAGAAGAAACCCAAAGGTATCCATTGTTTTCCAGCCTTTGTAATCTTTCCTTCATCCCCATATGAAATCTGTCCAGCACTTCTGTCGCAAAACTTTTGAATTGAAGTTCTATTGACAGTCCTACATTAAAACTCAACTTCCATTTAAGTCTTTTCTTTCTTCTGGCTGGTTTGATTATTATTATAGCTTTAATATAGCGCTACTTTCATGCTTATAGCATGCTCAGAGCGCTTTGGTCCAATCTCATTTGTGGACCAGTGGGACGAGGGGATATCTAGGAGTTGGTTTCCCGTGCTGCCTTTTGGCGCACAGTAAACACAACTCTGCCCGAGTCGGGTGTCAGAACCTCGAGCCCCCTTCTAGGTAGCCAAGCCAAGCTCAAGCCGCACTTAGCCTCTCGACCACACTTCCCACATTTGATTACAGTGAATCCATAGTATTCACTACCTTCTTTTGCTTCTTCGTTGGATTGGGTGATCAGCTTCATCGTTTTTCTTCATTTTGCAGAAAGCTTGAATGGGTTTCAATAAATTTATTGTTTATGTTGTTTGCGAAACCAAAAGGATTTACACTATCCATAAATAGCAAGGATCTATATGTTGCTATGCTCGAGTATAGAAATACTCCGATTAGAATCACAACTTCTGATGAGTAGAAGACTCAGGGACATCATTCCAACTAATGCCAAACTATTGAAACCATCGGTAATCGAAAATGCAGAGACATCACTCAACGAACGACAGATGAAAAGCAAAGTGAAATACGATACAAAAGCAAGACTACTCAAAGATTACCCTGTCGGAGAGAAATTGAGAGGATAAACATGGCAGAAAGCAGTTGTCATAAAAAAAAACGTTACTCACCAAGATCTTACATCATAAACAAACGATGGGAAAACAAACAGAAGAAATCAACGCTTTTTGAACAAGAGTTTCGACGAAGATATCTCTGGGTACTATGATACCGACGAAGGCAACAAACAGTAAACTGTTAGAACAAACGAAACAGAGAGTTATAGACCAAAGTCTAGAGAACCTTTTGTGCCAATCAAGACAACCAGAAGTGGTCGAATTATTGAAGTTTCTAGTAGATATCAGTCTTAAAACTTTAAAAGGATGTGATAATAACTTCAAAAGGAAGGATATCTGGGGGTTAATTTGGGAAAAAAAAGTTGAACAATTCATGTACAGTTCCAAAAAAGGTGACAATTGTTTGATTTATCTCAGCAGAATGAAAAGCTGCCAGGTTGAGAAAGTGATTATCACAGTTAAGAAATATTGCTTTTGGATTTCTGCCTAACAGACGTATCCGCAGGCCAGACCTAGTCCTGGCTAGTAGCGGCTTTACAGGGTGGCAAGTGGGGTAGGTGGCTTGAGGGGGGCCCCGCGATCGGAGATTTTATTGTCACAAACTTATCACCACACATTTTTCTAATAAAATCCGATTGGATCTAGATGTTAAAATAGATGTTAATATACGAAATAAAATATTTGGATTGGTTGCTTATTGTGTTTTTGTCCCAATAGGCTATGGTCAAGGGAGTAATTTTAAAACTTTTTTTAAGTTGAAAGAATTTTCTTTATGCAGAACAATTACAATACAGTATATTTAGGACTTAGCGCGGCCAATTGTAAGGCAACAATGGCTACGCAATGTTCTATGTTTTGTAACAAAAAAAGGAAGGCCCACAGCGTAAGGCGGACATACTGTTTGTTATTGTTACAGCGTTAGAGACGGAAAGCCGGTTAGCGTGATGTGGTACGGTATATATAGTTTATCCTTACGGGGCCCCGCACATGACACACGCACAGGGCCCCGTGCACTGTTCGTGGCAACAAAGAGAGTAATATTCTTAGTTTTTGCTGCAAGTACGTTTGATCATTTTGAAAGTAAAATAAATCGGCAACAAATCTATTAAAGATTTGCATTTTAAAATGTAAAACTAACTTTAACTTTTCTCTTTCGGAAAAAATGTGTAAAACGTACTGGTACTTGACACTATTTGTCAATCAAATATATAAATTTTTGTATTTACAAACAAATTTCGGACACCCGTTTGGGGGCCCCCCCTAAGTGGGGGCCCCCCCTAAGTGGGGGCCCGGGGGGATTTTGAAAACCTCCCCCCCTCCCCCCCCCCCCTACGCTACGCCACTGAATGCCACAAGGTCGACTTCCACAAGACTTTCTGTACGGTGATCTAACAGAAGTCAGGAGAGCCGCTGGTCGTCCACTTCTAAAGTATGCTGATGTGTACGCGACATGAAACTCTTCAAAATCGACACTAACAGCTGGGGAAAAGTGGCACTGGATAAATCTACATGGAGCGAGCATGATAAAAGGCTCACAAGGGTCCCGATTCCCGATCCTGTATAAATGCTCCTTCTTCCCTAGCGCTATTAGAGCATGGAATGGGTTGCCTGAGTCAGCCAGGAAAACCAGTGACTTGTAGAATTTAAGTCATTGGTTAATATGCATGGCTGGATGCGTAACGCGTAGGACGTAATCATCTTCGTTTTTGAAGTAACGTCTGTATTATATAAGATAAGATTGCAGATGCCAACACAACAGTAGTAGAAAGAAGGGTGAAACACAACGGCGCCTGGTGTTTACTTATATGCCCAACCTGTGCATCATGGATCGGCCTCTTTAGTCACACAAAAAGTTGCAAAGGGAAAAGCTCGTCTCTCGAGAAGTAAAAATGCCACAGAATAGAAGCAACTCCTATCGTATTATTATCGTAGAACGATATAAAACAGTCTGAGTTTTACTTCAGAACTAGTGTCACTCATACATATGCTCGACTAATGATCTAAGCTCAATCAGAATGTTATCTTTCACTAATCCCCTATCTCTTGCTATGTTTAGGCATTTCCCTATCTCTTCTTATATTTAAACCTAGGTATTTAAATGAGTCAAGAAGAAACATTGAAACGTGTTAAATAAACTGTGTGCAGCGTTTTACTTTGTTACAATTAACTCCCATCTTAACCCTGTAACCTAGCATTTATGTAACATTTGTCACAGAAAACGCTTATAAGTGCCAGGCTAAAGCAATGAAGAATATCAAACACCACAAAAGTTTTGCTTCTTCCCTAGAGCGGAGTGTGTTGCCTATATATATCTATAAGAAAGACAACTCTTCAAACTGATAAACAACAGACTTAGGGATGATTTGATTCATAAATTTGACTTCATTGTATTGATCTTCAAATGTCAGACTGACCTCAATGATATCCCTTTGACAGACTTGGATGATTTGATTCCTAGTTGGCCATTCTCTAATTACTCAACTAAAAACCAGTCACAAAACAAGAGAACACATATAATGTGTATAAATCTGAACAAGAAACAACTCAAATTCATTCATCACTTTATTAAGTCACTTAGTAAAACACAGATACATAGGTCACCGAGGAACAATCACAAAACTGTTAAAACCAGACGCACTCATTCCAACATTCAGCATCATGCATACAATTAATGATGTCAAAAAATATTTTTTTTATTATTTACATCAGGCCTTTTTTTTTTGTTTGTGTTGCCGTACCAACTCCATAATATTTGAATAAGAGCTTTAAACGTTAGCATCTAATAAGTTAAATCTTATGTTCTAATCAAGTTCTTAATAGAACAAACAAAGACATCTATAGCTTCAAGAAAACTCTTGCCTATTGTTTTTTAAATTTCAAAACTCAATATTTTAGAGACGTTTATTCCAAGCCTATCAATGTTTCTATTTATCATATATTCATAGTTTCAATGTTAACAAGCTTGGAAAAAAAAGTAAAAATCTGTCTTCAAGAGATGCAGAGCGCAAGCATCCTATAACACAAAGGCCTTTCACTAGTTTTCTGTCTGACCCAATTCTCTAAGCATTACTTAGGAGAACAAGGGACACATTAACAAAAAGATAATCTCGACAACAAACTATGTTTGATTTAATCTTGACAGCAAACTATCTGATTGAGCCTCAAGTCATCACAGTGTTAGCAGAGGAAAGCTTAATTGTATTCCACAGCAAACACATGGCTAATATATATATAAGAAACAAAAGACTTATTATTGTATAAACAATTTTTAAACAAAATTTTTGTTTTTTAGACAAATATGGGATCAGAATGTATGAAATTGATAATGAAAAAAAAAAACAACAACCAAGAACAACCCCAAAACTGTCTCTTCAGTAGGCTAAATTAAGATCAAGTGAACAAATTTTGAAATGACAAACATTTACATTCAAATGAAAAATAAGTATAGAATTTAATAACTAATTATTTCAAAGGTGCATTATAATGTCAGGATTGGATCAAGACTGTTTGGACCATCAGAGAAATAGTATCTAGATATATTAAACTGTTTTGAGTTTTCAGTGAATACATTATATTTCCATTGAGCACAAAGTCTTGCTGTAGAAAAAAAAAAGCAGGCAAGGCAAGAGTTTTCTTGTTCTAAAATTCTTACATAGACAAAAGTTGAAAAATGTACAAAGCACTCCATACAAACTATAATTTCTACATGTCCAACAAGGACCAAGTAACGTGTAGACATTTTGATTTCCTCAAATAGTTTTTGATCATTTCAAACTAAGCAGTCTCTAGCTACTTGCTAGATTTATAGATTTGTATGTTACACAGAATACAGAGGACTAATGACTTTGTAACTTAGCCCCTGGCACTGCATTTACTTTGGAGAACTGTTTCACAGATCAACTTGAGGATGTTTCTTGTTTTATTTCTTTGGAGCAACAAAAAGCCTACACTATTTCTAGCAAATAAGCACTGGTCAAGGCCTGTAACTCTTGGCGCATGTAGTCTTCAGGCATGGGAAGATCTGCAATGCATTTGGTCAGCAGTCTGGTAAAATAAAAACAATGGCAAGTTATAAGTTGTTGAAGCTTGATTACACTTTCTTAATGAAATAGATGTTGAATGTGTGTGTATTTGTTTAACAAGAACAGACAGCAAGGAGACAGACTGTGCATGCTGGTATGAACCTCGCCTAGAGCAAAAGAAACAAAGTGGTCTTAGTCAAGAGAAATAAAGCTGCCTTTTTAGCTAGACCTAAAACAGATGCATATAAATGAACAAATTGTGGCAAAATCTGACTATCCAGAATTGACTTGATTTGTCACTCCAGATTCTGTCCCATCTCAAGATGAAACCATATATTTCAAGTTAACTAAAAATTGTAATACTTGATAAAAATGAAGATTAGAAAAAATTAATAGAGAGAGATTTGAAACCAGTGACTCATCTGGGTGCATCCATGTCTTCAGAGACAAAAGGAGCCATATATGTTTTTAACATGAATATGTTGTGTATGTGTTGACAGAAAATATATATGTGTGTATATATAAATACAGTCAACAGATCTTGAAGTATGTGTTTGTACAAACTAATCTGCCTTATTATTGCCATTTATATAGTCCTCATTAAAAATTAATAGCTAAATTCAACACATTAAAAAGTATCTTCAACACATATGCAGAAACTATATTGTAATGAAAGTAGATATGAATATTCAGCTTGTCAAACTGTAAATTTCATATTTTGAGGTTTCAGATCTTAGTAATGTAATGTTTCAGATCTTAGTAGTGTAATGTTTCAGATCTTAGTAGT
>JADKLZ010000728.1:1860475-1904527 GCA_021533235.1 Biomphalaria straminea | reverse complement strand
TTGACAAAGTTCAAGACTTTGACTTGGTGTAGTTCAAGATTGACAAAAATCAAGAAAACATTTCTCTTACTAGATATAATAAACTCCATTGAAAGGAGTTTTTCATTTGATTTCCATTGATGAGAACAAGGATATACAAATGTCTTTATGGACAGGTGTTTAAAAACATTATTGAGACACTATATAACACATAACATTGTGATATATAAACTACAAAAGGACTAAAGAGAAAGGCCAAAATATAAACAAGTAAATATACAAACAGTTCAAGTTAACTAAAAATTGTAATACCATTACAAAATGAAGATAAAAAAAAAATTAAATAGAGAGAGATTTGAAAAGTCAAAAAAAAATTTTTTTTTTTCAAAAATATTTGTAACTGACAATGTAAACACAATTTTCTATAGAAATAGCAAGAGATAAACTATTAATTCAGCTTGGACTAAAAAAAAAGAAAGATTAACTATACTTAAGGACTTAAGCAAAATGCAGAAGTTCAACATTCTAGAGATGAAAAAAAAAAAACCTGTTTCAGTTGATCTATTCGCTGCCGAATGTTGATGAAATCAAGGTAGACTTTCCCAGATGTGGACCAGTTCAATATACTGAGAGACCGCTCTGGGGGTGCAAGCTGCTCCAAATAAGTCTTTAAAAACATGTCCTCATCTAGAAGTGTACAGTGTAATTGATCATGGTTTACAAATATGGAACATACTCAAGTCTGATAGAAATATAACATCATTTACAACAGAGGTCAGACAGCAGTTTAGAGATGAGTTCAAAGTGATAGGTGGGAAAACATGTTTACTGGACTTTGGCGTTTGAGAAAAAAGACAGAATCTCCCTAATTATATTTGTGTAACTAATGACAATCCTTTTCATTTAGACAGAAGAGCTTATAGAAGTTGTGGTCCACAGCTTTGATCAGACTCTCTCTCTTACTTATAACTGTCCTTAAGAACAAGTTTTAAAATGTATCTTCACTCACCATTGATGATAGCATCTGCAGCCAAGTGTTGTAGAATCAAACTGTGGCCTCTGTTGTAATGTCCAGCTAGTATCCAATGTTTGGCCTCAGTAGCATAGTTACCCTCTAGATGTGCCCTGATAGCCTACATCACACAATACATTTATAACATAAGCACAAAGAAATACTTTCTTTCCATAAACTACATTTTTATAATCATAATAATAATCTTTATTATCCATAAGGAAATTTGTCTTACAATTGGTGCATCACATCATTTAGTAAATCAAAATATACATTCACATTATTCTCAATCAATATTTACATGTGAAATATTTATATCAGATAGTTGAAATGTATTTAATGATTTGAATGCCATAGTTGAATTGTATTTAATGATTTAAATGCCAACGGAACAAAAGAGTTTTTGTGCCTGTTTGTCTTTGCTATCAATGTCTTCTATCTCTTTTGTGATGGTAAAATCATAAAATCCTGACCCAAAGGGTGATTTTTTTTATTTCTAATAACTTTTTAGCTTTCTTGTGAAAGTTTTTCTCAAACAGCTGCCTACATGAAGTTTGTTTTGGGACAATGACCTTACCAACAGCATATAGGATTCTATGAAGTTTATTTTTAATTTTAATGTTCAGATTGCCATACCAGGCAGTGATATTACAACTTAAAATACTGCAGATGTGACAGTGATAAAACATCGCCAAGGCCTTTAGCTAACATTAAATGAGGACATTTTTCTAAGTAATCTTTGATGCCTTTTTTTAAATGATATAATCAGTATCAGCTGTCAAATTTAAATATAAATATAGTATGGGGAAGCAGGATGGAGTAAAAGTTTAATTACTTGTAATTACTGTTTTGATCTAACCTAATTTCTAGCATGAGAAGGCAAATTTCCTGATTTATAACAGAAAACAAAAATTTACCTTGGCTTGATGCAGCCATTCACTTGGAATGTGAAGTTCATCCACTAGGAAGGTCTCCCTCTCATCTAGAATGTCCCCCAGCTGAATGTGACGCTGTAACAAGCTCATCACAGCCTGCTGCCTGTGGCCAGTGTCCCTGATGTGCAGAAGAACAAACGCTGCCCAGTGCCAGAGCCCCAGGGCCTCTAGCTGAGAGGCAAAGCTGACGTGTATGCTCTCAGTGTGGTAGGGAGACAGGTGACAATACTGCAAGGACTGGAGGACTTGTAACAAATGCCAGCTGTGGGGGGGAAATCAAATAAATGTGTCACAAGATTTAAAGACTTTTGTTATTCTAATCATAGTTCTAATTTTATGCTCATTACAGATAAATTATGGAGGGGCGGTAGCTAACTGGTAAAGTGGTTGGCTTCTGAACTGTAGTTTCCCGGGTTTGATTCCTGGTAAAGACTGGGATTTTAATTGTAACATTTTTAGTCCAACCAGCTCTAATGGGCCCCTGACATTAATTGGGGAAAAAGTAAAGACGGTTGGTTGTGGCCACCGAACACCCTCATTAAACATTGGCCACACAAACAGATGTCCTTTATATCATATGGACAGAAAGGGGATCTTTACATAAATAAAAATCTACATATATATATATATACACGGAAGCAAGAATTATAGGGGGTTAGGGAAAGCTTAAAATCTGTACCTGACTGATATTTTCAATTCTTTGAAACATCTTTATTCAATTAAAATAATACATGTGACAAAAGACTAACTTAATGCTATAGAAAAATATTCCTTATTCAATTCTATAAAGTTCAAACACAAAGAGAATTCATCAGAATGCAGATGACTAACAAGGAACTTGTGGTGCCTCAATGACTTGACAGTAGAACTATATTTACAGGTGATGTTAAGAAGAATGGATTTATTACCTGAGTCTAAAATCTAAATGTGAAGGTGTTGATGAGGTAGGTGAAAGCAGAGCTTCCAGACCATAAGATTTATCTGCGTACAAACACAGCAGGTGGTAGGCTGTGTCAAAAATACTGTCATCATTCTCTTCCTCTTCTTCCAGGTACGGAGGCAAAGGCCTGGCACAGTAAGGTCTGCTAGTTTCATTGCTTTCAAAACCTTGCTGATACTGACGCAATGCATGCTGGATGGTACCATTTGGGGGAGATTTAAACCTGCAATTCAGTTGATAAAAGAAAAAAATGAAGATTTTGTGTTGCACACATAAAGCTTGAAGCATATTTTTTTGGCTGTGATGTAAATACATCTAGCTATAGCAATAAATAGGACACAATTTCATTCCATTTTTAACAATTATGTGAATTTTACAGCTACGCTATGATGAAAATCAAGGAACAGATGAAGGAGTTTTTATAAAAAAAAAAAAAGGAAAATATTGCCCAATCTGATTTTCATTATTTGCACATAGGCACATTTAAGGAATTTTTGTTTTTCAATGATTCTTTGTAAATAAGGACAGGACAATTAAAAATTATCCAAGCTACAATTGAAGTATTCAATCAGTTTTTTTTTTAAATAATTTGTCTCTGTAGTGTTTAAGTCTGGTTGTACTAAGTAAAAAGAAAAAGAAGTAAAGTAAGTCACTTCTGATTGGATTAATCTCATTTATTTCTCAACACACTAAAACCTCTTGCTTAAAAGTTGGACTGCTCTCCCACCCCCTTCAACATCATCAAGACACCTACATGTCTTAATTCATCAAGACACCTACATGTCTTTATCAATCACCATCATAGGAGAATTATCTCTAATGAAACAATAGCATTTTTTTAAATGAACTAAACCTCTGGATTTAATGTACCAGTGGTAATAGCTAGCACTACTTGTTCTTAACTTTCAATTCTATAATTTGTTCTAGACAAGATAAGTTGTTCCAATCATTGAGGACTAAGATTAAATTGCTTGCTTACCAGAGATGCAATGCCAGTGCTCTCTTCCAGTCCAGCCCATGGCATGTGTTGATGTCATCAGTAGTGTCCCCTTCACTGCTGCCAGGTCTCCACACTAACTGGCCAGCTAGAAGACAATAAATCTTTAGTCTCAGCTTACTGATGAACTGGCAAGTCTGAAACAAGGAGAACACTGTCACACAAATATTTAGCATAAGAAAACATTTTCAGCTAGAGTACATACAACTTTTTTTACTTTTTACTATCAGTCGCTAGCGTCAATATAATCATTATTTTCCAAGTTTTGCCAGAAATATTCCATTAGCCCATGGGACTGCCAGCCTTGAACAAGGAGAATCGAAAGAAATGAAGTTTTAAGCAACAAGGATGGAAGTGTCGAACTGACAGCAACGAAGTTTATAATTAGTGTTGGGAGTGTTGTTCTAGAGAGAAAGAGTTAATACTTTAACTCTTATTGAACTATAATGCAGTTAATAATGGTATTATTTGATAGGAAGTTGCCAAGTATTTTCTTTTAACTTTTGTAAATGAAGAGATGTTCCGTTTTCATACAAAATGAAAAGACAAGACTTTGACATGAATTGACATGAAAAAGCCATTATTTCATTATCATTTGGAAAGGATTTTATCAAATGTCCAGGATTGGACAGGGAGTTCTTAACCATAAGTACTGTCTGAAGGTTCCACAATGGTAGTGACCATAACTGAGTTGGCTCATACAATATATGTAGTGTATCGTGATCCGTCCTGAAAAATTTCTTATTCCATATACTAGGACAAATTCCTTCTTTACTAGTGCTATGACAGCATGGAACTGGTTACTTGAATCAGCCAGGAAGACCAAAGATTTAGTAGAGTTGAAGTCTCTTATTAGCAAGCATGACTAGATGAACACATGGATAAGCATAGGACTTAACTATCTTCTCTTTGGAAGGTGTATCTGTAATGTATAAGATAAGAGAAGTGACCAACACTTACATTATGCTCTGCCCACTGAGCCAACTGCATGGCCAGCATATGTCTGGTCACAGTACTACCCATGGCCTGGGACAAAAGCAGGGCCAAGCGGTGATCTCTTCCTTCCTGCGCTATTTCACAAGCTTTAGAGATTTCACCAACGGTAAGCTTTGAAAAAACTTTTTCAAGATATCCTTCTTTACCCTAACATATAAAAAAAAAAATCAATTAAAATTAAACTGTATGCAAATTAAGATGAATTATTTTAAACTGATTTGTTAAAAACTAATATGGACAAATATAAATCCAATTGTATCCGTGAATATGAAATTGTAAAAAAAAATATAAAAATAGATATTTATTAAATTGCCATTGTAGGTCTTAAGTTCATAGAGTTTCTACAAGTAATGTAGTATTACATGTACTATAATAAAACAGATTAAATAATATCAAAACAAGTCCTAAAACACAATGATTAATGTAACACATTTTACCTGTGCAGCTTCCATTTCTTCTAGGACTTTAGGGAACCCTGTTTCTGTCAGCCATTTTGATAACATCTCTCTCCGCAGCTGAGTCTCACGGTATATATCTTCTTTGTCTAAAGGGCAATGAAAGAAACCATTATAATCAACTCTCATGATATATATCTTCTTTGTCTAAAGGGCAATGAAAGAAACCTTTATAATCAACTATTTCAGGGAGTAGTAAAAAAAAAAAAAGTTAATGTTTTTTAAATGTTTCTTAGGAGTACTGGTTATAAATGTTTTTCTGTACCTAAATCTGCATCTTCTAGTAAGTTCCCCCACAATGCAACACAAAGGGACAAAACCATCTTGAAGTGTTCTTGAGCTTTGATATCAGGATGTGCACCTAGCATAGAAATAGAAGAATAGCATTTGAATGTGATTCATTTAGAAGAACTATACACTGTCTCAGTTGGAAATCAAAGGAGACAATGACTCTTAGGGCAAAAAACCAAACAAACCATATGTGGAATAAAACAATGCTTAAAAAAAAACTTTCAATGGTACCTAGTCTTAGTGGAAAAACAATATCTATGGCTGCTTAGTATTTAGGGGACTGATCTTTCCTCAATGATGGATACATTAGTAACAATTACCTTCCGCCCCTCACCTAAACACTGAGACTATGATTTAGGTTTTCTTATTATGTCTGCATACATTTATATAATTTATGTACTTTAAGAAAAAAAAATTGTTTTGTTTTTAAATTATCTAACATTTTCATTCGCTCATTTCAATGTATTATTTTTACCAAGTGACTTTTACAGCTTCTGTTAGAAACTTCATCTATATAGTTATTTTTCTAATATTAATATAAATCCAAACACTTGTATATTTGTCTTCATTTAATTATAATCTTAAAAGTCTTTTTTTGGGGGATACATATATAGTTTTATCATTATGACTTTGAAATCATTTTATACAGTGTTTTCTGTCATGTTGATTCAGTTATGTGAGAAGCAACAACACAATAAAAGACAAAAGTGTTAGGCCATCAGTTTTATCCAGTGACTTTCTCTACAAGACTGCCAGCTTTGATCACTGTTCATAAATCTCATTTCTTTTCAGACAAAGCCTGTAAACTAAGTTGTGAGCTTAGCACTAGAGATTGGCTTGGGCATTAAACAGACAAATGCAAAATATTGACTGACAACATCAACATCATAAATGTGGTAGTTATTTAAGATGTGAGGGACAGTTATTGAACAATACAACTGAAATTTACTATGCCTTGGGTTGCATTGCACAGTACAGAACACTGAACTGAATATATGGATAAAAAAATTCAACAACTACTCCTGTTTTATGGTGTGAATGTATTTAGATATTTTATCCTTCTGAAACCCACAAGGAAACAAATCTATCTTTAAACAAGGCATTTAGTCCACTGGGAGATGAGATGAGCATAGGACAGATATTGTCTTAAATCATGCATACTTGTCTTCAGACATTGAACTAATAAAGGATTGCAATATGATAAGAATTAATCTGTGTACATCATACTGCTAGATTCTGGATAAATAGCAAACATGTGAGAAAAATAAATCAGATTTCTGTACAGCTTAGAGGCACTATAAATGGAAATGGAAAAGGTCAATGTTACAACTTACTCATGTCTGCTATGCCAGTTCTGACCAGGTCAGCAATTTTGTGGAGAGCTGCCACCCCAGGTTCAGGCACAAAGACAGGACAACCATCTTCCATGTTAAATCTAGAATGTTCCAGCTGAATAGTCAAGAGAGCTTCTTGTTGGTTCTGAAAAATAAAATTAAAACAAATGTTTTTGTTTTGTAAGGTTTCTAATATGAACACTGATGTGATATATTTAGTTTAGACTACAGTGTTTTATAGTATACAAGGACATTCAGCATACTGATGGTTTAGAAAAATAAACAAGGCTATCTACACCAAACAATCAACTGAAGTGATATGTGAATTGAAATGTAAAATATAAACTTGTACAAAGGACAAGACTGAAGGATTTCTTCTCCATAACATGGGAATGCTGCCTATGTCTAGTCTAAAAGTATATTCTAGTATCATCAACTCAACAATTATCACACCACAACTCAACATTTGTCAGTTATTTTTTGGGTCAATTTTCTAAAAGGAATTTTTTTTTTCTTAAGCAGTTTCAATTATTGAACACATATTTACCAAAATTTTAGAATCCCTGGTGTCCATGTAGTCAGTCACTTGTACTTGTTCAACGTGGGCCATCCAACTCTTGTTGCTGGGCTGTGTCTTGGCTCGGCCTTTAGCAAAAGGAAGTAGTGACACTTCTTGAGTGTCTTCCTCTAGAAGTAGAAAATAAAATTGAATTTAATTTAAAAAAAAAAGAAGTGCTTTGTTCAAAATTTAGTCACTGTAAAAAAACTGTATGATTTTTGTTTGAAAAAGACAACAAAATATTTAACACTATCTAACCATGCTCTTATTTTTAGATTTAGATAAAGATAAGATAATTTTTATTGATACAATCTAATGGAAATTTAGCTTGATTACAATTGACAACCTCAGTGTAACTACTGTACAAAAACAATATTGATGAAAAATTCGAACAACATTCACATACGAACACACAACCAGCATTTTATGAATAAAAAAATCTATTGCTGTTATTTCTATCTAAATTTAAATAGCTTTGTCTGTGTTGTATGTGGAAAATTATGCAAGTTGCAATTGGGTTTGCATAGTCTTGTGAAACACTGCACTCAACCTTAATCTTTGAATTCGAAGGTATAGCCATTTGTATTATTTGTATTTAAAATGAGGAGGGGCCTACTTTAAATCACCAGAGTACCACTGGATCATAGTGAAGAAATTAAGATCACAACCTAAATATTATTTGATCAAGTTAAGTTCAAAGACAACATTGACTTGAAAGATTTCTTTAACCATGTTAGACAATACAGAGCTTAGTACCGACAATGAAAAAAAAGTACATTTTTAGAGCCCTTAATCTAAGAGTTTTCAGTTTGTTGTAAAAAAAAAAAAAAAAAAAAAAAGGAAAATCGTAACTAGTCACATATCAGAAGAGACTAAGCCAACATTAGAGGCTGCCATATGGTAACTGTCATGATGATTACCTGTAGATGTTAACAAACACATGTATGTATAGAGAGTTTCTTTTTAAGACATATTTATTTAGTTTATGTTTAAAGGGCAGGTGGAGACTTTTAAATCCTGTGGCATTAGCTAATGAGGCTAATATAAGGCCACAACAATGACAAAAAGAAAACATTTAAGCCAGGTGAATGTGAATACCTTTGAAAAATCATCCAGTGACGACATCAGAAAATGAAGTATTTTTAAAATTTAACATAATAATTAACAATCGAATTGAGATGCTACCGAAGGATCCTAGGCATCACATTTAAAGACAGGGTTACTGCAGCGATCGGACCCCATGATGACCTGCTAACTACTGTGAAAAACGCAAGCTTGAAATGTATGGCCATATAACAAGATCTTTGGGACTCGCAAAGACGTTCCTCCAGGGAACAGTACCAGGAAAAAGAAGAAGAGGCAGATAGAGAAAGTGGTGGAAAGACAACATAAAAGAATGGATGGGCCTACCATTGAAAGAGGTTCTAAACAGGGCAAAGGATAGAGGAAGGGAGAAAGACGGTCTACAAGTCTTGCTTGGTGCCCCAACGGTCCACCAGACTAAGGGATAGGTAACAGGTAACAATTAACAATGAAACTGAAATGATTTGATAAGCCAATAGTTATGTGTAACAACATTTCACAAACATTTTGTCATTGTCATGTAGTAACAGTCTACTTGCTTGGGGTCAAGATTAACAAGATCCAGTCATGACAACTCCACCATTCCTACTTGTACATTTCTAAGCAGGAGCAGCTCCTTACCTGGAATGCCTATCAGGGCACCACTGTGCACTAGTGTCCACGGCAGCCCCCATCCAACTCGGAAGGATCGCCCCATGAAGAAAGCTGCATCAACGAAAGGCTGCTGATTGTTGTAGAGTACCGAGTCCTTGACATGCAGGATGTTGTGACGGACAAGGGTCCCTACAATACGGGGAGGAGTATCCTGGGACTGCATGCCACTGTTGATGAGTTTATGCTCCACGTAGGGTGTCTGTAAGAAAGTCTGTGGTTTGGGACGAAGAAGATCTTTCCCTAAGCTGACATCAAATAATCCTGAAATAGAGTTTTAGTTTGCATTAAAATACAAGAATTATATATGTATATACCGGTATATAAAAAAACACTCAGAGATAAAGTGAATGGAGGCACACTAAAAAGTGCTTGGCTTTCGAACCCGGGACCCCGTGAAGACTGATTTTTAATTTCTAATTTTTAAGCACTGACAAAATTTGGAGAAGAGTAAAGGCTGTTGGTTGTTGTTCTGCCCACATGACACCCTTAGTAACAGTGGGCCACAGAAACACATAACCTTTACATCATTGTATTGTTTGGGGGCTAACAATAATATACATCTTATAACGAGGTTCAACATTTGTATATAAATTATGCCAATAAAAGATATATAACAAAGCAATAGAATAATTGTAAATACTGTATGTGTCAATAATATTTTTCAGTCAAGCAAATATTATTTCAATATGGAAAAAAAAAAAGAGAGCTCCAACCTGATTTTCCAAAGGCTACAGGTTCATATCCATTTTTGCTCTGTTGATCTGAGAGAGCTGGTGACTGGGGTAAAGACAAAGTTGCAGGGTACTTGAAGGCACCAAACAAACCAGGGGCCATCTTGTCACCAGACTTCTTCAAACTGAACCTCAAGTCCTTCTCTTCATCAAGCTCAATGTCTCTGCGTCCAGATTTCTTTTCTGTTGGAATTAGGCTCATTGAACTCATAAAACAGTCAAAAGTTTTCATTAAGAGAATAACTTAAGTAAGTCAAACTAGTCTAATAATTAGAAATCATGAGAATTAAGCAAATGATCATTACCATCCAAATCTCCAAAGAAAGAAGCCTTCATGCCTTGAATAGTTTTAGCACTGACACCCATAGACGAGGCTAAAAATTTAGAATCTATCCCAACATCTGTTCCTAAAAGGGAAAAAAATAGAATGATAAATGCAATAAAGAATCCAAGACTTCATTAAGACATCTCTAATACTGAAGAGTGGATAATACTTGGTTTACGTAACTACTACAACCAAATACTTGTCAAACTTGAGTACATTAAGATACAACTAAAATATTATGTTATATTCAGATGACTAGACCAATATATAAGATGAACAGTGCAGTGGTTTCCAAATCAGCCAGCTCTCCATATATTTTCTTTCTATTGGGCTGTTTTGAGGCCAGTGTCTTGTTCAGGCCTCTTGACAAAGAGTGCAGTTTTGAAGAGGACATGGTCAGCATTCTCTGGTGACACTCCACAAGGGCAGATTTCATTGGTTCCAATTTTTTAGCTTTTGGATAAATGCTGTCCCATTCTGTTATGTCTGGCTCTGAGGTGAAAGATTAGATGTTGATCATGTTTGGATAACTTATTAAAAGCATCATCTTTCTTGTGGTTTGGATGAGAGCTTGTCTATCTCTTCTATTCTATTCACTGTTACTTCTTCATTTCTTCTTCTGCCATGTCCTGGAAGATTGTAGATGACTCTTTGTGTGGGAGGAAGTTAATACTGCGCAGTTTGTTAGGCCTAGTTATTTCTTTGTACATGGCTCTGCCTGTGTTTCCCATTGGTTGAGCCACTCCTCTTTGTGGTTGTTGATTAACATTGACCTTAGGGTAAGTTAGTTAACAGGTCTAGTTGGTTGTTCCATAGGTGATCCTGCCTTTTATAGCTTATCTACCTTTTATCTGCCTTTTATAGCTTATCTACCTTTTCATTTCCCATGATGTCAATGTGTCCAGGGAACCACTGTATTGTGATATTGATAGTTAATTTTGACATTATCTGATGGGCTTTTTGAGGTGCAGCTGTCAAGTGCTTACAAAATGGATTAGGAGTCTATAAAGATAACAATATCTGATGGTGATTGTACTCCTTCATATAATTTGTTTTCCACTGTCTGTATTGCTATGGTAATTGCCTCAATTATGGCTTGGAAGTTTTAGCAGTAATCACCACAGAGTGCACTTTTGGGGAAGACCAGGACAGCACTGTTGTGTATTTATATTTCTTGTTGTGTGTTGTGAACTGATCTGTTCTAGTGTGTCAAAATGTCATAGTGTCCTGGTCAGCTTGTGTGTGCGTGTGTACTGTGTTATTGTGAACTGTTTGGTCATTCTTGTTCAATAAAACCTAGAGTCTAGACATGCCTTCTAGTTGTGTTACATTAGGTTACTACAGGCACCAAGACCAGCATTGATAGTGGCTTTGACACAACAGAAAACAGAAGAATAATCATTTGAAAAAGCAGAATGTAAAAAAAAATAATTTTTTTATAAAAAATCTAACCTTCATCTTCCTGGAAGTCCTTGCTATATTTCTTTGAAGAGGCCAGGAAAGAATCTTGCATTTCATAACTGTCATCATCAGCTAAGAGCTCTTCATCTCCCTGAATCATGATTTCTTCCTTTAAAAAAAAAATATATAAGTTTCTAAAATTATTCAAATATTTTTGCTACCAATTATTTGAAAAGATTAAAAAATAAAACAGAAACACTACTCTTGCATAAAATTCACAGTTCTGAATTTACATTATAAACTTAAATAAACAAATCTATAATGAAATGTATAAACAAATAAAAGATCTTTTACTCATATGTAATTCTTACCGGCTGATCAAAAGGAGCTGATAACTTCTTGGCTTTCTCTTTTGGATCTAAATTTATCTGTTGGATTTTCATTTTCTGTAAAGGAAAAAATAAAGTCATGGTTGCTGCATCAGGAAAGAGTATTTTCTAGCCTAACTTACCAAGAAGTCAATACAAAAGTGTGTTTATTACCTGCACCAGTAAAAAGTCCTTTGCTGACTGGGCTAATAATTCTTTCTGCTGATCTGTCAGCTCATCCTCATCAGAGTCATCCAACAGACCATATTTTGAAAAATGATATACCTTTAAAAAAAATGTTGACAACTCACTGCATATATATTTTTTTTCAAGCTAATTCATTGTTATTAAACTAAGAAGTAATGTGCAATTCTTTTAATTACATTTAATGACCAGAGTTGAGCCTCTAACAAGGCCATCATTTGGCTTCATTTTTTTTATAAGATTGACAAGGTATTCTTGCTACATTCTAAGCAAACTATTTACAAGATGCTCAGATCCATTTGAACTACAGTCTAAGATGTCCAAATAGCTACGCCTAAAAAGAAATGGTTGAAACATTGGAAGTTCATTATATAATTTCAACATTTAACTTGACCTCATGTAAATAAAAGAAAAAATTCTATGCAAACAAACAAGTTCTACTGATTTATAAATCTTTAAATCATCTCATGTACTGTATATCTGCAGAAGTGTTAACTTCAACAACCAAAAACAGAAACAAAAAAATACCTGGAAAACCCAAGATCCAGTCTCAGGTCTGTAATCAATAAACTTTGCTCCTAGTTTTGCTGTAGTTTCCTCAAGTTTATGTGCATAGTTAATCAGTTTTAATCTTTCTGGGCTCTGCACATAAATAAAAAAAAATGTAACAAAGTAATTGAGCAACATAATTACTGTTACTGAACAAGAAATAAAATGTGTACTGCCATGAAAATGTAACAAAGTGATTTAGTAATATAATTAATATTACTGGAGCAGCTCAAGGATCTAATAACATTATACCACAAACAACAAACAAACAACATTCCTATGTGTGTCATTTGAACTCACATTAATGGGTTTGCGTGTGGATCTATCTGTTGGCCACACAAAGTCCAAAGTGATCTCGGCTTTTTTGTTCAGACCTTGTCCCAGCGGAGGTTTCTTGTCATCATCAGGGTAAACAACCACTTCTTTTCTCCGAAAGTGAACTGAAATGATTAACATTACAAAATTTAAGCTGAAAAATGTCTGTTACATGCTGTCTTGATACGACAACATTTAAAAAAATCTAAAAACCAGACACAAAATGAGATAAAACGAAATATTGAGAGTAGGGAAAAATTGCTCTATCATGAGGCATGACACTTTAAGGAGATCTACCTAATCTGGAAACCACAACAGAGTTGGTTTCAACTAAGGGACTTTATTATTTAACTCTCTAATATAAAAATGAGAATAACGAAGAAATTCAAGAAAGAAATACAACTGATAGGACATTAGTATTTTCTTTTTAAACTAGATAGCATTTTTCACTGACAAAGAATGTTGATTCTACAGGGTTGTTGTGGTGGCAGGAACTGTCTGAGGTGAATTAAATCAGGGCATTGAAAGAGGGCGTGATTGATAATTTGTCTTCAAAGGTGAGATGAGATAAACTTAAGTTTTCTTGCTTATTAGTCTGTGGGTTGCATCTACATTCTATAAAACAAGGATTAAACATTCTTTTTGACTTACTGATTTCATCAAGATTCATTCCAGCAACATTGGTCTCCCCTGGGAAGAAAATGGTGCCGTATCCCTCTCTCCCTACGGTGAAGTTGTCAACAACGCAGTCCCCGTTCTCATCTAGGTAGCTCATCATTTCATCCAGGGATGGAATGGTGAAGTAGCCAGGGCGTGTCAGTGTGACCCCAGTGGGGTGAGGCGTGCTCCTGTCCACAGGCTAAAAGAAAATAAGAAGCAAAATTATGCCAGGACACAGACTTAATGGAAGAATGAGAATAGTAAGAATAGATGAAGATAAATAATTGTAATTATTGATGAGTTAACAAATTGTGAATCAAATGGCTGGTGAATTAAAAGGCCTCTTATTAAATTGAAGTGTTGGCTATGGGCCCAAAACATTTTGGACAACAGAAAAAAAAAAGATTTTACCCTAAGGGGAGAAACTAGGTAATAGTGGTTGATAATTGTAAATGATGTTTTCTTAGAGTGATTCAATTTCTTGTACTTAATATGTTAAATACGCTAAACAATGTACTAATCAATATTGGTATCACAACATTCCAAAGTGAGAACTGAATATTAAGGTCAAGTACTTCTTCATTTAAATTAATAGTGTACACGTTCACATTAACAATAGACTGTGTTGCTTAAAGTGTGCATCTATTGAGGAAGTACGAATAAAAGATGATCATCATATTCCCCCCCCTTGACTTTTGACCCTCCATTTAACCACAGAGCTGTTAGTAGAATATCAAGAGAGAAGCTGGTCCACTCTTTTACATGCGCGTGGTTGTGATTCTCCCATTGAATGCATCCCCAGGTGGCGAATAGGGGAATGCCCCACCAAATATGGTATGTACCAGAGAAATAAAACAGCCAAGGCGGACCAAAGCCACCATCAGCCTTTCAAATGGAAATGAGCAGAGGAAGCTCCTCAGTCATGTAAGACTTTCCATTTTCAGGAAAAAAATTGGTCTAAGAGGTGTCACCATGACCTATTAAATCCAATGAAATGCTAGGACACAAAAAGCTGATTAAGATTTGATTAATATTGTATGGCCTATCTCTACTAGCTATATTCTTATTGAAGCAGGTATTCATACTTACTAAACAACTAGCATCCAGATCTGAGGTGTTCAAGAAGGAAGTAGTGGTGTCAGCAGCGCTCAGCCTGTTGTTGTTGCCACCTCCTAAATTGGTGACAATGCTGTCATCTAGACTTGTGTTCCTACACAGAAAACAAGGACTACTAAGAATGGGCATGCTGTCATCTAGACCTGTGTTCCTACACATAAATTAAGGATTCCTAAGAATGGGCATGGTGTCATCTAAATTTGTGTTCCTACACAGAAAACAAGGATTCCTAAGATTGGGCATGCTGTCAGATACTAGACACATCAAGAGGAGAAAAACTTTTATCATTGTATCTTACAAGGCATGAGTGTTAATACTAAAGATTGCAGCTTCCAAAAACTTTATATAATTAGTGAACTATCAGACTATTGTTTAGTACCTATATATGCATTGATTAAAAAAACAAATACAAGCAAGTCAAACAAAGTGCTTTAGGTACTTAATTGTTTTGTGAAATCTATAATAAAAATACTAGTTTTTCTTTTCCCTGAATGGTAAAATAGATCCCTTATAAAACTGTCACAGCAATTAGATGGGTGTTGTTTAGTAAAATAATAAATATTTACTTTGTTACAATCAACATATTGTTTATAGAGTCACTTCAATCTTGTCACTTATTAAACTAGCCCAAGGGGGAAAACAATTTTAATAACAAGGGTTTATTTCTACTCTACAAGAACATACTGAGAGTCTGTAATCTGTCTGATTGGAGGTGGGGTCTTGTGGACCTGAAGGGCTTCTGCTTCATTGTCTAGAGTGTTGTCATTCTGACTCATGTTAAGAGGTCTGTGGAACACAATGTTATGTTAAGTATATCAACATTTAGAATGGAAGAACTTATATTTTGCTCTTAATGTCTAGATGCTTATTTAATATTCAATTTGGCCTGAAGAGATGTCAAGGCCAACAGTTTCAAGACTACTTATCTCTTAAAATTGTACATAGTTATTTCTACAAAAAATGTCATGAGTATGTAACAATGATCCTGCACTAAAGACAAAGACTCTTGTTTTTTCAAAAGATAATAACTGTTCCATTCAAAAGAAATACTGATATGTAAAGGATTAACTGACCTGGTGATTGGCGGTGGTAAACTCTTGTTGTTGCTCAAGTCTTTCACCTGAGAGCAGTAGTCACCGGCAGCGTCGCTGTGCAGAGAACTGGACAGGTCTGAGGATTTGCTGCCAGATTTACGAATGACCAGCTTCTTCACACTCTTGCGCGGTACAAAAGTGTCCTCCCCAAAGCTGAACTCATCATCCTCTAGACCTTCAAAAAGCTGCGTCTGTGGAAGTGGAATGAAACATCTAGTTAAATTCACATCAGAACTGAAACATTCCGTTACAAACGATAGTTGTTCATGATTATGATAGGGCGAAATGACTTCATTTATGAAAGTTTGACCATGGGTATCACCAAAGCTTTCTAGCATATTTTTTTGTTAAAGTAACAAGCAAGGGTATATCTACAAATACATATCATCAAAAACTAGTCAAGGTGCTGTAATTGCCTACCTTTCCTCCAGCAATCAGGTTGTGCAAAGACTTTGGTTTTATCTTGGCAGTTGGGCGAGTACTAACTTTGTACTGATTGGCAGAAGACAAAAGAGCCTTTTGTGCATTAGGATTGGTTGGCTTCAAAGCATCTTCTCTACGCTCTTTGCTTTGCTGAGAACACAAAAATAAAAAATCTAAATAAAAAAAAAATAATTTTAAAGTAGGATGAGTTCAGTAAATTTTTCCCCCAGCATAAAGAGAAGGAGGTGGGATGACTGAGTGGTACATCACTAGGCTTCCAAACCGAGGATCCCAATATCAATTTTGAGAATTTTATTTTCGAATCTTTAGGGCGCCTTTGAGTCCACCCAGCTCTCATGAGTGTCATGACATCAGTTGGGGATACGTAAAGGGGGTTGGTGTTATTGTGCTGGTCACATGAAACCCTTATTAACTGTGGGCCCACAGAAACAAATGACTTTAACATGATTTGCCCTTTAGATCACAGGTCTTAAAAGGGGACTTTACTTTTATATAGAGAATAGTTCCTGTACTAAATGTCAAAATCTATTAGGATGATTGCATGTTGAAGCAATAGAAGATAAGCAATATGGTTAGGATTCAATCGTAAATTGGTTTATCATCAATGTCTGACATTCTATTTGGTCCATTTCTGAATTCTTGTCCCCATTACTTGTCATTACTTTCATTCTTAGCCAATAGGTTTAATAGGATTTAGCAGTAAATAGAAATTTTTTATTCTTTGTTTAGAAGAGTTCCATAACTGAATGTTACGCTACGCCTACCTGTTTTAGGTTCCAGAATAAAGGATTGTCGCCATAGGGTGATGATGCTAGGGCCAGCAGGTGTGGCGAGTTGGGAGCTTGAGATGTGGCAGGCACACTGCCGGAGAAGAAACAAAATTTAGTGTCAAGATAAAGTGCAGTGATTGGTTAGTTATAAATAACATTCTCCTTCTAAGTACTATGATTATTTGCTAACATAAGTTTGTCACATCAGAGCACGAGTTACTCACGAGGTTCCAAGTGTTGTGGTTGCCCCTCCAAGATTGAATGCTCCAGCGGTGTTGCCTGTACCCAATGTGTTACCAAAGCCTGGTGGTTTAGAAAGAAGACACCAATCAACACAACAATGGAACAAAAGGTTACCAAATTCGACACATCTCAGCACTTATTATATCAAAACATGTAAACACTTTGTAAATGAAATCATTTTAAATGAAATAGTGTTTGCCTAGATGTTAAAATTAACTTTCCTTAACTAAACTTTCAAATAATGTTAATGTCATCGAGAAATTAAAAAAGAAACAAAGTCAGATTAAATAAATAATGCATTAAATATTAATTATTTAAATAGCTATATCTACAACATTAATGTGCGCCAAGAAATTGTAACAAATTCTTCTCTAAGGTTTGTTTGTCTATGTATGCTAATTTAAAGTGTTAGATTCAAGAACTTCTAACCTGCTGAGCCAATAGCTGGTCCACTACTGAAGTTAAATCCCCCAAATGGTTTAGCCTGGGTGCTGCCAAAGGTACTGGCAGTGGAGGTTGTATTAAGGCCGGTGCCAAAACCAAACGATGATCCTGTTAACCCAAGGCTTCCAGTTGTAGCTGTTCCGAACCCTGTGTTTGGCTTCATACTGAAGAGGCCACCTGATGTTGCTGTCAAGTGAGATATAACAAGTTTAGCAAGCTGGTACATTTTGTAGCTAGATAACTGTTTGAGATATAGAAGTGAATATTAAAGGAAAAGATCATCAAAATTCATCAGTGATCTGGACAATGACCTATGACCTTAAAATTGGCTAAAAGTGCTATCTTAAAATTTGTATGTCAGAGATTAGCTTATTAAATATTGTTACACAATGCAAGCTTTATGTAATAACGCAGACCATTTGAATCTGGAAATGCATCTTAGTGAAGCATTTTTTTTACATGAAAAAAAAATCATTATTAAGCAGATTAAATGTAATAAATTAACAAATAATTTCAAGTCTGCTGCATTTATGGCCTGGTAAACAAAAAATGTGGAAGAGAAATGTAAAATGAAAAAGAAAAAAAGGTAAATCTCTCAGAACAGCTTCTATAATTCTATGTGTATCAACTGCAAGAGGTGGTTTTCCCTTTAATGTAATCCAGGATCAGCCCCCTTATTTTCATGTAGACATTAAATCATATTAAAAAACTTGTAAGGTTTGCTTGTATATGTAAGCTAATGCTAATTACAAAATGACAAAACTAAAACTATAGAAGCCAATTGAAAAAAGTTAAAAGTTGTAGAAACGTCATGCAGCTTGTTCATAGCACTAATTGTCTTACCACCAAATCCTGTGGTGCTGGTATTTGTTCCGAAACCAAAGGTGGAGGCAGTAGAAGCGGGCTTGGCAAACAAATTGGTTCCTGTACCAAAGCCAATAGAAGATGTAGTCGCAGTGCCAAACCCTGTCGGCTTTGAAGCACCAAACAGTCCGCCCTGTAGAACAAATAGGAGTGAATCAAGAACAAAGCTAAGTGTGAAGTTGTACTATAGAAGAGGTATAACTCACCAAGTTACTGATGCTGAGTGTAGATGAACAATTCAAATGTAAGTAGGTGTAAAATAAACTCTTACATACTCTGATATAGTGACGTGGTCGCTCAGTGGTAAAATACTTTTCTTCCAAACCAGAGGCCCCAGGTTTGAATTGTGGTGAAACTTTTTAATTTTGGGGAGCTCTCCCACACTGCTCTAATGGGTACTGACATAGGTAAAGGCGGAAGGTAGTTGTGCTGGCCACATGACACCTTTACTAACCATGGGCCACAAAAACAGATGACCTTTACATCATCTGCCCCGATAGATTGCACGGTTTGAAAGGGGAACTTTACTTTACTTACTGAATGACATACAAACAGATGTAGAACTTGAATCTCACTTTCTATAAATGAATATATTCTGATGAAATTTGTAAACAATTTTAACTTTAATACAAATACAATGCTCTTTAACAAGACTGCAAATATTTTTTTTATAGTCTAAATTCACCCCCCCCCCCCCTTTCCCACTATGTCCTACCTTATGCTCCATTGCCCAAACAATAAATAAATAAAACATCTTCATGTTGTAAATCATAAATAGTAAAACAAAAAACCAATAACATAACAAACAAAGGTTCTCACACTCTGTGTGCTGGTCCCAAAGCCAACAGGGTTAGAAGCTGCACTGGCAGCAGTGGATCCAAAGAATGAGCCAGTCAATGAAGGCTGAGTAGTTGTTCCAAACAGAGGCTAGAACACACAGAAAGAGATTATTTTTAAATTATCATCACCTATTACTTCTGTCTAGGATATAGATAAACATAGGATATTTTCTTTTAAAATGTGATAATTACAAAATGTAATTTAATTACATCAAAAAATAGAGAATACATTTCATTGGAATTTTAAGAAATATGAAAAATACAAGTCTGTAAATTTTTTTATAATTGGGTCAGAAAGAGGTTCTATCTAAGGCGAAAGACAGGAATGGAGAAAGATGGTTGACAAATCTTGCTTGGTGCCCCATGGGTCCAACAGAGTAAGGGATAGGTATAAGTAAATGCTGGATGTATTTTAATTGTTAAGGAAACTTTCTATGAAGAGAGAAGTTTTTAGTGTTTATTCCTAGGGATTCTAGCAGGTCATCATCCAATCATAATCAACTTCAAGACAAATTGCTAACAGCTAGCTAAATACATAAATTCATCTTGATTTTTTTTTAAAAGGTGGGATGTGTGTGAGTGAGTCATTCATACACATTTAATTATGTGATTGTCAACTACCTTTTTGCAATTAATTTTGAATAGGCAAATGAGTAAAAGATTTAAACTCTTAACTAAAGAAAGAGAATGTCTCTTAGCCTACCCTTGTTGCTGCGCCGCCAAATAAAGATGTTGACTGAGTGCCTGTAGCAGAACCAAAGCCAAAGCCGGACTGTGTAGTAGTGGTTGTTCCAAACAGAGGTCTATTTGTACTGAATGTTGAAGCAGCAGATGAACTGTTGGTACTTCCAAAAGCTGTCAAGACAATAACCCAAATAAATTCAGTATTTTAAACACAGAAATAAACCTGGCATTAAATTCTACATCATTTCTACTTAACAGCCAATATTTTTTCTATGTACTAAGTATCAATTTAACCTCACCGCCAAATCCTGTTGTGCTAGACTGCTGCAGCCCAGTGGTCAACCCACTACCAAAGACAAAGCCTGTACTAGCTGCTGGTTGAGTTGGCTGTGCCTGACCAAAGAGACTCCCCGTTGAAGGAGCTCCTGCTTGTTTTGCTTTTCTGTTGGCATTATAATCCTCAAATCTAAGTTCCTATACAAAAAATCAACAAAACGAAAATGTTACAGATGCTAGCAGTTTTAAGACTATTGAGAATCAGTGACCAATTATAATCTTTGTGCCCTAGTTAAGAAAAAACTTTGGCATGCTATAATGGGTAAGTTAAAAGTGGAAGACTGACTAAATGAAAACATACCAGCACCTACAGAAAATTAAAGACATGCAGTACCTAATCACCCCATATATAGTTGAAATACAAAAGATTATAAACACTGCAAAACATAACTATGTTAATAATACTGTTAAAAACCCAGCACTATACATTATTTTAAACATTCCTCTATAAAGGAAATAAACTTTTTGGTTTATTAGAGAACAGAAGAAAAAAAACAAGATTTATACAACAATAGTCATTTCAACTAGAGACACTACACACTTCTCCCATTGCTACAAATTAGTCAAAGATCAGACTTACCTCTAAACTTTTATTTTCATATTCCTTCATGGCGGTGATACATTGATGTCTGGTACTGATGTTTGTTGTGATACCACTTTTCATCATTGTGTCCTGCCCACTCGGGGGGTTGAAAGCAATGGTGGTGCCACCCCCAACGCTGCCAAAGGCGCTGGTGGCGCCGCTGAACAAGGACGGTGTTGCTCCAGGGTTAGCGCCAAATAAACCTCCAGTACTGGTCTGGGACGGGGTGCTTCCAAAACCTGGATTTAAGATTTGAAACAAAATCTAATTTCAAGATAAAGTAAGAAAAACAAAAAAGCTAGACAAAATGAGGATGAGTCACACTAACTTAACAAGGGTAACAACAAAAAAGTAATACCAGAAAAACCAGTCTTTGTAGCGCCAAATCCTGTCGCAGTTGATGGGGTGGAAAATAGAGAGCTGGACCCTGTGCCAGTCTGGCTGGCCCCGCCAAACAAGCCGCCAGGCGTACTGCTGCCTGTAGCACTGCCGAACGCTTAAAATAAGATTAATATATACTATAGACTTGCCTTACCCTCAATGAGTAGTTGGAGCAGTCAAACAATAAATATAATCAATAAACAAAATAATAATAATAATAATCTTTATAATCCACAAGGAAATTTAAATAATTTGTGCATTACACTAAACAAAATATTATGGACCCCTTACAAAGAAGTCAAGTCCTAAAAATTATTTCCTAAACAAATAGGCAAGGCAAAAAAGCCAATTTACAATATCTGATCTGTCTAATTATCTAAATGCATTCTAGTTTGAGGATAACTAGTGTGAGTATTACTATCTTAAGTAACAGCTTTTGACCATTTAGTCAAAGACATTTATAACAAGTCACAAGTCTAAAAGTTTTGAATTCAACTTTGTTACTCAACTAATCTGCAAGAGGTCATTTCATATGAGAACATTCAAACTTAATAACATAATTGCCAAAATAAAACCCAAGAACTTGAATCAAATTATTTAAAAAAAAAAAACAACAAGAGCACAAAAGAAAACTTACAGAAAGCCCCAGCTCCTTGCTGCTGCCCGAAACCAGTACCTGAGGACTGACCAAACAAGCCTGTTCCAGCACCACCTGCTGTTCCACTAGCACCAAACAAACTTGTGCCACCACCAGGAGTCTGGCTGCCGAAGGCTGACCCTGTGCTTCCGAAGGTTGATGATGCTTGAGAAAAAAATATGAACAATTAAAAACAATGTTCAGAACGGAATATGTGTAACAATGAAGTGGAACAAAAACTTTTGGTTTTATTTTATATACTTTATATAAATATTTTATATAAGTGTAATTATTTAAATAAACTAGCAAGATTTGAATAAGCCTTACATTGTCCAAATCCTCCAAATGCTGCTAACAAGAGAAAATAGAATCAAAACAAACAAAAAATTAACTCATAGAAACATAATGATCAATGAAATAGAATACACAAGTTCTAGAATGAATTCTAACCAAACAAACCATGAACACACAAAACAAAGCTGAAGACTAATTCTTAAAGGTTCTAAAATGATATATATTGTAAATGAACAATGACTTACAAGTGGTTGTTCCAAAACCAGCAAATCCTGTTGGCTTATTCTGACCAAACATTGTGATGTTCTTTACTTGTCTACTAATGGCAACTGATTTATTGAAAAAAAAAAAAAAAAAGACTGAACATTGAAGCTTTTTAAATGTTACAGTGTAATAGTAAAATGTGACTGAGCAATAAATGGGTAATTTATGTATAAATTTATTTGTATCATGATGCTTTCAAATTCATTCCCCATAAATGTCCTAAATTGCTTTTTTAAACTCAATTTTGAGTAGTTTTCCCATTTGTTAATGATACTGATATTGAATAATTAGCTCAAAGATTCCATTTTAAGTTTTTAAATATATGTGTTAATTGTATAGTTTTGTGAAGAATGGATATAGATGCATCATACAAATGTGTTCATTTAGATCATAAAATATTCCTTAGATTTGGTCTCCGAGTGACTAGTCCATAATTGGTGAGTTTTTTTTATTTCAAAATCCAATATAAAATATATGTGGGTTCTATACAAATGTATGTTTTATACTATAAAAGAGTGTGCATGTCCTTTTAACTCTAAATCAGATAAAACTTTGTATAATAACAAAGAAAAAAGCAAGTTATTCACATTAATCCTGGGTGTGTGGCACAAACCACTTGGCTGAAGGGGGGCTCACATTTGAAACTAAATTCGAGCTGAGTTGTGTGGGCTAAGCATTCCAAGTTAGCACTGAAACTGTATCTGACTTGTGTACACAAGAGACACAGAACTGTAGTGTACTGAACATGCTAAAAGCATGAAAGATGGGCTACATAAAAGTAATTAATGTTCAATAGGCCTAGTGAATAACATCCATCAAAATGTGGAAAAGAGTGACACCAGCTTTGTCAAACAAAATTATATACTAGCCCGTTATCCTTATTGATACCTAGAAGTCCACAAGACATAAAGTTTTTAAATTTCCAACAGTTGATGATGGTAGTTATATTTCAAGTACAACACAAACTCAAGTATGTAATTTTATTTTTTTATTTTCTGTGGAAAACTGAAGTGCCTGCATGTGTATCTAAACTATTTCAGATGTCTTCATGTAGACACAATGCTTAGAGTTTGTGTTGGCTCACAACTATCATGCTGTGAATTTGATAATAAGATGATTTGAAAGTTTTTAGCATCCAATCATATGAGATATTTACGATATACATGGGTGTGCCTTATAATTGTTATGCTTGCTTTTTTTTTTAGTGAATGGCTAGCCAATTAAAAAACCTGAGTCAAAATTAGTAAGACAGCATTTAAGATATATCATTGAATCAAATTGATTTGTTTTGTGTTGTCATATTACATCAATATATCCATAGTTTAAAAAAATTCTGAATTAAAAAATTAAAGTTGTTTGTCAAACTTCAAACGTTTGTTTTGCTTTACATGTTTCAGATGTTCCTTCAGCGTTGAAGGTAGTTTACTTCCTAGTCCAAACCTCCAGCAGGGTTTGAACCAAGGACCATCGATAAATCCAAATGACAGTCCAGCGCACAAACCGCATGACTAGGCTGCCATCCATGTTGTATAAAATCACTCACTTACTGGCCATAAATAATGCACAGAATTTCCCCCCCCTCCAAAAGATTGTATACAACTATACTTGATTTTTATTATTTGTCATCTAGTGATAATTTTTACCTTTGGTGTAAAAAAATATAGAATAAATCATCAATTGCGCACATGTTGGCACATTTCTTTCAGTTTTTATTTTTTAATTTCCTAATGGTTAGACGAAAGAAGATATTGAAAGTATAAACTCATCAGCTATTGGCCAATAAAAATAGACTAGTTATACTTCAAATTCGTATGGTCAGGGCTGTTTGTGATTGCATACGCCATTAAAATTTTGTGCACAAAGCAAGAAGAATATTGGCTCTATGAAGAAAAAAAAAATATTAGACTCTCTTTTTTTTTATTTTGATTGCCCCTATAAAATCATCATTTCCACCGTCCCAGATTTTCAGATATTAGATGATTAGTAAATAACAATACAAATTAATACTGTAAAGGCAACAACAAGAAGAAAAAATCAAAAGGATTTATATAATTCTGAAAACAATCTTTAATTAGTCTACATATATGTAAGAGAATTTTTATACCCAAAAATTCCAAACACTTCAACAGAAGATAACTACTGAAACATGACGATTGTAACTCAATTATTATTTTAAAATTGTTATGGCAGATACAAATTATAATTAACAAATAAGTGTAACTGTAGAAAATAAAACAAGGCAGTTACAAATTAAATTATTATATACATTTAAAGAAGAAAAAAATGCAGCATAAGCTTAGCTACAAGATATTTACAATTATGGCAGCTTTGTTTTTTTTAACATTTATACAAAATTAGAAATATAACAGATGATCTCATTTCTTTTGATATATACATAAATATTACATTTAGAACCTGTAAAAGTTCAGTGCAACTGTATAGAAAGCAGGGCAGCAGGAGCTGCAGACAAAATGTACTTTCTTAATTTCTTCATAAGCCTATCAAGGTATGCACACAGCTCCAGTACCACCAGCTATCACAAATGCTGCATTGGACCTATCAAAAGTCCCCATTTTTCTAGTTACACATTGGGCAGCTATGGTTTTCTTCTTCAATGTTGAAGCTACAGTTATCCAGTTCTTCTTCCTCATCGGCAGCTTTTAATTCTTCCTCCATCGCCGCCCCCCATACTTCCTCTTCATTGTCGCTGTCGCTACCTTCTGATTTCTTGGACTTTTTCATTTGTTGTGCAAGCATTTTTTGCAGAGCTATATAATCTTGCTTTTTCTTTTTTTCTGCTTGCTGCTGCTCTTTTAGTAATCTTCTCTGTTCTTTCACTTTTTCCGCCTTTCTCCTTTTTTCTTCCTTTTTCATTTGCTTTACTAGTTTATTCTTTGCTTCTTGATCCTTTTCATCGATTTTTCTTTTGAGTACCTTCTGAAACTCCTCTCCACTTATCATGCTTGGAATTGTTGGCGTTGTCCTGGAATTCAATTTCTTCCCCTTCCCTTTCCTCTTAAATGAAGGGATTTTCAATAAGTCATCCTGGGTGACAAACGCCCTTGATTCTTGCCGTTGTTGTTGGTCTGATTGAAAAGCTTGCATCAGGGAGAGGGTTAGATCGTGAAATTTTTTGAATTTGATGTCATCCTCCAGTGACATCTGATTTTGTGGATTTGTGATCCTAGAGAAAAACATTGAGAGGTCATTTTTGGTGGTTTCATCGTAAATGAAGTACACATGTTCTTTTAAGGCTTTTATCTGTTGGATATTTAAATTGAAAAGGGGTGAAATTTCTGATGCAACCTGGGATGTTGAGCCTGATGGAGAAGGTTCGATCAAGTATGATGAATTTGACTGGGGTAATGCTGTGGATCTGGATGACTCTGGTAGAGCTACTGATGTTGAAAATTCGAGCATTCCTGTGGATGACTCCGGTCGAGCTGCTGACATGCGTATTTCGAGTGGAGTTGTGGATGACTGGGGTAGAATCACTGGTGTGGTTGATTCCAATGGCAACGTGGACATGGATGTCTCGGGTGGGATTACTGATATGGATGATTCGAGTGGGATAGGTGACTCAGGCTGATCAGTATCTACAGAAGCTACGTTTGAAGTGGTGATTTCTTCAAGTGGATGAATTTTGATTTTTTTGTGTATACTAGGGCTTTTTTGTGCAGCATCATACGTGAACAGAGTTGTTTGAGCTGCTGGATATGGCTGATACACCCTGCTTGGGAAAAGTTTACTTGAGTTGATAATCTTTTCTGCATTCAGTGGATAAATTCCAGCAGCCCTGAAGCTGCTGGCAGCTATCTCTTGTGTGGAAACTTTTTTCCAGACTGGCTTCAGGACACCAGCAAACGATTGTAAGTTGATTCCTTCTCCACTGATGTTCCTGTGTTCTTTAACGGCATCGGCCCAGGCTGATTTCATGGCTCCAAAAAAAGCCTGATCCAAAGGCTGGATTAAGTGGCTTGCATGAGGCAGTAGGCAGTAAAGAATGATTTGGTTTTCTGAACACAGAATGCTTGTTTCTAGAAGGGACGTGTGGCTAGTGTGACCATCTACTAGTAAAAGAATGGGTTTGGGTAAATTTTTTGTAAAAGGAACAAAAATTTCTTTCAGCCAGGTGAAAAAGATAGCCGCAGTGATCCAGCCATTGCTTGAGACTTGTAAGATAGCCTCAGGGAAGTCCTGGAGTAGGTTCGTCCTAGGGATTCGTTTGTAGGGGTAGATTAGAAGGGGGGGAGTGTACTGCCCTGCTGCATTAGCACATGCAAGCACAGTGATTTCTGTTTTATTGTTGGCAGTGACATTGTAGACATGCTTAGCCCCTTTACATGCAACCACTTTCCTGGCTTTCGCATCAAATGCAAACCCAGACTCGTCCGCATTGAATATTCTTTGTGGGTCATTGAATATAGTGGGATCGATTTTATCAATGCTCTCCTTAAAATTTCTAAACCAAACTTGAATATTGTGTGAGGAAATGATGGCCCGTTGCTTCCCTAGAGACATTGGGGATCTTCTTGTCAGTTCTGGATGCCTCTTGAAAAATAAGTATAGCCACTGCCTAGTTGGTCGAGGAACATCGTCAGATAAACCAGGGTCCCTAGAAGCTATCATAGCTCTTGCAGTTTCACAGACTTCCTCGTTTGTTTTTCCAAACCCATTTTCTGACATAGTTATCAACCACTGGGCAAGTTTTTCTTCCTCAACTTTTGTCAATAAATTTTTAGAGGAAACTATTGGCCTTCTCCCAGATAGTTTGTCGTAGAGTGTTGTGGTAGGGACTCCAAATTGAGCAGATGCACGCCTTATTGTCATCCTCTTTGCTTTAATTTCCTCTAAAGCAGCATTGATGACTTCTGGGTCGTGCTGTTTTCGTACACTTTTTGAGGCCATTCTTAAAAATATCTTGGATAATATGTAGTAGATAGAGCTAGTATGACTTTATAAATATATGTTGTACTATAATCTTTCTGAAACACTTGCGAATCTAAAATGGAAAAAAAAAATGTGCACATTTAGACGCATATATAATTCTTATTCTTGTTTAACTCTTTGACTCCGGAGCAACGATTGTTTCGTTGATTTTAAAAAGGGGGGAAAAAGTCGGACCAACAGAAAAATCGTCGACTATTTTAAATTTTATTTTTCGTTTTTATTCCTCCGATTCATGTTTTTTATTGCTTAATTTTTTATCTAGGATAGTTTCCCTTTGCTAAACATCCGGATTCAACATGTTTTAAAAGGTTTTAAAATAATAAAAAATTGTGTGTGTGTGTGTGTGTTTCATTTTACATGGACCCTTAACCAGGGCCATCTAACCTTTGTAGATCTAAGCATTTCTTTGATGAAGAAGTAAAATAATTCACATGACAGTGATTTTGTTTTATCTGATCATTCTAATGGTAATAATTTTGTCTAAATCTAATGATATCGATCTAGAGCTAGTAAATTAATTTATAAAATTTATAGACCTAGGGCTAGGTCTAGTAATGATGAAGTTTAGCTGATGAAGCAGCCCCACTCCCAGCTAAAGTTCGATGTAGATCTAGAACTATTTTAGCTGTCTCTACATTATCTAGACCTAAATATAATCAGATAGAGGTCTACTCTAGATCTAGGCACTGAAACAGAACTATTTCTGATTTTATCCACCAAAAAATGTGGGTGTCAACCTGGACTTAGTCTAATGAGCTGGACTTTTTCGTTGAAGTAGTGACATTGGATTATTAGCTCCTGTTTATCATTTTTTGTGTCTATTGCTGTTTCTTCTGTGGTTTTATGTATATTGTCACATATGCCATTGTAGATTTAGTTGTATATTTTACATTTGAAGGATTGTGTGTATATTAGAAATATAAACCCTCGCTTGATGGCTCGCGAGTTAATCAGGGAACATAGACACGAGTTGTTACCTTGGGTTCTTCCAGAGACGTATCAGGCTTGAATTTTGAATTCTATTGGTTGTTTTAAAAAAGAAGTCACCTGACTTCCGCCCAAGAGTTTGTATTTTGCGCGAGTTGGTCAGTCGATGTTTGAATGTCTTATTGAGCACACGTGTTTGTAATATCTCTAAGTTTCAATTAACAAAGGAGCCTTGTAATATTATTCATCTTGTTAGATCTGCCATTGTACATAAGTTGTACTTACGTTTTGTTCAAATAAAGTTCCTGAATTGTGTTTTCTACAAGAGAATCTTTTATTGTGAATTCTAGATCTACATTTATTCAACTACTTCAATTCAAGATTTAATCAATCCCTGGCATGTCACGTCATTCATCCATCATCATCATCGTGACATAATTGGCACATAACACCGTGACATATATAAATGGATACAAATGAGGAAAAAAGTTCTTTAGATTCAATTAGGACAATAGATTTCTTAAAACATGAACTTGAATGGATATTTTCAATGTCAGTTGGTAAGTTTTTCATTTTTTAATTTTGTATTCAAAATCCAAAATTACAACAACATAATTTGCATATTAAAAAACTTATCAAAAAGAAAGAACATCCATTTCTCTTTAATTGTATATCAAATTTATTATTTTTCAATAATAAATAAAAAAGTTATACAAGTTATACCGAAGCAGAGTAGCGAACTCCGAAATGGCGGAAAAATTAATTCCGTCCAAAAGTGGAAGATAATTCCGGATTAATTCTGGAGTCAAAGAGTTAAGCAATTAATCATGCATATATAATTCTTATTCTTGTTTAAGCAATAGATCAAAACTAATTAGCCTATTTATAAGATCTTTGCAGCTCTAAAATCATATCAAAGAATTGCAGAGATGTCAAAATTATCTTTGATTAATGGAACACTTTAGTCTATTATAAAACCTATTGTACTCTTGTTTGCAATGCTTACTGTATGCAATTAAGAAATCTTTACAAACAAAACCATTTATTCTCTTGAATTTCATGCATATATCATAATTGAAGATATACACACGTTTCCCTATCAATTTAAAAGCCAAATATACAATTCTAGTTTTGGTTGAAGCTATATCTGACTTTAAAATTGGACTAACACATGGCATAGTCACCTTCTTCCAGAAATTTAAAAATAAAGAAAATTGCTTACCTGACTAAAAAAAGAATCGGGAAATCACACACAAAAGGGAAAACAAGCGTGGCGGAAATGTGTAGAATTATGGAGCCTGCACAGTTAGGACTAAATAGTCTCGCAATAATTAACAAAATTTATTAGTTATGGATAATATTATGGTGACTTGTGTGCAATACTTACAGCGTTCGCAATCTGTGATTTACACTATATTAATATTTTTTTTTATAGTGATGTAAATGTAGATCTTTGTCATCCAACAGATAGATTTTTTATCTAAAAGATCTATATATATATATATATTCAATTATTAGATAGATTTGAGATTTTATGGCAGATACTAGATCTATAGGCACAATTTAGGGCATACCATGCCCTTAGTTTTTTTTTTAATATTATATTCTTTCTTCTATTCAACAAGTACAGTATTATCAGTATGTTAAAATTCTATACAAAAAGGACTTCAAACTGTCATTCCCGTACAAACCCTTCCCTTGCATGAAGCCTGGACTTCACTATAACACACTATAACACTACAGTCTACAGACAACATGATTCAGGTAGATAGTCTAATCTTAACTTGTCTTAAGGCACAAGATCAATGAAACAAGTTCAAAGCAAGAGATTGAATGAGAGACTGAGGAGACTAAGAAATTCAGACACAGACAGTAACAGTGTCATCTAGACTAGTGCTCAGACTTAAAACTGTCAGACCAGCAGTAGTCACAAATTAAATCTATCATTACTAGTTAGTATCATCAATCATGTCAATCAATGAATCATGAATGATAATGACAATGATGTCAATAATTAATGATATTCTTAATATTATTATTAGATCTAAATATTATTAAAGAATCATGAATGACATGTCACATGAACTACAACACAACAGTACAACTAATCGTCTAATGTCATGATGAACCACCATTCATGATTCACATGGATGGACATGACTCATGAGGGCCATGAGTAGATCTAGATTCATATCTAAATATTAAATTTGGATTTTAGATCTAGATACCTAGATTAAATGAGTCTCACTCTCAGACTCAGCAGTCAGTGTCAGACTCTCACACTCTGACTCAGTCAACACAACAGTGACACTCACATTCACACTGAGACAGTCAATCAATCGACTCCGTCGAGACGAGTCGGTCGGTGTAATTGTTAATGTACATATAAAAAAATATGGCTAGACTATAGATCTAAAAATCAAAATACAATTGTATTAACAAAAAAATACCTGTTAACAATATAAAGCTGCAAAGATATGACTCTAAATCCACCAGCTCATGTTTCTTTTCGTGTTTATAATTATTATGGTGAGCGCCATTAATTTGACAATATTCAATATGGCGCAGAATTGTATAAAATTCAGAATCTGAAAATTTTAAAGCCAACCCTAGACTCTAGATCTAGATTCTAGATCTAGATCTAAATATTAATTAGATCTAGATCTAGATGTAAACTTATAATTTTATAAATTTTAGTTGATCTATTGAGATCGAGGTAAAGTTATATTATAGAAGCAGTACTTTTCAAGCAAAGTTGTATAGATATATAGATTTGATTTATTGATTTTTTTTTCACGAAAACCAGCCATATCTAATCTACTCCAGATTTTAAATTTCCATTAATATCTAAATATAGCTATGAACTCTCCTCTTTCAACTTTGAACTCTCGGCTATTTTAACGTGATCTGGTTTGTAACACCGCCCCTTTATGTCCTAACAGTAAACAATACTTCTGTGTCAGTTTGAGAGTCAAGCACGGGACACATACAATTATTCAATGGAGGTACACTACAAAGCTAATTAGGCCTACACTTTTTATATATCTTGCTAAAAATTCCATTACTTTGATCTATTTGTAGACCTATCTTGTTCTAACTAGATCTAGCTAGACGTAGTAGTAAAAAGGTTTTACTAGCTGACACTGACAGTCACAAGCTTTTGCTAGAATAGACTAGATTTGACTAGATAAAATCGATTATATTATAATTATCATAATTATATAATAGATGGATCTAGTAAGATACCTAGAAATTAATATTTCAAAAATGAAAAGAAAATGATAGAGAGCAAACAAGAACATAAAATTTAGATTTAAAACTCGCTAACTGTAGTGTATCATGGATAATCATGTATGGTAATAAGACAAATTTTAGAAAATGCTTCCTCACTTTGGTCCCCTCATTTAAGAAAACAAAGAATATAGATCTAGAACAAATGAAAAAGAGTTGGTTTTATGCTAACAAATATCTAATAATCTAATGAAAAAGAATTTATGCTTAAAAATATTGACATACCAAGGGAAAAAGAGTTAATTTTATGCTAAAAAAAATATTTACTGGCGAAGGAAAAAAGAGTCAGTTTTATGCTAAAAACTATACTATATACTGGCCAAGTGTACTCATGTTATTCATAAAGAAGATGAAGTGGGATATTATGTTGTTGTTTTGTAAAAACTATTTGCAAGAGTAACTATACTGTGCTAGTGTTGGGCACTAGCGTATACACAAGGTGCTGAATATTATAATATATATATATATATTGTTATAAATTTAAAAAAGGCAACCCAACGAGACAGGTGTTAATTTAAGGGACATCACAAACACAGATTATAACAGTTTGTCTTTAGCACTGTTTCTTCACAATCTCCTTAAAATTGACTTATGGGAGAACATGTGCACTGTTGTCTCTACAATGTCAACATCTAATCTCTAACATTGCACAAACTAGAGTGCTCATTCTGCATTAACTTGAATAGCTGTATGCAAGGCAGGGTTATTACAATATTAATTCACATCATCATACAATATTTCAAGTATTTGTGATGCTCTTGCTGATTTATGATTCATTCCATTATCATTTCTCTTAATTGTAAATATGCATTCTGAATTTAATATTTAATTTAATATTTGAAACTCAACACTTCAATAAGTGATAACATGAAATTTCCTTGTTAAACCTAAAGTCTTTTGAATAAGTAATTAAATGTTCACCTGCTTCTTTTTCAAAAATAGAAAAGTTTCTTCTTATTCTTCCTATACTCAGATTTTTTGCTGCTGAGCTGTAAGCTCTTTTGCAGTTAGCACCAAGGAAAGAAGCATGCTGTTTTTCTAAGCTGATCCAAAATTCTGGCATACAGAGTGTTGGTTTTGTTGAGTTTTTGCGGCAATCTGTGGCATTTTACGTCTCAAGAGACGATCTTTTCCCCTTGCAACTTCTTGTGTGGCTAAAGAGGCCAATCCTTGATACACAGCTGCGGTTGCAGGTTGGGCATATAAAATCACCAGGCGCAGCTGCATTTTCAGTCTTCTTTCTGCCTCTGTTGTGTATGGCATCTGCAATCCGAGACCCTTCTCTTATGCTCTCTCTCCTTGTGGATCTATCCAGTGCTGCTTGTTCCCAGCTGCTAGTGTCGATCTTTAATAGCTTCATGTTGCGTTTACATACATCTGTATACCGTAAAAGTGGGCGACCAGCTACTCTCCTGCCTTCAATAAGATCACCATACAGTATATCTTGTTTTAGTCTACCTACTGGCATTCTGCCAATATGGCCAAGCCAGCCAAGACGTCTGCTGCTGATAACAGATCGGATGTCCTGGCACCCTGCTCTTTGTAGCACTTCCTCATTGGTTATCTTATCTTGCCACCTTATTTTAAAGATCCGCCTTAGGCATCGGAGGTGGAAGACATTCAGCTTTTTTTCCTGCATGAGTAGGTTGACCATGCTTCACTTCCGTATAGCAAGGTGCTCATCATGCAGGTCCAGTAGACTAAGGCTTTAGTATTGTTAGTCAGCAATGTGCTGTCCCACACCCTTTTCTGCAACCGTGACATGGTGCCCATTGCTTTGGCTATCCTATTGTTGATGTCTTTATCCAGTAGAGCATCGTTGGATATGATGGAGCCAAGATAGCAAAAATGATCAACAATTTCAAGTGGTTGGCCATTAATGTTTACTTGAGGTGCAGCATTAGTGTTTTGGACCAGTATCTTGGTCTTGCTTTGACTAATATTTAAGCCAAACTTCTGGCAAGCGGCAGATAGTTTGTCAACCAGGGCCTGGAGCTGAATATCAGCTGTGCCAATAGGGTCTTTAAAAGTTGAATTAAATTCGGGCATTTTTAGGGGTTACTACTGACAGTTTCATATTTGTGGGCGCACTGTATAAAGGTGTGTGTGTGTGTGGAATTTATTCTCTTTTGATGAAAATTTAAAGATGTTTGTCCTATTTTGAGTCAAGTTAAAAGATTGTAGATTGCTCTTTGTGGGCTAGAAATATAAATTTGTACAAAATAATTAATACTAAAATTGACAGCTATTTACAAAAAGTTTTTGTTTTCTGCATGTTTTAAAAAATCTTTTAAGTGAAAATCTATCTAACTCTTTTCTAATGTATTACAGACTTAACTTCAAATAAGAAGATAATTATATCCTACGCATTCATGTGTCTATATAGTCATGAGTGTTAATCAATGACTTCAACTCTGTCAAGTCATTAGCTTACCTGGCTGATCCAGGCAAACCAATTCTTTATCTAATGGCACTATTGAAGAAGGAGCACTTTACTACAATTTTGTTTTAGCATATGGACTAAGAACTGTGCCTCTATCTTTGTGTCTGAGTATTTCATTAGGTTTTGTTTTTCTATTTGTAAGTTATGGCTCAATGTTTTATGTGTTATACCTGCTTTACTTTTTTATACCTCTCTCCTGAAGTGTCTCTAAGTTAAGTGATTTGACTCATGGTGTTACTCTCTCTCTGTGGAATTTTATGTCTCGAGAGACAATCTTTTCCCCTTTCAAGCTCTTGTATGACTAAAGAGGCTGATCCTTGATCCTGTTACATCTCCAGTGGCGAACTGAAATGTGTATATGTGTGAGACCCACTGATACAGGCTTAGGCGACGAAGGCGGGTCACAGGTCAACGGCTGGCCCTGGTGTGACCTGTACCTGTGCTCATGTGTTCTAGAGCTTGGACGGACTAGAGCAGTGTGTAGACAGTTAGACAGAGTCCAGCAGATAGCAAGCGTGCAGTTAGAACTGTGGTGTTATGAACAGGCTTTGAAAATGTAGCATATACGCGATAGAGAGACTGTTGTTTTAGTTAAGTTACATTGTGTTTAAGCATTTGTAGTTAGTGGCGCCAATTGTGTCGTATTGGCTGTGTTGATGTGTTTGTAATTAAACCGCCACTGTGTTATTGAAGCTCTTGTCGTTAAGTTCTTGAGTTAGATGTGTTGTTTTGTTGTTAAGCAGTGTGAGCAGAAGGCCTGAGAAGTGAAGTTCGTTACAATACACAGCTGCGATCACAGGTTGGGCATATGTAGTCACCAGGCGCCGTTGCATTTTCACCCTTCTTTCTGCTTCGTTGTGTATGGCATGTGCAATCCAAGACTCCTCCTTTATGGTGTTACTCTAATCAAATTGGAATTCATCTTTTTGTCTTTTTTTTGCATTCATGCTAGATATTTTGTAGAGAAATAATACTTGTTACTGGCATTAACTGGTGGCCCATATAAATAGATTCAGATGCCTTTTAATGTGTCAGAAACACAAATATATTGATGCAAATTTAATTTTGTTGCATTTAATTTTTTTTGTTTGTTAAAATGTCGTCATTGTATATTATTAAAATTATGTACATCTACTTTTTGTTTGAATATTTCTAAAAGGATGAAGGTGAAGCCGTTGCGTCTGCATCTAACAGTTATAATCAAACACCTTTGCCACTCTTCAATGTTGAAATCCCCGAAGCTGTAAAAAGAGCTGAGAATGTCATGTTTACAATCCACACCAGTGTTCCTGGACAGGAGAAAGGTCACATTGTTTTAAGACAGTTTGAAGACTTTGAGTGGCTTCATCACAACCTAATAGTCTCTAACAATATAGAAGGAGTCATAGTAAGTAATTTTTTTTTTTTTTCATTAGAGAAATAAGGTTGACTTGATTCTTTTGATTCCCAGATGAGCATAAGGCCACAACAGTATTTTACCATCAGACTCTGCTGTACTGGGCAATTTCCATCAGTTAGGTCCATGTCCAGCCTGCATCTTTCCTTCTTGTTCCACTGGTCTTCTCCATATTTGCTTGGTTACCCAGCATTCCTCTTCCCCATTTGGGTTCCAGTCCAATATTTTAAAATAGATAGTTATTATTATTATTAAAGATACTTGGAGACAGACTGTGCGTGCTGGTATGAACCTCGCTGAGAGCAAAAGAGTCAAGGCTGCCTTAGTAAAGAGAAAGCTGCCCTATCAGCTAGCCCTAAAACAGATGCACAAACTGTTGCAAATTCTGCTGACCGAAAATAGGTTTGATCAGTCACTCCAGTTTCTGCCCTGTCTTGAGATGAAAGCAAAACCAGTGACTCATGTGAGCGCATTCATTGTTTTCCAAGATAGATTGAGCCATATATAACATATCTAATTACAGTTTTTTTTGTTATGTTAAAAACATACTAGGAATAATTTTAGATACCCTGTATTTCTTTTTTTTATATTGGTAATCTAACCCAGTATTTCTTTTTTTTTTATATTGGTAATCTAACCGGGTATTTCTTTTTTTTATATTGTTAATCTACCTACTGTTATTTTGTTTCTTTAGATACCACCACTTCCGGCAAAACCACTCTCAGATCCAAAAAGTGCGGAGGCACTATCACGCCGCCAGTTAGGAGATCATTCAAGAGTTTTAAGGGGTGATCAGTTTGAAACAGATTGTCAAGCTTTTAAGAAGTAGGTTCTTTATTCATTTCCTTTATCTTATTAATTCTTAATTATAAAATTGCCTTTAGACATTTTTGAGATAACATAAATGCAGCATCAATAGTACAATTTACAGTTATCTTAGATAGAAGATGGCTGCTTTCCTGTCATCGTGCTGGTCCTAAGCTCAAATCATGGCCAAATGTTATCTGGAATGTTGGAAAGTAATCAGTCAATCAATGCTGCCTTTTTTCCTAAATCCTAGACCTTTTATGTTTTGCTCCAAGTGAAGTTTGTGTCATAATGACATTTTAAGTTTTTAAAAATATATTATCTCAAAAGTTCAGTATAGGTTAAATCTCATCCATAATTAGACTTGGCAAGTAAAAACTCAAGTCCTATTTGTTAACTTTCCTTTTTAGCCTAGCTAACCTTGTATCATCTTTAAATATTGACTTTATAATTACCATGACTTTTTCTCTTTCAGCTGGTGACATTTCCAGACTCCTCACACTTTCTTCCTCACCTTCAGACTCACTCTCCTCTACTTCACTTTCATCATCACATTCTTCTTCCTAGCTGACAGCTGTCAGGTGTACTGGTCTAGGGTATGCCGGGTTCCCACCTGAGCAATGTTGATTACAATTCTGTCGGGGTTATACTTGTGCCACGGTTCGTCTGCCTTGGTACCCCTAATATTTTGCCGGTCATTTTGTCAATGGTGCATGAGTATCAAAATAATGACATTACAAATATCAAAGTACCGGTATACTATTGAATATGACTAACAAGGTTATGTATAACAATAATGGTTTAATGAGTGATAAAATAGCATGATATGGAATATAACCAATGAATGCGGGTTTGACAGCTAGAAATAATATTACACGAGTTTAAATATAACATATAATTATTTAAATTTCACATAGCGCACCTCAAACTCAACTCGATGACATATCTCAATATACCACACAGTGCCATAGATGCATGGGCCCTACACTCTTATAAACAACAAGCTCTCTGAATTAGGCATGACCAAGACAGAGTCCCAAAGCCTGCGAACCTAAACAAATAAAGGAGCAATACTTAGCATCGCTATTCGCAAGATAATAATACAACGATTCAAGATCTACGACATTCACAATAAACTAAACCAATTAACCCAATACTGGGGAACACAACTTCAACCAGAAGCTCTCAAAAGAACTCTAGCTTCATCACACAACAGAAGCAACACAAGGAAAGGAAGTAAGAAAATGACATCAACAAAAATGCAAATAACAATGCCATATGGTGTGCTAAAAACGCCAAAATTAAATGTGCATGACAACACCTTTGTATCAAAAGCAGAAACTTCACTAACAGCTTCAACATGTATTTCCCAAAAAGATTATCTTGTATGCTTTTTTTTTTTTTTGAGTTTGCTTTTAAACACCAAAACAATCATGAATTTACAAGAACAGTAAATTGATTGTTTTTTTTCCCTATAAAATAATGAAATTACAGCTTTATAATTACCTTCAAGTATTTCCTATCAATATGGTTTAGACTAATTGTAGATTTTATAATTTTTCTAAAGAAACATCTGCATTTTAGAAGATAAAATTATAGATAATCTTTTGTGTTATTTAATGTTATTTAAATGTTTTACATTTATTTATAGGTATCTTCAGTTAATGTTATGTCACCATGTATTTGGTCGTGATAAAAATTTGGCATCTTTTCTAACAGATAATGAGGTTTGTTCTGTAGCACGTAGACATTACTTGAAATATAATGATAAAAAAATGCAACATATTTTTTGTCCATGTGATGAACCTAACATTAAAATTAGCTTGAATTAATAGTGTAGTTATTACCATGAAATATTATTAGACATTTTTTATCTACATTTTAACAATTAACTTTGGTATTTTAAGAAATTTTAGTCTCTTTACTTATTTTCAAATAATGTTTTCTGTAGTTTACTAAAAATTGTAATTTATGAATCATTTTTAATAATAAGCATTTAATATTAAATTTATCTTAATTTCTATGGTAGCCAATAAAAAAACAACAACAAAGAAATTTTTTAGAAATATGTTTATAAATTTTGAGATATTTCAGTAGTAAACTTATGACATATAATATAACATAGAATAACCAAAAGTTATACTTAAATCTAACAACTCTAAGTTATCAACTATCTAAAATCTAAACTTTCCCTTTTAGTTATTAACTTTTAAGACCTTGAAGATGATCTAAAGGTCATTTGTTTGTATGACCTATGGTTAATGAGGGTGTCATCAGAGCTGCACAATGACCAACCACCTTTACTTTTCCCCAATAATGTCAGGTACTTGTTAAACCTGGGTGGACTCATAGGTGCCTTAAAGATCCAAAAATAAAAATCAGTCTTCACCAGGATTCAAACCTGAAGCCATATTAATTTAAACCTAGCAACATAAATCTAACAGCTTTTTAAGTTATTAACTCTCTAAAACCTAAACTTAAACTTAGCAAATAAATCTAACATCTCTTTCAGTTATTAGCTCTCTCATGAAAATATAAGTATTTTTTTAGACTTAATCTTGTTCATTTTCAGGCACCAGTTAGGGCACGTGTGAACAAAGGTTTGATGAACAGATTGACCAATGCCCTTGACAATGCCAGAAAAGGGAATCATAAAGTAAATATAAATTTAAGTATTTTTCTTTGAATGAGCTTTCATTCTTTTGTTGCCCTATGAGACAGAGCTATTTTTCATAATGAATTTTTTGCCCCTTTTATCTGGAATGTCACAAAGCTCTCCTATGTAGTTGTGGACACTTAAGTACAGCTATGTACAGAATATATTTTAATAAACAGAATGCAGAACAAAGGCTTCTTTCTTAAATTGTATAACTATTAAAAAAACACATCTGCTCTCTAGAATGATTTCACATAGACTGACTTGGCGCACTCTTTTTGCCCGCTATTTTACCAAATAGACAGATATAATCTTTGTAAAAAGAAAATGTTGAATGGTCTGGATTCAAACTCATAGGCTAAAGCCTTTCCAAGCCAATAACCACTATGCTCCAAAGTTCTTATGAAAATTGGTTTTATAGCTATCTATTGTTAGATTCAAAGTTTAAAGTGATGACCTACTAATTTGTAAAATTGATTCTTGTTTTGCCAGATAAAAGAAATAACTATGCAAAATTTCAGCTGGATTGAAGATTAGTAAAGTAAAGTGTCCCCGTCAGACCTTGCGATCTATGGGGCAGATGATGTTAAGGTCATCTGTTTCTTTGGCCAACGGTTAACGAGCAGGGTGTTAGGTGGCCAGCACAACGACCAATCGCCTTTACTTTCCCCAACTGAAGGCAGGTACCCATTAGAGTTGGATGGAATTGGGATTCGAACCCAGGACCTCAGGTTAGGAAGCCAAGCGCTTAACCATTTGACCAGCGCACCCCCTGATTGGGAGAAATAATGTGAAAAAAAATTTTACTAGACAGAGTGATTTGATATACGCTTTTTAAAAAGTCTCAAAACTTGTTGCTCCAGACATTGAATGTGTTCTTTTTTTTAAGTTAAATTATTGTATATCATTTTTTCTAAGGATGTTGATGACTACTTCACTGCTCAGCGACACTTTGCTAATGAATATTCAAAAGCTGCTAAAGAAGCATCACTTGTAAGTTGACGACTGTAATTTTTTTCTGCTCATTTTATCAGATAAACATAAAATAGTGAGTTGGGACAAGTCAGTGTGACACTTCCAACATTACATTCAGTGGCATAGCTAGGGTGGGGGAGAGGAGGAGGGGTAAATTTAGAAAATCCCCCCAGGCCCCCAAATGAGTGTTTTTTTTTTACATTAATTGTTAAATATTAAGCAAAATGCATGGGACTCCAAAGAGGTCAAGCCCACCGGGCTCCCAAATGATTAAGGATTCCTAGCTATGCCCCTTATTGCACTGAGTACAGTGTAAGATTAGTTTATACTATAACTTTTAAGTTTTAAAACTTGATATTTTGTGTGCCAAAATTAACTTCTCTGAGTATCTTTTAATATTTAAGCTGGGTATTTTATTGTAAACAAGATCAGAATAAAAAGTGTCCCCTTTCAGACCTTGCGATCAATGGGGCAGATGATGTTAAGGTCATCTGTTTCTTTGGCCAACGCTTAATGAGCAGGGTGTCATGTGGCCAGCACAACGACCAACTGCCTTTACTTTACCCAACTAAAGTCAAGTACCCATTAGAGTTGGGTGGATTCAGGGGCGCCCTAAAAATCCCGAAATTCAAAATCCCAGTCTTCACTGGGATTCGTACCCAGGACCTCAGGTTTGGAAGCAGAGCGCTTAACCGTTCGACCACCGAGCCCCTAAGATCAGAATAAGTAATGTTTTATTATGTAATGATATCATTTAATAATTAGGACATGGATTTAGTCAAATATTTTCTTGTTTCAGAATTTCAACAAGTTGTTAGTTGCTCAGTGGCGTATGTATTTACTTTTGCTTTTATTTTCTTTTTTCTCTATTTAGAAGTATTGAGAAGTTTTAAATTTAAAAAGTTTTTATTATTAAACTAAATAAATTAACTTTTGACAGGGTTGTCAAGCCAGTATCGCATTTTGGCAACTGAGTTGACTTCCTGTGAAGCTGAGCGAGATGAGAGCCTAGTAAAACTAAATAGGTAATTAAATAAATTATTAAAATGTCTTACAATCTGTTTTAAGCAAAACAATATCTTTACTTTGTAACACATCTGCTACTTTGGTAGGTCAGCTGGGTTATGGGCTAGACAATTTCCACTAATTTAACTGGATGTGAAAGGGAACTAAGCTAGAAATTTCAGTCATTTATCTTTAATTTAATCTTACATGTGTGTTACATATAACAGTACCCTACAAGAGTTTTGTTTTGTTCTGGCAATCAAATCATTAAATAGAAACAATCTGATGTAAACTTTTGACATGTAAATTGTGAGTGAGTCTGGTGTGAATAAACATTTTGTTTTTCTTTATAGTTAAAATGTTTTGTTTGGTATAATGCACAAATTATAAGACAAATTTCCTTATGGAAACTAAAGATTATTATTATTATTATTAACATATTATACAAAAGCATACAAAATATACATTATACTACAGTTTCACTTCATTGTTGCAAGTAAAGTTTACATCAGAAAGTTTATTTGACTCTTTTGATGATTGGTGTCTTGTATCTTTTTCTGGTATAGTGAAAGGTTATATAATATCTTTAACTAGAGCTTTTTTAAATATAACTTTTTACTATTTTAGTCTTTAAATCATTCCTAAAAATGTTTTTTCTTAAAGTGTGTTCCTTATTGTTGCAAATGATTTACTATTGGGCTTAACCATTGTATTTCTTTATTACTATTCATGTTTGTGAAAAAATAATCTTTTTATTTATTTATTTATTGTTTAATTTATTTTATCTATTGTTTTATTTATTTATTTTTTTATTGTTTTATTTATTGTTTGATTTATGGTTTGATTTATTTATTGTTTGATTTATTGTTTGATTTCAGAATATTAAAACTTCTAAGTGAAGGCTGTGAAGATGAAGCTGTAAGATTGTTTATATTTTTATTTCTCTTATTTATACATACTATTCTTCCATTTCAACTCCCTTTTCATAAAAACTAAATTAAGATTTTAAGAAATTTAATTTTAATCCTTTTTCATCATTTTCACAAACTCACTTTACCACTTCGACTGGCTTTGTCAGTTTAACATATAATAGGACAAGCCTTCCCTATAAACATGCCCATTAGGGGCCAACATCAGTTTTGATTAGGGTTATCCCCCTTTGCCCTAATTGCAGCCCTAAATAGCCCATATGGTGCCCTAATGGGCGCGGGTACTGTTTGCACATTGGCGCAATTAGGTTTCCATTAGGGCCCAATATGGGCAACCCTAATCGTACCAATGCGGGCCCAGAATGGGTAAAACCACATCCGGATTAATTGGGGATTTTCCGAATCGCGCCATAATCAAGCCCATACTAGCCCCAATGGTTTAGTAACTGAGATTTTCATTGGGGTTCAATTAGGGAAAAACTTTATTATGCCCTTATGGTCCCGTTACTAGCCCTAATGGTTTAGTAAATACTGTATTATTAGGGTTTAGTTAGGGATAACCCTTATTGTGCCAATATCGTTCCGATGCTGGACCCAATGGTTTAGTAACTGAAATATTTATTAGGGCTCAATTAGGGATAACCCTTATTGTGCCAATATGGTTCCGATACTGGACCCAATGGTTTAGTAAATGAAATATTCATTAGGGCTCAATTGGGGATAACCCTTATTGTGCCAATATCGTTCCGATGCTGGCCCCAATGGTTTAGTAACTGAAATATTTATTAGGGCTCAATTAGGGATAACCCTTATTGTGCCAATATCGTTCCGATACTGGACCCAATGGTTTAGTAAATGAAATATTCATTAGGGCTCAATTAGGAAAAACCCTTCTTGTGCCATTATCGTACCTATACTGGCCCAAATGGTTTAGTAATGTATTTTGCTTTTAATATAGGAGATGATTTATTATGCTCTTTATGCTCAGATGCAGCTCAATTAGAATGAAAAAAAAATATTTTTATTTTACATACTATCATGCACTGGTGATTTAGATCTAGTAATAGAATAATAATCAAAGTTCTAATCATTCATTCTTAAATTAAACTTACACAAGTAGGACATGTTCTATTCATTCATTCTTAAATTAAACTTACACAAGTAGGACATTTTTTTAAAAATCTTTATTCGTGGAATAATAAACTAACACAAAGACAAATATAACAGCACAAACAATATTTAAGACATCATTCTCATTCAATTCTTAGCATTTCTTTACAGACAGGCTTCAAGGCTGGCGGCAATAATTTTAACATCAGTAAAGCGATCATATGTTGACTTCCACACAGCAGCTGAAACAAACAAAATAATAATGATTATTGGTCATGTAACAAATCTACCTTAATCTAGCTGTAATAATAAAAAATCAGACCATTAAATAACATGAAAAAAAAAAAGCTGAAGATATTGGGCTCAACCCAAGAAAACATTAAGAAACTGGAACAGACACAAAATAGAGCAGTGAGATTCATAAAAAATGAATATTGACATTTGACTTAAGTAAAATCACTAAATTTAGAAAGCCTTCAATATAGAAGACTCAAAAGTAAAATAGCAATTATACATGAAACACTGAACCATAATCTTCAAATACAAAATCTAATAAAAATACTCAGACACTTAAGATAAAGGCACATTCCTCACTCCATATATAAGCTACTATAAATTTGTACAAATACTTCTTTGCTAGTGCTATTAGAGCATGGAATGGGTTGCCTGAGCTAACCAAGAAAACCAGTGTCTTAACAGAATTTAGGTCATTGGTTAATATGCATGACATAGGACATAATCTTTTTTTTTTAAATTAAAACTTTTTTTAGGGTCGCTGATCA
>JADKLZ010000728.1:1832206-1843891 GCA_021533235.1 Biomphalaria straminea | reverse complement strand
TGTTCATTAGTGATGTGTAATAATATAGAAGGCAATATAACACAGAGGGCATAGTCAGACTAAATACAAGAAGTGGAAACTATATTCTTCCCTGTTTAAATAATAAAAGAGGAAGTAATTTCATGTGTACCGGTATGTGTCCAGGTTAAAGAGTGTGAGAATGAGAGAAACAGAATGGGATAGAGTAAAAGAGATAATCCAATAATCCAGAATATAGATATTATATAAAGTCCATGTTTTTGCATTGTTAATTCCCCTAGTTGATACAATAAAAATACCGTAATGAAGGAATTTTGAAAATGAAGGAAAAAAAGTCAACATGCGAAAGCACATCTTTATTAGCCTAGATGACTTTAGAAAGCAAGAAGAATATAAAAAAAAAAACAGTGACGCAGACAGTGAAACCAATTATTTATCACAATTATCACTATTTTGTTTGTACCAGGGTAAAGGCAAATAAAAAAAATGTAATAACTGCTGTGCATGTGTGGTCAGTATTACTATGAACCATTTTAAAACAAGAATTATAAATCCATCTGAGATAAGCTGCAGTAAGTGATAATCAGACAATTACAAACAGCCTAAAAATATGAACAGGTCACACACATGTCCTAGTGGTCAACATAATGATTTAAAAAAAAAATGTCATTGAAGAATATGGAAACACTGAGAGCCCCAAGTTAAGTAAAAGCGGATTTTCCTTTTTCTTTTTTTTTTTTTTAAGTAACGCCATGTTTGTAATATGCAAAGAGTATAAAAGATGAAATTTTTTTTTAGTGCATAACTAAAGTGGAAGTAGTAAATCAAAGCTTATACTGTAAAGACCATGTGTGGCAAATACAATTAGAGCGCTAATTATAGAAGGTATATGATATAAAGACAACAGAGATCCCACAGCAATAGTGACATTGGTACAATCATTAAAGTATCTTCTTGGTGCACATGTGGAACTTATAACACAGGTAGTGAACAGGACACTACATACCCCAAAAGTCAACCACATAACATAACACAAGCAGTCTAATGGATTTAAGATATACTTGCACAACAAATATCCTGCTAAATGATATTTTTTTTTTTAGCATCTCAGCTTCTGCCTTTCAGTGGTTCTACATAAAATAATAAAAAACAAGAAAAGAAACAAAAGAGAAATGCACTATAAGCAAAGTAAATGTTTTGTATTAAGCTAATTTTAAAGTGTCTAATATTAATTTTAATTTGAAAAACAACTTACTGAAAATATTTCACACCTTTTCACCACATCCAAGCACCTTCAGAATGGGCTTTCTGCATGTCTATTTAAGATGCTTCATTCCACAGACAAATGCATCAGCTGAAAACATAAAAAGGAACACTATGCAGAGCAAAACAAGCAAGAAAATGTTCCAAGATATTTAATATCTATTAAATTTAATTTGAAAAACTACTTGCCAAAATAATATTGCCAGGGCTGTGAAGCAAGGGTTTTCTAGCAGTCACCTCCAGCAAGGGATTTCTAGCAGGCACCTCCAGCAAGGGATTTCTAGCAGGCGTCTTCAGCATGGGCTTTCTGCATGTCTACTTTGGTGCTTTGTTCCACAGACAAATGCATCAGCTGAAAACAAAAAGGGACAATATGCAGAGAAACAAGAAAAAAAATGTTCAAAATATTTAATATCTATTCAGTTTAATTTGAATAACTACTTGCCAAAATAATATTGCCAGGGCTTTGAAGCAAGGGATTTCTAGCAGGCACCTCCAGCAAGGGTTTTCTAGCAGGCACCTCCAGCAAGGGATTTCTAGCAGGCGTCTTCAGCATGGGCTTTCTGCATTTCTACTTTTGTGCTTTGTTCCACAGACAAATGCATCAGCTGAAAATATAAAAAGGGACACTATGCAGAGCAACACACGCAAAAAAAAATGCTCAAGATTCTTAATATTTATTCAATTTAATTTGAAAAACAACTTGCCAAAATAATATTGCCAGGGCTTTGAAGCGAGGGCTTTCTAGCAGGCACCTCCAGCATGGGTTTTCTGCATGTCTACTTTGGTGCTTTGTTCCACAGACAAATGCATCAGCTGAAAACTAAAAGGGACAATATGCAGAGAAACACAAGCAAAAAAAATGTTCAAGATATTTAATATCTTGCAATTTAATTTTAAAAACTACTTGCCAAAATAATATTGCCAGGGCTTTGAAGCAAGGGTTTTATAGCAGGCACCTCCAGCAAGGGTTTTCTAGCAGGCACCTCCAGCAAGGGATTTCTAGCAGGCACCTCCAGCAAGGGATTTCTAGCAGGCACCTCCAGCAAGGGATTTCTAGCAGGCACCTCCAGCAAGGGATTTCTAGCAGGCACCTCCAGCAAGAGTTTTCTAGCAGGCACCTTCAGCATTGGCTTTCTGCATGTCTACTTTAGTGCTTTGTTCCACAGATAAATGCATCAGCTGAAAACAAAAAGGGACAATATGCAGAGAAACACAAGCAAAAAAAATGTTCAAGATATTTAATATCTATTCAATTTAATCTGAAAAACTACTTGCCAAAATAATATTGCCAGGGCTTTGAAGCAAGGTTTTCTAACAGGCACCTCCAGCAAGGGTTTTCTAGCAGGCGTCTTCAGCAAGGGTTTTCTAGCAGGCACCTCCAACAAGGGATTTTATAGTCTATTTTATTATGCTTTATTCCACAGACAAATGCATGAGCTGAAACCAAAAAGGAACACTATGCAGAGAAACAGTAACCAACTGATCTCCCATGGCAGATTTTTTAAAATTTATCTATAAAATACTTGCCATTAGAATTGAGTTTCTTCCTTTTTCCATTGTCTTGTGTATTTACCTGGTTTGACTGTTTTTTGGACTTCATCTGTTCTTCTAGTTTTTAAATAATAAGCATTTTGAAAAGAAAGAAAAAAAAATTAAATAAAAATATACACGCTAAAATTAAACACAAATATACACAAGAATAGGATGCATCAGCTTAATACTGATTTGAAATTTAATTAAGGTTATTGTTATAAATGAAACAATTAACACCTTTAATCCTAAGAGGCTGTCATTACAAGTCACTTCGTAAGTAGGCCCAAGCTCATTTAGGTGTCAAAATTAGCATGATGAACTTTAACTTGGTCTGAAAGAGGACTACAAAATAAGGAACTATAATAACTAAAATTATAATTAAATGTACTAATACTAGCTTGTCTCCCTTATATTTAAAAGTAAGTAGAAAATTATTTTTTTTCACAAAATACTTGCCTTTAAAATTGAAATGCTTGATTTCTCATTGTGTTATGTATTTACCTGGTTTGTCTGTTACTGTAAGAGTTTTGGACTTCAACTGATCCTCGAGTTGTTGAATTATGTGCACTCAAAAAAAAAACAAAAAACATCTAGTTATCTTAAAAATATACACACTATAATTAAACAAAAAATATACATATGAACAAGATGCATCAGATTAATTATTTGTAACTTTGTTAGAATTCAAACAAAAATATGGGACATGTATATAAAACAATTTGAACACCTGTAATCATAAGAGACCAACATCAAAAGCCACTTCCCCAAGTAAGCCATAGCTTGTTTAAGTGTCTGTAAATCCTCAGAATGTACTTTAACTTGGTCTGGAAATCAGCAGAATGTACTTTAACTTAATCTGGAAATTTTAAAAAGAACAACAAAATTAATAGCTATAATGATTACAAATAGAGCACAACAAATATAGTAAACCTAGGTTGTCTCCCTTATATATATATAAAACATAATTGTAATTTAGTAGTAACTACTCTGCATATCTGTCTGAATTCAAATATGATAATGAATGGGCTGCCTAAATGAAGAAGATAAGTATGTCAAAGTAGAGATACTGGAATTTTACTAAGCTAGTTTATATATTATTGAATAGAAATTGTTCTTTAAATGCTCTGTTAAGATATAGAAGTTGTGTTCAAGTTTTTCTTTAGCAACATGGTCAACTAATCATTTAAACAAAAAACTATTTTAATTTCAACATTAAAAACACATTAATTAGCATGCATAAAACTAAAGATTTTATGAAATAAAAAAAAATGGGATTAAATGTTTTCTTGAAGTTTACCTGTACTTTCATAACTGGTCTGTTCTATTTTATACATCAAAAGAAGAAACTATTTTGTGCATATACATCAAAAGAAGAAAATCTAATTTTTTAAAAAGAATTAGGCATCCTAAAGCTTTCTATATGTAGCTTTCAAAACTTGCCTTTTACTCACGTTGGCCTTTTACAGAAGTTGGTTTCATTAGTCTGCATCCTGCTCTATTTCTAGAGCAATAGGATGTACTCTGGATCTCCATCTGAAAAATATGATACAAGAAGAGAGAGCATTTGGCCTGGCAAATCAAAGATAATGAGTTTAAAGTTATAGTGATACTGAAATTTGTACTAAACTACTGAATTATTCTATATCTACAAATTTTATGTGAAGAACATTGTACCAAGTTAGAAAAATAATTTTAAAAGTATGTAAAAAAAAAAAAATGAAAAAAAAAATTTTTTTTTCTTTATGTTAGTTGAACACTAAAATATTTTCAACTTGCATGCAAAAACCAAGAGAAAAAAAATGAGAAAAATATATTACTAGCTTTGCTGGTGTTTATCTGGAGTTTCATAGCTTTCCTATATAATACATACATCAAAAGACAAAGGTTAAGTATATACGGCTATTACAAGGTGTTGTAAAAGACTACTTGCCATATAGGACAAAACTTGTAACATCTTTGCAGTAGTTTTATATTCTGCCTGTTCATGTTTGGTTCCACTAATCAGTATGCTGATTTCTTTTATGAAACATTTAAATCTTCTCTGCAAACTTGATCTGAAGAATATTATGAAATGTGATAATGAATAAATAAGCATTAGGCTGTTTAGCCAATTATGTGTTTATGTCTTAGGAGATAATAGAATAGTCAGGAATAGATCTTGCTCTATAAATGATATTCCAGAAGAATAAACTTGTATCATGATTTTATTATGATAATGTGGAAAATATTAGTAGAAATTATTCTTAGTATGTTATTGAAACTATTTTCTCAATAAGCATGCATAAATCAAAAGATTACAAAGAACAAAAAAAAAGGTTATACTTGCTTTGCAGAGTTTTATCACTAGGTTCATTGTCTCTGTTCTGTAATATACATAGGTCAAAAGAAACAACTTTCAATATCTAAATTAGAGTACTTTTAAAAGACTACTTGCCTTAAGGCAGAAAAAGACTTTTAGACATCTTTGCAGCCAATATTAACATGTTTAGATATCTTGTCTGTTCCTATTAGATGGTGGTTCCATTCATCTAAATTCTGCTCCAGAGTGCTAGAATGTTATATGCCATCTGATCTGTAAAATTTTAAATTTTAAGATGATTGTGATGAAAAAAGAAAACATGGAATAAGATCTAATCAAAGTTGCGTCCAAGTCTTTTTATATGGAAATACCGTAATGGAATTTTTAATAAACATGATAACTCCTAAATTAATCTTGCTTTTAAATGATATAGTACAGAAATAAAGTTGTTATAAGATTACACCAACAAGGAAAAGTAATTATGAAAAACACAATTTAGAAAATTATTCTTCAAATGTTACTGGAAAAATAATATTCTCAATTAGCATGCATAAAACAACAGATTAACAAAAAAATATTACTTGCTTTCCTGAACTGCATAATCAGCTTTATAGCTTGCCTGTTCTGTACTATGCATATATCTAAGAGAAAATAAAAATGTGTTTGTAATGGGTAAATTATACTAACTTTAAAGAGTACTTGCCTTTAAAAGAAAAAGAGTTGTGGACTGTGCTGCTGTTCCAATTAGATAATGGTTTCATTTAACTTTATTCTGTATGCAACAGTGCTTGGATGTGCTCTGAGACTTGATCTGAAAAAATTTGTATATGATGATGAATGGATTCAGCACTGGGCTGCATTTTAAAAAATGATGTCTTACTAGAGATAATGAAATGTGTACTAAACTATTTTGAACAAAGGAATTCATCAAAATTGTACTAACAAGAATGAAAAAATAGACATTAAGTGAACTAATTTAGAAATTATTCTTAAATGTTAAAATGTTATTTCAACATTGGAAACAAACATATTCACATTAGCATGCAATCAACAACAGTTAATAATTTTATAAAAATAAAAAAAATTACTTGCTTTTCTGAAGTTTTTCTGTAGTTTTATAGCTTGACTGTTCTGTATTATGTGGCCTATACATAATAAAACATTTAAAAAATAACTGAATTGTAAAATTTGAAAGGAACATCTTGCCTCAAATGAACTTTTGGACGTGCTGGCTGATATCTAGCTCTCAAAGGAGATTGTTTCTTTAATCTGTCTGCTTCTTTAGTCTTACATTAATCTGTCTGCTCCTTTAGTCCTAGAGTGCTAGGATAAACTCCACAACTGGATCTGAAAAATATGTGATAATGAGTATGTAGAGCGTTGGACTGCCCAACCAAACAAAATTTTTAATCAAAGGATACTGAAAAATATACTGAACTAGTTTGGACACATGAACTTATCTCTAAATACAAAGTGATATAAACAATGTTGTATCAAGTTATACAAACATGTTACAAATAATTACCATGCAATTAGAGAACTAAGAAAATTATTCTTGGAATGTTATTTGAACATTGAAACTAGCATTCTCAATAAGCATGCTTAAAATAAAAATGAAAAGATAACTTGCTTTTCTGAAGTTTATCTGCAGTTTCATAATTTGCCTGTTCTGTATATAGCCTATATTATGCATACATCAAATGAAACAAAGTTAATTTTAAAATGATCAAAGTATTTAGAAGAAAAACTTGCCTCAAACACACACACACAGTTATCAAGCCCAGCAGTTTACTCTATGGAGCTGGTTTCATTGATGTATAGACTGCTCTATTTCTAGAGCAATTAATAGAGACATCATCTGAAAAATAAAATGCGATGAATTGAGTTGCCATACCAAAGATGTCGACTTTAAGTCTTTGTAGAGAAATACGAAATTTTACTGTTATTTCTGAATTCTGATGAATTATTCTCGCTCTAAAATTGATATGTGAAGTGACTGAAGCTGTATCAAGATAATTCAACAGACCACCAACCAGCTTCATGGAATGACAAAAGGAATATCCAGCTTTTTTGTTAGAATTTGCCATAGACCGTAGGCGTAGAGCAGGAGAGTCTACGAATATTTGAACAGCCTTTCGAGGTCAGCTGATTAAAACCAAACTCTACATGAAGCGTACCGCGAAAACCAAGAATTGTAGACTTTTCATAACCTCTTCCTTCTTTTAGTTATGAATGGAGATTTCTACTGTGCAGATTCTATACTGACTATGACACTACGTTTATAGTAAATTATACTAGATCTATCTAGAATATAATAGATCTTTAATCTATACTATTATACTATAGGTAGAATCTAGATTCAATGAAATGAAACGATTATAACCCAATGAATTTATTAATATTTAATAATCAACACAATAATCCATTGCTCCGCACAATAAATAAAAATAATGGTAAAAATCAATGAATCCACTCACAATAAATTAGAATAGTCTACTTTCTAGATGATAGATCTATCATCTTGGCGATAGAAAACTTCTGTGTCTCTGACTATCTACACATCCACAGGTAGGCCTGTGTGAACAGCGCACGAAGATCTCACCAAAATCGTGTCACCGTTTAGAGTCGTCTGCACGAGAGAAAAGGGGAAGTAATATGTTTTAGATCAAAATGGGTTCCATTAGATTATATAGGCGCTTGATTACGTTCGAATAAAAAAAAAGGAGTAACAAAAAATTAAGTTCTAGTTTATGAATAGGATAACTGTTCCCGAAGAAATTAACTATGCAGAATCTATTTTAATATAAATCTATATCTCATTGGTAAGATGTACCTATGAGACCTCTATATAGATCTAGTATTTTAGTAGGCCTACTGACAGTTACATTAGCCTCTCCTCTGTACAGAAGAAACTCCACAATTGCAAGAAGGGCTTGAATGAACCCGGGACCACGACCATTAGGGGCCCACAGCCTTTAGCCATAATAACAATTTCACAAAGGGGCTCATTACGCTTAGGCCAATGACTCTTGACCAGTTAGGGTCTACATGAGAACCAGGAGATGAAGTGACAGGGATGAAATGACCGGGAACCTAGCCCTAAGCGTGCGTTTAAGGTGGCAATCGTTTCCATATCGTCCATATCTTTTTCCCCAAAGTTTGTTAACCATCGATAGTATTACAGGAATGGTGGGGGAGAGGATGGAGAATTTTTGGTTAAGAAAATAATATTGTTTTGTACAAGGGGAGGGGGACAAAGGGAAAAGGATGAAGGGGGCGACAACAACAATTACGTCTGTCTATTTCGATACAGTTGCTAATTATTCAATTTTTTCAAAGCTTAATTGTTTTAACTTTTATTGTGCATTCAAATCATGTAAAAGCGAAATTTTTCTTAATAGAAGTACCGGCTATGCCTGATCTGTCAGCAGGTAAACACTCCAACAAAGTCAGTGAAAGCTATAAACAATATTGGGTCTTCGATCTTAGTAATGAACAGTAAAAACTGATCTCGTTTTGACAATTCGCTAAAGCTCCTATATCTGCAACCATGACTTTATAATTTATGAACTCCAGCAGGTATATTACAATGAACAGTGTATTTAATCATGAACTATATACAATCCCTCAATTATACTGCTCAACAGTATTATATGGTCTGGAAGTGGCTACGTTAACCTGTTTGCCTTGTGTGTTACTTTAAACGAAAGTATAATCTGAATAAACCATTAACCATATGAGAATAAAAAAAACTAATACTATTAATGAGGAAACAAACTTTGGGAGCAGGTTTATAACAAGATCTACAAGACTATGTTAATCATGCAATAGAGCCTTCTCTGACCAATACATTTTATTTACTTGAAACTTGGTTCCTATCCCTTAAATAGAGTTAATACCAATACATTGACATAAAAACCTCAGAAAATTGCTAAGAACATTGAAATTTAACAGGAGATCAAAGCCCCACAGATTCAAAAAAGATTATGGGCATGTTGCGCAATGCAATGCTGGCAAAAATACCTGTACTTTAGACATCCATTCAGCACCATTTGTCTCTTTCATTAGTGGTTGCACTCAACACGTATAAAAGTTTATCAAATTAGTATTTTTTAAATGCTTTTCAGTGATATCTGATGACGAAACAATATCCAAAGATAGCAATTAGGTCATTACTATGTTTTCCTACTAGTGAGAATCAGAAGTCTGCAGAATTGGCCGAACAAATGCTCGAAGTAATTTAAAAAATCCCCATTTATCTTTAAATAAACTACGAGGATAGAGCTATGATGGTGCTTCCAATATGACTGCATACTAGAATAATCTCCGGCCATTGTTTCATCAAAAGATGACGCTAGCGCATTGAGAAGTAGATTCACAGGTTTCTTACTTTCCTATTCAGAGGGCTAGAGTAATGTTAATAAATAAATATCCATCCATCTATTTACTGTTAAATAATAGACGTAGAATTAGTCACTGGTTTTAGTGTTTTAGGAATGTCAATGTGTAGAATGGGAAATAGAACTCATAAAACATTACTTTATATATTTGAAACTCCCTTTACTCCAGGGGCGGACTGGGTGTCAAAATCGGCCCGGGCATTTCTACACAATCAAGCCCTTAAACAGTATATTATATGATGGGGATCCGATTCAAGGCCTGATTGTCTTCAAAATCATTCTGTTTAGTTTGAGCATCGCTACAAACGCATACAGAAAGATCTATATTTTTGATTTGACGTAGGTCTACGTATAGGCCTTATGTTGCTTTTTAATTGCTAAGTGTGTAGCCACTGTCTACGGATGTAGGCTATTACATTATTTCAGAAAATTAGTCATATTACATTGTGAAGAGATTTTTTTTAAACACGACACATAGAGGCCCGTTTTATAAGAAAATATTTTAAAACCTTTAAAAATTTAATACATAGTGGCATCAATGTGGCCCTTCGGTGGCCCTAAAGGCCATTTTGGGTACCGGCCCACCGGGCATTTGCCCGAATGCCCATATAGCCAGTCCGCCCCTGCTTTACTCGTTTGATTCTGTTAAAAAAAATTGTACAAACATTGACTTTTAATTCGTGTTGCAGTTCCACTTCAAACGTAATAAGGTTATTCAAAAGCTTCTCTACTTGTATTAGAATTTCTTTTGGTAAATGTACCGATACATTCGGATTACTCAATTGTTTTATTACACATTACAGTCGTCTTATTGAGGTAGGGGGCCCACCAATATATTCTTGAACCCGGGCCCACGTTTACCTTGCTACGCCACTGTATATATATGTATAATAGATGACTTTCTGGTGTTTCTATTGATGCATGTATATCGTTATGTACTAGTCAAGGGCATGAATAAGTTTTATATAGACTATTAAGTATTATAGATACTATATTTTTATTTCCTGCAAAGGAGGATAACCCAGTAAAAGATTTAATTGGGAATTTTATTAAATCAAGGGAAATAATTATAAAGGTACAGTAGCTGAAGTTACATAATGTAAATTGAAGTAAGTATAATCATCCACAGTCATTTTTTTTTATAAATCATTATCATTCAAAAATAAAAGGCTATGCCAATTTGAAAATGGTAAGTGGAGAGGAAATAAACTTATTGGTGCCCAAATAAAAAGTTAGGTAGCATAATTCGAAAAGTTGTTATGACACAAGTATTGCATTTTGTCTGACAGGAAAGGTGTAGTGTGATATATGTAGAGACCAGTGCACACATGACCCATCAAAATATTTACTATGATAGCTATGCATATGGATTCAGCAAAGGCATCTTCGTAGATGAACAATATGTGTGTACTGGAGGACTTTAATGCGTGTTGCCTATGGAATCAACAGAGGCATACTCATACATGGACTATATATTTATATCTATTCAAGTGACTTTGAAGACTTTGATATGTTATGCCTATGGAGTCGGCAGAGGCATTGTCGTTCACATGTGGCCGGTACAACGATCCTCTGCTTCTATATTCCATGGTATCCATTAAAGTTAATCGGACTCGAGAGCTCCATGAATATCTCAGAATTTAAAATTTCAATCAATACTGAGGAGGAGTATTTGTTCACCTAGACACTATGTAGGGTCTGTTTATTTGTGTGTTTATTTGTGTGTTTATTTGTGTGTTTAGTTCCCCCTTTCAAACCTAGTGGTCTATAGGGCAGATGATGTAAAGGTCATCTGATTCTGTGGCCTACGGTTAACGAAGGTGTCATGTGGCCAGCACAACGACCAACCTCGTTTACTTTTCCCCAACTAATGTCAGGTACCCATTAGAGCTGGGTGGACTCAAGGGCGACCGAAAATCCCGAAATAAAAATCCCAGCCTTCACCAGGATTTGAACCCGGGACCTCCAGTACGGAAGCCAAGCGCTTTACCGCTCAGCCACCGCGCCCTCATTTGTCTGTTTATTTGTGTGTATATTTGTGTGTTTATTTGTGTGTTTATTTGTGTGTTTATGTGTGTGTTTATGTGTGTGTTTATTTGTGTGTTTATGTGTGTGTTTATTTGTGTGTTTATTTGTGTGTTTGTTTGTGTGTTTGTTTGTGTGTTTATTTGTGTGTTTGTTTGTCTGTTTATTTGTGTGTTTGTTTGT
>JADKLZ010000728.1:1742223-1755254 GCA_021533235.1 Biomphalaria straminea | reverse complement strand
TTTCACTTTCTTCCTTTCACTTTCTTCCTTTCACTTTCTTCCTTTCAATTTCTTCCTTTCACTTTCTTGCTTTCACTTTCTCTATCTCTCGCCGTCTTTCTTTCATTCTCGTTCTATCATTTATAGCAAACAAGTCACAGAAAGAAATAAAGGCAAAAAACAGATGCGAACACGGCAAATATTACAAAGGGTTTTAATCAATTCACTCTGTCTGTCTAGTAAAAAGTTTGTACACGTTATTTCTCCCAATCTTTTTCTCTCGCTCTTTTTTCGCTTTCTTTGTCTCTTTCTCTCTTTTACTCTTTCTCTCTTGTTCTTTCTCTCTCGCCCATGCTCTATTTCTCTATCATTCCTTTTCTTCCTTCCTTTCTGTTATTTTTCTCTTTTCATTCACCGCACTCTCTCCATTGCTATCTGACTCTCTCTTTCACTCTTACGTTCTCTTTCTCTCTCTTTCACTTTCTCTCTCTTTCCCTTTCTCTCTCTCTCTCTCTCTCTCTCTCACTCTCATTGATTCTTCTTTCCTCTCCGACATTCAAACTTTGTGTGGCTCCATCTTGGGGTCGTCGATTAAGCTACGAGAACCCCTGATCTCTTACCCATACATTGTGATTGTGCAAAGTGTTTGCCCAAGCTAAAATAAAATCGTTCATCGATTAAAGACAAGTTTGCCCACTGCTTTATTGCCCACATGATCTACGCCTCGCTAGCATCCCTCTAGTGCCCCCCCTCCCCTCCCACCCCGCCTCGATACAGCCTCGCTGTTGGACAGCCCTGTCAGCTGTATGCATTAGTTAAGAAAGGATGTAACATGTCTCTAGTCATTTTCAGCATTGCCCCAGGGGCGTTTGAAGGAGAGGGGAAAATAAGAGTGGGGGGGAGGCACTGACGCTATGTGTTAAGGCGTGAGGTAATTGCAATAGAAAGTCTATGTGATAGTGAACCCGAGAAAGAGAGAAAGAGAGAAAGAGAGAACATGAGTGAATGATAGAGTGAAAGAGACAGAGAGAAAACAAAAGAGAGTCAGAAAAGGAGAAATAGAAAAAGAGAAAGAGGGAAAAAGAAAGAGTGATAAAAACAAAGAGAGTTAAAGACAGATAGAGAGAAAGATAGAGAGAAAGATAGAGAAAAGGAGATATAGAGAAATATAGAGAAAATAAAGAGAAAAAGAGATTTAGCAAGAGATATATGGAAAGAGAGATATAAAAAGTGAAATGGAGAAAAAAGATATAGACAAAAAGATATAGAGAAAATGAGACAATAGAAAGAAAGATAAAGAGATATAGAGAACGCTGGATAAAGAGAGATACAGAGAGATAGAGAAAGATAGATATATAAAGAGAGCAATAAATAAAGAAATATAGAGAGATACAGAAAAAGAGGTGGTCGAATGGTTAAGCGCTTGGCTTTCGAACCTGAGGTCCTGGGTTCGAATCCCTGGATTTTGAAGGGCGCCACTGAGTCCAACCAACTCTAATGGATATCTGACTTTGTTGGGGGAAAAAAAGGCGGTTGGTCGTTGTGCTGGCCACATAACACACTTCTCGTTAACCGTGGTCCAAAGAAACAGATGACCTTAACATCATCTGCCCCATAGATCGCAAGGTCCGAAGGTGACATTTCGCTTTTTAAGTCAACATTTAGGCCAACATGGACAATAAACTCCAATCACAGTTTGTGTGTGTGTGTGTGTAGGTTAAGGGTCACCTTTGCCTCCTATCAGAATGTCATTCAAAAATGTAAACCCAATAAATAATTTAACATCATGTTATACTAATTATTATATTGAGTTTTTGAAGTAAGGAGCATCCAAAGAAATAGTTAACGGATTTGAACGGCAAAGTGTTTGGTGCATTACTTTGTATGACTGATATACAATCCTAGTACTTTATGACCATTCTTCTGTTTCTCGTTATTGATTTAGCGTCAAGAAAATATGATCTATCACTTTTACCTATTTTAACTTTATAACTTTTATTACAAATAATTTATTAGAATCGCATTTTTTAATCGGTTTGACATTTGTAATTCTTTTGGAAGCTCAAAAGGTTCCGAGAGACATCAAAATTTATTTTTTGGTGTGTTTATCAAAAGGCAAGTATAGAATTCTTATTGTATCAGTCTTTAAAGTCTAAAAAAGTGTACGTATAACGTAATCAACGCAGAAAATGTTCATGTACACCACTCAGTAATTATCACGTGTACAATTCATGGATCCTGTGCCATTCTATACAGACTAAAGTTTTCCAGGTGTTAACTTGTCATCAAAACAAGCTCATATGTAATTTTGTGGACTAGATATAAGTAGATCTTGATTTCTAGTATGTCTCGCCTGGCGATATTTTTTTTTTCTTAATCGTTAATCTCCATCAGTTTACTCCGAGAAGTCCTGGGGTTCACTTAGAACAATTTCCGAACAATGTTAACTTAAATGGTTGTGAAAACATGAAACTTATGGGCTTTGTCTTATGTGTGTTTTTGGCAATGTTATCCTCTACTGAATAAAAAAAAAGGGGGAAAAAAGTTATTTAAAATATATATATAAATTGTATATAATCCATAATAATTTCAATTGTTATTTTGTTTAAAAGGGCCGTAATTCATGAATTCATAGTGGCAAATACAGGAGAGTAAGGGATCTGAGAGAACGAGATCAGCTTTAATGTTCACCTCAAAGGAAGACCTCAGATTTCTAACCACAGGTACATCTGACATTGTAATAAAGCTGATATCAACCCACTCACTATAAGTGTCTGTATGTCTGGAAGGTCAAAAGTTTGAATATATTTTTTCTCTCATTCTCGGATGAAGTCAAAATTTAGCACAATTATTTATTCAAACCCGATAAGATGTGAATCAGTCAAAAGAATAAAAGGATGTACGGACTTCAGTTTTGATGACATACTTCTGTATATATATATATATATATATATATATATATATATATATATATATCTATCATGAAAAAAAACACAGAAAACAAAGAAAATGGCTACAGCTGTCACGTACAAAAACACACACATAACAATGAAATCGGCTACAGCTGTTATGTACACACACAACAAAGAAAACGGCTGCATCTATCATGTATACACACACACAATAAAGCAAACGGCTGCAGCTGTCATGTACACCAACAATACAAAGAAAAATGGCTACAGCTGTCATGCACACACACACACACACAACAAAGAAAACGGCTGCAGCTGTCATCGTCTCCAACTAGTCTCCTACAATTGAGCCATCTTTCTTAGAACGCAACGCATGAATGTACCGAGTGAAGTTCCAGGCACCTTGAAGCCCCAACAAAACCCAAGTGAATAGTTAGCAAGGCAACAAAGTGACACAACGGATACAAGGTAAAAAAAAACAACAGATTTGAACATGAACATTTCTTTCATTTCATAAGGGATAATGGAGAAAAAAATGTTCATCAAAAGGTTAGAGGCTAGAAGTATTGGGTAGGAACAAAACAACTCATTACATTTGCGCACTAATTGCGTAGACTTTGGCAAGTTTTTGACGAGTGCCGGAACTATAGAAGTGAGATGCGTCAGGCGGAGGAATCATTTAGTGCAGTGGAGGTAGGTCGTGACGATGGCTAATGAATTAGAAGATATTCCTCGAATGCTTTCATGCAAAACAACAGAGAATATGCCCCGGACATACAGGGGCGTGATTTGAGGGTGTCTAGGATCGTCCGCCATGCCACTCCGTAAACAATAGGGGGTACTGGGTGTCATAAAGGCAATCTGGGGATGAGCGAATCGGGGCGCTACTGCAATGTTTGCAATGGGCGCCCTCCGCTCCCTCCCTTAAGTCTGCTCGCGCGATGCAACAAGGAAATGCAAAGGTCATGATTTGACCGACTCAACATGTCAGCAAAGACACGGACAAACATAATGCACAGAGATGCACTCGTGTCTTGATCGCACGCTTTCTGCTTGTGTAAGCTGTAGCCGCTTTCTTTGTTTTGTGTGTGTGTGTACATGACAGCTGTAGCCTTTTTTTTTTATTCCTTGGTCTGGCCCATATATTAATAGCACGGCTGAAAGCAAGACCAATTGTTATAGAAGCCAAGAGCACTTATCCGCAATGTGGGTAGTTTCGACCAATAGCTAACTGCCACGTCATAGGCACAAGGGATTTCAAAATAATACAATTGTATGTACAAGTCCACATTAACTCTTCCTCTCCTCACTTACGATACCAACGTTGATTTGACCTCATTAAATTAAATTAATTTTTGGTTTTATCAATTTTAACTCTTGTTATATAAAAAAGAGCACCCATTTACCTATAATTATATACCTAATATAACATTTCTTAAAAACAAACAAAAAAGTTCTGGATGTTTAATCATAAATGGGTAGTAAAACACAAATGAGTAAACTGAATAACTTCATCGGAACTTGGAAAATATTTACAGGGAGAAAGAGTTAATAGTAACAATATTTCAAAGAGAGTTTGTGTTAAAACATAAACTCAGGAGCGGCCCCCAAAGTGGTCAACCAATCAGATTTCAATATTTTCAGCACGAATATAAGTAAGAAGCTATGAATTATGCACTATCAAAAACAACAAAATGCATACTGTAGACTAGTTTGTCAACTAGAGAAGAGATTTTGCTTTTTTGTTTTTTAAGAAAAAAATAAAAAACTAAAGAATGAAATTAATACAATATCTACTGAAAAAAAAATCCATGATTATAAATTTTAAAGATATCATGACAAAGAGAGACAACCATTTTTTTATTTAGAAGACTTAAAAACTTTAACTTATAACCAGAGAACAAAGAAAGTAATTAGTACTGGAAATTAACACCCTCGTTGAGACTTGATATTTACAATGAGATGACTCGTATGACAGACCAGAGTGCTGGACCAACCATCTCTAGAGTGTTTTGTTTGTAATGTTAGATCTGAGGACACATGCCAAGACAAGAGAGAGAACAGTTAATCAACCTTCTACCATTTCACTGCATATCAATTTCTCTTACTGCAACAGCCATGATTGGAAAAAAAGAGAGAGAAGCTGTTGCCATGACAGCAATCTGTACTGGCCAGGAAGCATCCGTGCGACAAGCTAAACCAACTTATGCCGGTTAGGTGTTCGAAAGCTAGTGTAAAAAAAAAAAAAAGTTGGGGATGATCGCAAGGTAATACAGAAAAAAAAATTCATTTCCTTTGGACTCTGAAAATTGACTTTAAAAAAAAAAGGCAATTTTCAAGGCATTGACAACAGAATGGACAACATTTCCTTTCTCTGTTTTTCTTTGCGCCATATTTCATTAACAAAAACTTAGTCATAAATATCCACAGAATATCATTCGCAACATTTTCACAGTGCAATTAAAAAAAAAGTTGCCAACTCTTCCATCCCTAGTGAGTTGATATTAAAAGCTACTAAGACAACACGCCTGCGATTTACTCCCAATATCCGAAATGTTGACAAAGTGGCAACAGGGAAATACAATCCACGCGTTAACGGAGAAGGAGATAAAAAAAAAAAGAAATGGGTCTATTTGTTCAAAAATGGAAGCGCTTCATGCTGCTTGCGAAAAGGATCAAATTAAGGAACGATGTATCATGAAAGAGAGAACTTTCCAGAAGGGAATGGAGGGATTGTGAGGAGGGGGATGAGGAGGGTGGGGTGGTAGGGGATTAGAAAATGAAGAAACTATTTTTTTGTTGTCGCGTGCGTTGGAACAGGGTGGCACCAGAAGGGATATTTCATCCAAATGATTATTTCGAGAATTAAAAATGAAAACTACAAAATAAAACCGGAAGAAATAATTTTCTCCCTTATGTTTGGAATATTTATTTTTTAACTAAATCTGTTTTTCTTAAAATGTAGCGTTAAAGGATCAACACAAAAGAGTCGTAAAAAAAAGAGTGAATAGTGGTATGGAATGTATGGGAAAGAAAAGCTGACAGATTTATGCCTACTTTTCACTAAGAATGAAGAGTCGGATCACCAATAGTGAGTGATTCATGGATTTAGATTCCAAAGCTTGACATAATTGTTAGCACATTTTGTACTCTAGCGAGGAGGGAATTCTTTCTATTGGAAATTTTTGTTGTCTGCTATTAAAGATCTGAACTCAAGTCTCTTATCTTATCTTCTTATTTTATACAATACAGAAGTTACTTCAAAAAAAGAAGATGATTACGTCGTACGCGTCGTGCATTCAGTCATGCATATTAACCAATGACTTAAATTCTGCCAAGTCACTGGTTTTCCTGGCTAGCTCAGGCAATCCATTCCATGCTCTAATAGCGCTAGGGAAGAAGGAGCTTTTGGACAAATTTGGGACGAGGAATGTGCCTTTTTCTTTGTGTTTTTCTGAGTATTTTATTAAATTTGTTTTTGAATTTGAAGATTATGGTTCAGTGTTTTATGTATAATTGCAACTTTACTCTTGAGTCTTCTGTCTTTGCCGTTGGGAAGGTACCAGTAGATGCGTTTAATCTTTGTTGTGGCTACAGGCGCAACTGATGATCTAAATATTAGGCTACCAACATGTTACATACAGTATTGTTAGTGACATGAAATGAACGAGCTTTACTGAGAACACTAATGTATCATATAACACGAGGAAAGTGAAATTCAGTGGGGAATTATGGGTAAGCCTCGTTTTGATAGATGGTCACAGGGTCAAGCATCAGTAGCCACCCAGGTCAGAGAGGTGAATGAACGTAAAGTTTGTATTGTTTAAAAAGCATTACTAGTGTAAAGGATACATGAGTGAACAGATATCCGTCACAAGATGAACAGGTAATAACAGGAACACAGAATCAATGACTAAGTTGACTCCATGGTCAACTTCAAATAAAACAGTTTATTTACAGAATGGGCCACAGTCTAGCCTGTCACTAATAGCGATGAGTCTAGCAGTAACTGATTTCTATATGTCAATGTTAACCTCTAACCCTACAGTCTATGTCGTCATAAAATATGCCTTCATTGTCAGTACATAAAATGGCGCAACCTAGTAAACTAAACTAGCTAACTAACATTAGATACTGTGATTATATATACTTGATATATACCATTAAATCTTAGTAATTTTGTAGTATGTATTTCACTATGGCTGAACCTCCCAGTGTTTTGTTGGTTTATACTTCATAAATATATCGTCTGCCACTCATTGCATTCAGTTCTGAAACTCTATGTTGTGTTGCTATTCTAGTTATAGTACTCATTAGTAGACATACGCGACATACGGAACATACGCGACATATTGCGACATATGCGACATGCGCGACATACGGAACATACGCGACATACGCGACAATTGTGACATACGGAACATACGGAACATACGCGACAATTGCGACATACGGAACATGCGCGACATACGCGTCAATAATCGGAGTGAAGAGAAGACCCAATACACTGCAGCCACTTTTAATACATCGCCAGGTTTGGAATGAGGTACAAACCTTCACTTACTTCCACTAAAATCTAGTTTATGATGAAATAACAGTATCCCGATTAGAGTGATAATGGCAATGTATTCTATTCCGAAGACTGATCTGAGCAAAATTACACAGTTCTGAAGAGTGGCGCGACTTTTAGAGCCCTGCGTCCGCCCTTAGATTCTCACACCCGGTACCCACTCCTTCATTCATCCCAGCTAGAGATAATGCCTCGGTCACTCGGGTCCGAATCCCTCCCTGCCCCTCTCTCTCTCTCTCTCTCTCTCGGTACCGGGCACTCACGATGACTGATAGTATTAAGCTTAAGTCCTTACAAAGATTTAATTACACCCCCCTCTCTTTCTGTTGACATTCATTTCTTTAAAAAAAAAAGGTAGGAGTTACTGCGCTTAGAAGACAAAATGGCGGGAGAAAATGGCGGTAACTGTCTTATATCTTAACTCTCAGTAACAAAAAAAAAAAAAAAAAAAAAATAATACTGTCGTCTGCTCTCAAAGAATAAGAGTCATCTCTCATTGCCAAGGGTTATAATTGCAGACTTATTTCAAATATATGACTTGAACTAATAGGCTAATAGAGCAGGGGAATAATTATATTCTCAGAAGACATAGATTTTTTTTGTCGTCGTTAGTACGACGGGCAAGTACTTGACGTCTGAAGTCAGCCATTCGACCACGTATTGTATTGTGTTAATATGCACGCCCAGAGACGCACGCGCGTCGTACTCTTGACTGCCTAGAGAACACACAAAAATTTCTTCTTACAAATGAAATTGATTCTGGTTTTGAGAGTGCCAGGAGTAGACTTGAATGGAGTGTAGTACGTCTACTGACAAGCCGCTCCAAAGGTTACGCCATTCTCTGTACCCTTTCAACCAGGGGCGTAGCTGGTTGGGGTTTAAAGCAGTGGCGTAGCTAGGGTGGGGGGAGGAGGGGCGGAGAATTTGAAAATCCCCCCGGGCCCCCACTTGAAGGGGGCCCCAAAATGATTGTTATTTACATTAAAAATTAAATATTAAGCAAAGTTCATGGGCCTCCAATGAGGTCAAGCCCCCAGACGATGGAAGAACATTCCTAGCTACGCCACTGGTTTAAAGATTCTGGTTCTGTGTGGCGCTAAGATCAAATAAAATTGTGACTCAATATGTCCCATGTTCTTTAAATGAAAATGTGTTAAGAAACTAGACTTACAACTAATAGAATATACCCTGGCCACCACCTCTAAACCACGACAAGCACTACAAATATATTAACTCTTTCTCTCCTAACTGACGATACCATCGTTGATTCCACCAGAATGCGGTAAATAATTACGGAGAGAAAGAGTTAAAATAAAAGTGCTTCTCTGACTTAATGGCTAAACAAAAATAAAGGTATTCTAAAACGTGTATTCAGAGGCTGTTGAAGTTTATTTCTGTGAGGAGCAAACAATGATCTTTTAAAAAGGCTTAAGAGTCATAATAATTAGCTCTAATAGAAGAAAAATTTACAATTTTATCCTTACAATACACACATTGTTTAATTCAAGTGAGAGTGTCTTTAGTTCAACATAGGGCAATTTAAATTTTGGTGTTTTTGTTACTATATTTCTTTCATTTAATATTTATACTCTTAAGCGAGCAATTCTTGTATATATATATATATATATATATATATATATATATATCAGTAGCGGTCTTAGGGGGTGGCAAGTGGGGCAACCGCCCCAGGCCCCGCGCCTGATGGGGCCCCGCGATCGGAGATTTTAATTGTCACCAACTTCGAAAACCAATTTGTCATAAACTAGGACTTGTTACTCAATATTTTCCTAGTATCTTTATGATACCAATTGTCATTTGAGCTCTCAACATACATTCTCACTTTCGAAATACCGTTTAATTTCGGTAAAAAAAAAGTAAAGTAATCAACTGCTTTTCTAAGAGGCTATCAATGTTGAACAGGTCACAATAAAAACAAGTAGATGGAATCTACCAATCCCAATCGTTCAAACAGATTTTATTAGGAAAATGCATATTGTTACGATTTGAACTACTCTTTGAATCATGAAAATTGTATATGAAAGAGTGGTTTATAACATTTGTAGTAACATAGGAACATACATGCATGCAGCTTTTGAAAAATTGATTTGAAAATGAAAACTAATAAACAAATATAGATCTACAGTGTTTTCTTGACTGTCGCTGTTGATACCGTTCTAAGACCGCACGCGAAAGTCAGATTTTATCGGTATTTAATGTCATATGAGTACACCATTTTCATATATATATATAGTTCTTTCATCGTGGTTTAATGATGAATGATGACCACTTTGTCATCTAGGGGGCTGAGGGCTTTTTATGCATCCTCATGTGGCTGGTAAGACCTATCTGAGCCCGAAATGTTCGGCTGCACACTAGGCAGGTTATTCCAGCTGAAGCTAGAGTCATTGGCCCTGATTTTCTTCTCTGGCTTTTTTCTTCTGTCAGCGTTGTTCTCTTTTCCTCAGTAATCTGTGCGACAGTTTTCACATGCTCTGTCATGTGCTTTTGTATCCCTGGAGGCTGGGTCTATGCTGAACGCCTTCAGTGAAGCTTTGAGGGTGGCCCTGAAGCGCTTTCTTTGATCACCTTGTGAGCGCTTTCCTTCACTTAGTTGGTCATACAGGAGTCGTTTAGGGATGCGGCAGTCTTCTATTCTGAAGACGCGTCATGCTCATCGCAGCTGGAACTGCATCAGAATTGTGTGGATGCTTTGCAGACCCGCTCTTCAGATATAAAAAATATCACAAAACATCCTCAAACACTTAAAACCTCTAAATAGCCATTTCCCATTTCATTAATAACTTTCACGTGCTGTTCCTTTAAAAACTCATTAAATGTTCAGTAATTTTTAAAAGTGTCATACAACACTGTTAGGTCACATTACAGTATAAAAAGAATTGGTACGTATACATTTAATATACTGCTAATTTAGTCTGCAATGGAAAAAAAGGGTTGAGGGTGCATGATGAGGTTTCCTTATTTGGTACTGTAACCTAGCCTGTAGTGAACCAGTTGATGTGCTTGTACAGTTATTTCAGCTTCCAGAAAGTTTGTCATTGACGTATTAAGTTCTTTTGTTTTCAATAGACTACTTTGCTTAGACATCGTGCAGGAGTGGGAAAACCATTGTAATCGTGATAAAAAGTAAACAAAACGCGGGAGTATTTTTTTTTTCAATTAATTTTTTTGAAAACCAGTGGTACAGACCTTCCGCAAAAGTCTTCGAAAGAGTATGGACCCTTGTAGCTCTCAGAGGAGACAGAATATTAGTATTGCGCGAGTGATTTCCAAGGCCCACAGCATAGAGGCGGACATACTGTATTGTTATTGTTACATCGTTAGAGAGGATGAACCATTTTCGTGATGATTTAGTTTACCGTATATATATATATATATAGTCCACCTTTACGGCTAAGGGCCCCGCACTTGACGTTCGCCCAGGGCCCCGCGCACAGCTAGGGCCGCCCCTGATATATATATATTCTATTTCGAAAACGGCTCTAACGATTTTCTTTAAAATTTCAACGTATCTGCATATATAAAATGTCTCGTTGTAAAATTAATTTTGGTTAGAATAATTTATGAATGAAAGTTTTTCATGACGTAAACGGAAAAAACGCTGCTTACGTCACTAGGCTTACCATAGTATACTAAAATATTTCTTTGCAAACAAGAACGCGTTTAGAGATATGAATGAAGGGATGTGTAAAACTAAAAGCAGACCACGGGCGGTAGAACCGCTGGGATGGATGGATGGCAAGCCGGTATGTACTTTTTATTGTCCGACAGTCAGGCTGAGTAAGGCTCGGCCACCTCATATTTTATTTTAATGGGTTCGATCCGGTAGAGTATGTTTGAATTTTTGTAGCCTAATGGAAATATGAATATCAATTTTCCTTACTCTTACAATAAATTTATATATCTTAAAAAGGTTTGCTTAATCAGCACGAAAAAATAACCATTTAAATAGAATCGAGGAACATTGAAGTTTATTGGGAAAAAGGATATCTAATAACGATCTTGCATTAGACCAGGGGTTCTCAATCTGTGATACGCGACCACTTTGGGGGTCAAATCACGATTTTCCATGGTTAGCCTAAGACAATAAAAAAAATGTATACACACAATTTTAGCTTTATTTTTTATTCAATGACTAGCCGGTTTTGACCCGCTGACTTATGGCCTTAGTTTGAGTAATACTGATCTATTGGCTTGTAGTTAGATCACAATTCGTAGGTTTATTATATTTGAAGAAATGAAATCAAGTCTCTGGTGTGGACATTTCATCGTAGTTTCTTTTTTTTTATTGCACGTATTATTTCAAGTGTATGTTATTGAGTTTGTCGGAGCCCGGTTAAGTTAATGTTGGGTTTGTTGAGGCCCATTTAAGGTGTATGCTTTTGAGTTTGTTGAGGCCCATTTAAGGTGTATGTTGCTAAGTTTTTTTTGAGACCCATTTAAGGTGTATGCTGTTGATTTTTTTGAGGCCCATTTAAGTTGTATGTTATTGAGTTCTGTTGAGGCCCATTTAAGGTGCATGTTGCTGAGCTTGTTGTGGCCCGTTTACATTGTATGTTGTTGAGTTTGTTGAGGCCCTTTTAAGTTGCATGTTGTTGAGTATGATGCAGCCCTTGTTGTATGTCGTTGAGTTTGTTAAATCCCTTTTAAATTGTATGTTGTTGAGTTTGTTGAAGGCCTTTTAAGTTGTATGTTGTTGAGTTTGTTGAGGCCCTTTTAAATTGTATGTTGTTCATTTTGTCGAAGCCCATTTAAGTTGTATGCTGTTGAGATTTTTTTTTAGGTCTTCTTTAAGTTTACGGTTTATTACTGTGTTCTGGATAGAAATAACATTCGCCACACAATCATACTGAAGGTGTTATTCAACAGTATTTAAAGGTATCATATCTTGCTGAGTGGAACAAGGTGGCCGAGTAAGAATACACTTTCTACAGAACAAAGGGTTTAGTGTTCGAATCCCGAGATATCAAAACGAGTAAATTAAAACGCATGCCATTTAGGGGAAATCAGTCTGACATTGCACTGGTCAAATGAAACCCTATTTAAAAGCCGGTCACAGAAATAAGTGGTCGAGAGGCTAATTTCGGCTTGAACTTGGCTTGGCTCGGCTACCTAGAAAGGGGCTCGAGGTTCGACACCCGACTCGGGCAGAGTTGTGTAACTTTGTGTTTACTGAGCGCCCAAAGGCAGCACGGAAAACCAACTCCTAGATACCCCCCCCCCTACTGGTCCACAAATGAGATTGAACGAAAGCGCTCTGAGCATGCTATAAGCATGAAAGTAGCGCTATATAAAAGCTATAATAATAAATAATAATAATAAGTCAGCTCCCAGCTCGCTAGATTTTCTTTTAAACAAATCAATCATTGGCTGCTCAAAAAAAATGTTGCGTCTTTCAGCGTATGCTTTCAACCAGCGTTGTAGTTTTGTTTGGGTTTAAAGAATCTGGTTCACTGTGACGCAAAGATCAAATAACATTGTAACTCAATATGTCCCATGTTCTTTGAATGAAAATAAGTTGAAAAACAAGAATTAGAACTAATAGAATGTAC
>JADKLZ010000728.1:1725809-1742213 GCA_021533235.1 Biomphalaria straminea | reverse complement strand
ACGAGTCAACAAATGACTGGTTAAGCTTGTATTTGTACTGAGATCAACCGCTTGAATTATACCGCTAATGAACCCATTGCACCAACTCTGTTTAAATAGAGGTTCTTAATTGAGAGCAAGTAGCACTCGTGTGCCACTACAGCCGTTTTTCAAACATGTCATAGAAAAAAAATAGAATTGATTATTATAACAAATAGTGGAGTACTTAATATATGTGGCGAATGGAAATCAATATTCAACTAATCACTGACCACTAATCAGACGTAAATTCATAGATGGACCCTTGCTTGACACGATTTCAAAAACAGTTCCAGTAATTTGTCATAGCAATTTCAGTTACTGTATATCACTGAGAAATAAATTTGTAGCTGACTGGCCACGTTAGGAAACTCTGGTTTGACCGTTATAATTTTGTGAAATATTGTCGTCTGAAATTTAGTAATACAAAACTCATAATCTTGAATAAACATACGTCAGCGGGTTTTCAACGAAAGGAAAAACTTAAAGAGTTTAATACTACTGTTTTCATTACTTTGTTTAGAATAGTATTTTTGATGATTACAGAGTCTAGTACAAGCAAGACATGTATTTTGTGATTGTTGTATTTTTTCCCTCTCCTTGTCGCCATGAGAAAGACGTATTGGCGCGAAACGTGCTAAATATGTCGTAACAAAGCATTAGGGTTTATTAAAAGAAATTTCTATAAATAAAAAACCCCCATAAAACTAAAATGTTATTTAACCTTGGTTAAGCCTATAATAGAATATGCATCCTCTGTTTGGGACCCCTCAACTCAAGAAAACATTAAGAAACTGGAACAGACACAAAATAGAGCAGTGAGATTCATAACAAATCAATATTCACATTTCACTAGAGTAACACCTTTAGTAAAATTACTTAATTTAGAAAGCCTCCAGGACAGAAGACTCAAAAGTAAAGTAGCAATTATACATAAAACACTGAACCATAATCTTCAAATTCAAAAAAAAAAATTTAATAAAATACTCAAAAAGACACAAAGAAAAAGGCATATTCCTCGTCCCATATGCTAGGACAAATTTGTACAAAAGCTCCTTCTACCCTATCGCTATTAGAGCATGGAATGGATTGCCTGAGCTAGCCAGGAAAACCAGTGACTTGGCAGAGTTTAAGTCATTGGTTAATATGCATGACTAAATGCATGACAGGTAGGACGTAATAATCTTCTTTTTTGAAGTAACGTCTTTCTGTATAAGATTATCTGTCGTCTGCTCTCAAAGAAGGGAAAGTATTTCATTAAAACGGCTATACTCGCCGACCTTTACAATATATATTGTTTGAAATAATTAAAAAGTAAAGTTCCACTTTTAGGCTCTATAGGATATAAAGGTAATCTGTTTCTGTGGTATGCAAGGGTGTCACGTTTCACCAGGATTCGAACCCGGGACCTTTGGTTCGGAAGTCAATCGCTTTACCGCTCAGCCACTTCACCTCCGCTGGAAATATTCGCTTTCAGGAGTCAACTTAACTCCAACGTAGTCAAATAAAGAATCATTTTCTAATTATTATCTGAGTGATTCTTTGAAGTTTCATTTCTAGATATCGGTATCTCTTTCCTTCTTTAAGCAACGTAAAAAACACAAATTCTGACGATCTTCTAAAAACTCGGAAGACAAAATGAACGAAAAGGAACGAAACGCACCCAAATAGCCTCGTTTTCAATACAATATTTTTTTTTAGTTCTTTCGATTTCACACACTAAAAAATCGGATTCATCTTCGGCTCTTTCTCAGTCGTGATGGAGAGCGCATGTCAAGGCGCGAACTTTGATTTCATTAGGCCGGGTCAACTCTGGGTTTAAATTAGGAGCTGGATTCGTCTCCCCCTTTCTCTGACTTGTAGGATTAAGGCCCTTTTTCCCGCTCCGTAAGCTTCTAATCCAGGGGAGGAAAGCGAAGCGAAGAGTGGCTTTATTACTGTGTTCTTTGCCAATGTTACGGATAATGCATCCGGAACTTCCGGGACGCTGGCTACCCCGTGTAGCTCAAACGTGTAAATAAGAAGTGGTTGTCAGAGGCGTAGCGAGGTAGCCGCGGGTCCGGGCTCAGAATATGATGATCTGCTACTTCTGCGACGTGAAAGAAAGTAAATGTAGCCATATTGCTACATTACAAAAAGGAATTTCATACAAATACGACTTTCTGACACATAGCCAAGGGGAACAACTATGAACTCTATTTGTCTTTTCTCTTCAAACGTAGAGAACAGTCAGTGAAGTAAGCCAGATTTTGCCATTAAGTAATTTTTATCAATCGAAACTTAACTCTTTGACACCGTAATTTTTTTCCACGTTTGGGCGGATTTTATAGCTTTATATCTGGATAGAATCAACGATGGGAGCGTCGTTGCGAGGTCAAAGAGTTAAAAGATTGCTCCGAAGACCAGACTGTCATTAGGTGTGGTAAGACATATCGAGCATGCAACAAGTCTATTGGCTAAATTGATGATAAAACCAAGGTTTGTAAAAATAAAACACAGTCTCAAATTGATAACAATTCTATTGTTTTGTATTTATAAATTCATCTCTGAAACATTGCATTTCTGAGTTTTATTCCATGTCAATATCCATGTATCTATAAAAAATCAAACAAAGCATTAGGGTTTATTAAAAGAAATTTCTATAAATCAAATAAGAACAAAAAACTAAAATGCTATTTAACCTTGGTTAGGCCAATAATAGAATATGCATCCTCTGTTTGGGACCCCTCAACTTAAGAAATCATTAAGAAACTAGAAGGTAAGATCTATGATCTATGTATCTATATATGTATCGATGTACAGTAGCGTAGCTACCAATGTGCGGGTGGTGCGGGCCGCACAGGGCACCAACTGGAGAGGGGCCCCAAAATCCCCACCGTGTGTATTAATTTCCTATTTTCCTGAGCTTTTCAGTAAAAACGACTAATTGTATGGACAAAAGAAAAAACACAAACTACTGTATTTTAAACATGAACTAACGCTTTATAAACTAGTCATGTCGCTATTTTGTTTCATTTCCTTAACGGTTATCATTGAATCCAGAATAAATGATGAGGCCGACACACAAATGATGAAAAAAGAAGAAAATACTTCAATACCGCAGGTTCTAGAGACTAAAGGACAGCACACAAGCATGTCTTTAGTACACTCCTCAAAAATTCATACTGAAGAAGCTGAACCATCAGCCAGTGTAAACAATACAGAAAGCAGGATAATAAACTTTAGACTGAATGACATTGGAGATTGGCCTATTGTCATCACAGAATATATTCGCATTCACCTTGTCACTCAAGGATCTGAAACAGTTCAGCGTATGAACAGTCAATTCAGAGAGGTGAATAGACATTAAGAATCAGCAAAAGGAAAGACTAGAAAGCTTTCAAAGGCTTGGTTTTTCTGGCAAATGTCTTGTTCTTAGAAAGTGGATGTGTTATTCGCCAAAAAAAAGATTCCTTATTTTGCTTCCCCTGCATACTCTTCTCAACAAGATCAAGTAGGCTACCAAATCTTCATTTTAATCCAAAGATGGATTTAATAAGTGGTTATACGTGAAATAGAAAAACATGAGACCAGCAGAGCTCACATTCAGTCATCGCTTGTTTGGAGGGAACTTGAAGTTTGCCTGAGAGTAGAGGTCATTATTGACAACAAGGCCCGAGATTTGATTATACAAGAGACGAAAACCGGGAGAGACTACCTGAAGAGAATCTTGGACATCAATCGTTTTTTCTCAAAGCTAAATCTGGCACCTCGTGGGCATCGCGAGCGAGCTGAAGAAGTGTTGGAAGGGCAAAATCAATGCGATTTCTTGGAGTTAATAAAATTACTATCAAAGTACAATAATTGGCGATCACGTTAAAAACAAATCATACAGCAAGTAAAACAAGCCAAATATTTCTCTATTATTTTTGACAGTACACCTGACTTCTCAAAGCTGGATCAAATTTCTCAAATTTTACGGTACGTTGTCATGGATTATGACGGGGTGCAGGTTCGTGAGTCTTTTATTGACTTCATCGACACAAAGGACAAGCATGTTGCTGGAATCGCTGAGATGATTCTAGAGAAACTGCGTTATGATGGCCTAGACATAATGGAATGCAGGGGTCAAGGCAATGATAATGCTGCGGTCATGCAAAGTCAAAACTACGGTGTACAAAAACTTATTCTAGAAGTCAATTCCAAAGCACTATTCATTACCTGCTCAAACTGTTCTCTTAATTTAGCAGGAATTCGAGCTGCTGAAGCTGAAGTCAATTCGGTAATATTTTTGGTACACTGGACCGTTTACACGCCTTTTTCTCAACTTCAATACACCTCTGGGATATCCTTATCAAATAATCGGAACTAGCCTTAAACGTTTAGTTGAGACCCGCTGGAGGACCAGAGGAGAAGCCGTCAAGATAGTCAGGGATACATTTTCTAAAATTGAAGAAACTGGAGACATTAACTAGCAGAGATGAAAATTCATCGACTATATCTGAAGCAGTTGAATTATTAGTTGCTATTCATTCTTTTAATTTTCTCACCTATCTTGGATTTTGGGCTCCTGTATTAACTGAAATTAATGATTTGCATGTCTACCTTCAAAAAGAAGGATTCTCTTTTCGAGACTGCTTATTCAAACTAAAAACAGACCCATTTTTTAAGTAGTAATCGAGAGGACATCGCTGAAGCCAGCATTACCTTTGCCAAGAGCGTGTGCTCAGATATCAGAATCAGTACAGAACCTCAAAAACGTATTGGCCATAAGAAAAAGATATCTGGTGAGAAAAGTGACGACACAAAGAAGAGCTACGAAGGGAAATTTATTATAGACCTACCTCGGACAGGATTGGTCAAGAAATAGTCACCCGATTCGAGCAACTTCATGATGTTACAGATAGATATGAATTTTTGTCACCTTCCCAGCTCATAAATCCTCAGGTCGAAATCAATAGTATTTCTAGCGACATTGATAAAAGCGAATTTCTGCTGAAGCGAAAGAGGCTTCAACGGTTTGTCACAATTCATTAGAAGCCTCCGAATTTCCAAAACAATGACCCGTTGAGCTCTTGAATTTTATAAAAAAAATATCAGCTAGATGATTCAGTCCCGAATATCGTCATCATGATTCGCATATTTTTTATTATTGCGGTAAGCGTCGCTACATACAAGTTTTTCCAAAGTCAAACTGATCAAGAATTACATGCAATCAACGATAACAAATTTACGACTTACTAATTTGGCCATTTTGTCCATTGAACAAGAGCTGGTGGAAAAAATTGATTTCGATAAAATGATTGATACCTTTGCCAAACAAGAAAGCGCGTAAAATTCACTTGTAGTATGTTTATGTCAAAGTGATTTTTTTGAAGTAACAATATTTGATTAATTATTTAGTTCGTCTTTTTTTTTTTGGGGGGGGGCACCAAGATGAGGTACCGCACCAGGCACCATATACTCTAGCTACGCCACTTTCGATGTATCTATATATTATCTATGTATGTATCTATCTATTTTGCCGCTGGTCAGCTGATAGACCATGATATGACCACTCGATGACATTTTGAAAGGAGGCTGTTGTTTTTTTTCTCTCTGAAACCGCTGGACAAGAATATCTGTTCACAGTGTCCAGATGTCTAGTCAAATATCTCTTAGCCAACTTTGTAGATGATCTCTGACGTTAATTCCACTGATGTCATTGATCGCCCCCCCCCCGCCACTCCACCCTGCGCACACACGCACACACACACAAATACACACAGACACACACACACCTACATAACAAAGGAAAACAATCCCCGAGGTGAATAAACAATGACAACCATACATGGTCCTCGCTCCCGCAGTGCGTACACAACAGTAGAAAACAATTTGCCCCAAATCCCTAATTCTTCTCTAAGCATATGTCTATTTTTTTGGTGATTAAACCATCCCCCCCCTTCCCGTTCACGAGCCTTTCTCGCTAGTGGAGGACCTGATTGTGATAGGAGGACCCAAATCATAGTTCACAGTAGAGAGTGGGTCATCCTCTCCCGCTCCCTGCCTACATTGTGGTAAACAATAGTAACATGAATAAACCATCGGGCCACTGACTGAACGGGTGTTCTGACTACAGGGAGTCTCAAACATTCATTTCTAAAAAAATAGAAAAACGTAGTTCTGTTGGAACAATTCAAAAGTCCAGAGTTATTTATTTATAGGGCAGTGTAGAGAGGAAGCTATCTTCTTCTTAAGCAATAGTTTTCGTGTTTCAGAGAAGGAGGGGATAGAGGGAGAGAGAGAGGAGAAAGAGGAAGGTAGGAAGAGATAGACGGATGGAGAGAAATGGAGAGAGAGAGAGGGAGGGAGAGGATGATGAGAAGGGAGGAAGAGAGAGACGGATGGAGAGAGAGGGAGAGAAAGGATGAAGAGGAAGAGAGAGACGGATGGAGAGAGAGAGAGAGGAGGAAGAGGAGGGAAGGAAGAGAGAGACGGATGGAGAGAGAGAGAGAGGGAGTGAGAGAAGAAAAAGGAAGGGAGGAAGAGATAGACGGGTGGAGAGAGAGAGAGAGGCAGAGAGAGAAGGATGAAAAGAGATGTTGCTTTAGGGAGAGAGCCCCGATTACTACCTAGCTAGCAAAGCAATTTTTAATTCTTTTATTTTTAGAGTGAAATCATTTCCTAGTTTGTAATGTTATGCTGAGGATTGTGGGACGTTCAGGTCATGTTGACCGAATCTAAAAGCCCCCCCCCCCCCCACCACCACCGCCGCACATTTACATAACACAAAGACAGGCGGACAAAAACTTTGAAACATATCCTGAAGACGATACTCAGAAACTGTAATTCAATACACACTTAACAAGCACAGTTGGATCGATCAGTTACACTATCATCATCCATTGCAGTACTTTCACTAAGTCTAGACCTGTATTTCCCAAACTGTGTTCCTGAATGTTCCACAATCTACAGGAATAATTAACTAGTAGGGCATCAGGTGATTTAATCTCTCTACAAAAACAAGCAAAAATACTTAGAAATTACAAAGTATTCCGTTAAGAGAAAAATCGGATTTAGATTTATCAAACAGACGAACCAACAAACTCCCTCTCTGTTCTCTTTATTCCGAATTTTTGGTTATCCAATCCCTTTTTACGGAAAATTCAGAGGAATTCCCTGAGCTATTTTTAGCTTTCTAGACTCCCCCCAGCCCCCGCCCCATGCCAGTGATGTCATTCAAGTTAATTTGTTAATTGTTAATTGTAAACAAGGTTAAAGGTCACATCTCTAGCGCTAGCCAAAATGGCTTGTGACACTGTTATGTCAGGTATAAGTACATTTTATTTATAAACTTAAAAAAAAAACAAAAAAACTTTCTTCTCCATTTGAACTTTGAATGAACTCTAACCCCAGAAATTACGTCACATCACTGACCTACCCATAATTCTTTTATTTTTCAGCTTGTCTATAACAATAACAAGTTCCCCTTTCAGAACTTGCGGTGTATAGGGCAGATGATGTAACGGTTATCCAGAAAGGCTACCTGATCATGCGGTTTGCGCCCCGGACTGCCGTTTGAATTATTAAAGGTCCCGGTTCGAACCCTGTCCGCTCCCATCCACCTGTTCTTCTTCGAGAAGTTTGGACTAGGAAGTAAACTATCTTCAACTTGGAAGGAACATCCGAAACATGTAAAGCCTTCTACAAACAAACATTTCTGTTTGTCCACGGTTAACGAGGGTGTCTTGTGGCCAGCACAACTACCAACCGTCTTTACTTTCCCCGACTCGCGTCAGGTACCCATTAGAGCTAGGTGGACTCAGACTCGACTTAAGATCCTGAAGTTAAAAATGCCAGTCTTCATCAGGATTGGAACCCGTTACTCCGATTTGGAAGCCTAGCGCTGTACCGCTCAGCCACCAAGCCTCAAACAATAACAAACCTTTGTTTTAATGAAATACAGTCAAATCCGGTTAATTGAACTAGCCTTTTATTCCAACGAAACTTATGGTACTAACCACATCCTATAATGCAGTTGAAATCTGTTTATCGGAACAGCCGGTTATTAGGAACAAAAAAAAAAACAATCGCTGCTGGTGACTCCCGATAATCCGGATGCGACTATATTTCAATTCCTCTTTACTTATGATGTCAGACGCATTTTTATTTATTGAAATAAATTGCATATACTATTATTTATTCAAATAAAAAGTACATTTTGATCTGAATGATACATTAACTGATATCCCAATGGGGGCTAAACCTAAACACAGATTTGAGAATCACTGATCACCCCGCCATACAGCTTTTTTTTTTGTTCATTTGCTTCACTCCCTATGCTAAATCCTTGCATTCTTTACTAGTTAGCGACCCTCGCATGGGCAGATAACTTCCACACTAAAACCGTAATCATTTTGAGTTGCAGTCCTTTTGCCAGAAGCTATTCAAAATCCTGTAATGGCCCCTGCACGAAATCTATGCTTTATAAAAATGAGTCCGATGCATAAATGAATAAATCCTTTGTCCAGCCTGTGTCCATAAGTTCCAGATATTAGCTAGCCTACATTGAATTGTGTGCGTTGATCATACTGGCTAGCTAGGTGGAACAAAAAGCATATTAAGAGGGATAGGTTTGGACAATAGGGGCAACAGGGGAGGGATGGGCTTAATGTTTTATAACTGATTCTCTCTCTCTCTCTTCTCTCTCTCTCTCTCTCTCTCTCTCTCTCTCTCTCTCTCTCTCTTTTCAACCTTTCCTCTTGTTCTCTGTGATTTTAATTTTTTTCCCGATCTCCATATCTTCTCTTTCTACTATTTACACCCGTTTTTATATTAAAAACATTTCTTTCTTTTTTCTTTCTTTCTTTCTTTTTTCTTTCTTTCCTTTCTTTCTTTCATTATTTTTCCATTCTTTCTTTCTTTCATTTTCTTTCTTTCTTTTTTTTTCTTTCCTTTCTTTTTTCTTTTATTTCTTTCTTTCATTCTTTCTTTTTTTTTCTTTCATTCATTCTTTCTTTCCATTCTTTCCTTCATTTTCTTTCAATCTTTCACTCTTTCTTTCTTTCACTCTTTCTTTCTTTTCTTTTCTTTTCTTTTCTTTCATTCTTTTCTTTCTTTCTTTCCTTTCTTTCTTTCACAAAATAGAGCAGTGAGATTCATAACAAACGAATATTCAAATTTCACTAGAGTAACACCTTTAGTAGAATCACAAAATTTAGAAAGCCTTCAGGATAGAAGACTCAAAAGTAAAGTAGCAATTAGACACAAAACACTGAACCATAATCTTCAAATACAAAAACAAAATTTAACAAAATACTCAGAAAGAGAGAAAGACAAAGGCGCAAGTCATGTCCCATATGCTAGGACAAATTTGTACAAAAGCTCCTTCTTCCCTAGCGTTATTAGAGCATGGAATGGGTTGCCTGAGCCAGCCAGGAAAACCAGCGACTAAGCAGAGAATTTAGGATATGGGTTAACATGCATGACTAGATGCAGATTAGACTAGACTAGATTGAAGGACGTAATCATCTTCTTTTTTTGAAGTAACGTCTGTATTTTATAAGATAAGATAAGAATCTCTTAAAACAATTACGTTTGTCGGCCCGAAAGAATTATGTAACCAACAGGACTGCATATAAATCTATCTTCCCACGCGATCTACTTCATATTGAACACACAAAAAAACAACAACATGCAACACATCACTCAAGCTCATTAGCATAGTCTCTTACTAGCGTGCACACACAACAGTGCCGGATTTAAGGTAGTGAAAGCCCTGGCAGTAGTCACTTACTCCATTTTAAAGATTTTAATGAAACTGATATTAATTAATAAAAAAAAAAAAAAAAAGTAAAGTTCCCCTTTCAGACCTTGCGGTCTATAGGGCAGATGATGTAAAGGTGTTTCTGTGGCCCACGGTTAACGAGGGTGTCATGTGGCTAGGACAACGACTAACCACTTCTACTTTTCTCATGTAATGTCAGGTACCCATTAGAGCTAGGTGGACTAAGAAGCGCCCTTAAGATACAGATATTAAAACTCCGATTTGAACCCGGGACCCTTTAGTTTGAAAGCCAAGCTTTTTACCGCTCAGTCTCTACGCCTCCTAAAATCTTCGTGAAAATCAAATCCTAGCGGGGTGGGTTCAAAAACTTAATGCAAAATGTATTTTTTATGTCGTGTTTATTATTGTTTTGATCAGTGAGAATTTCAATTGTAAATATTTTCAATTACTTTTTTTGTTTTAAATTCAGTAGACGATTGGAAGATTACATTGGCAAAAAATACATCAGACTAAACCGCCAGTTCCATGTTTACAAAATGACAAAAATTAATATTGGTCAGAAATTGTTACATACATGCCAAACGATCGAACTCATTGAAATTACGATTTCTTCGAAAGGAACGATCTTTAGTTACTATGAACCCCATAAATTCCGAGAAACATAATACTAATGGTTTTTGTGAGGAATCCCTACCGCAAATTAATTTAAATTATTTTAAGTACCAATGTGTACTTAATACAGGCTAATTAAAACAAGTGGGTCCTATTATCCCTAATAAATATTTTATTAGGTTTTATTACTTATACATCTTTTATTTAGTGTGATCTAGGTAAACGATCTTGTAAATAAATAAAATAAGATTACTGCGAAAACTCATTAGTTGTAAGTCAGGGGTTCTCAACCTGGGGGTCGATTGACGATTCGCCTTAGGTCGCAAAAGATCATCGAAAATATGGCTCATTATTGTCTACTCTTCTATTACTGTATGTTTGTGTTGGGGGGGGGGTAGTCGCGGTAGAGTGTGGGATTGTAAAAATGGGTCGCCGAGCTAAGAAGGTTGAGAACTGCTGTAGTAAGCCGTTGTCAGGATTCGAATGAAAAGCAAGGGAAGTTATTTCGAAAAGATGTCTAAAAAAAACAACAATAACTAATAACAGTGCACGCGTAAAAGAGTTACTTCTCTTGAATACTGTTGCGACTTTGGAGTAGACTAAAGAAAGTAAACACACCGGGGACAAGTTTACAACAATACATTCGAGTATATAAAGTTCTTTATATATATATATATAGAGAGAGAGACGGAGAGAGGGGGGGGGGGTTGAATAACAGTAGCCAAACGAAGTAAGTTTAATGTACACACATGGACTATAGAACGATTTTTTCAAAACACACTAACACATCTTTTTTTTTTACACTTCCTCTATTCAAGTTACAACTTCATAGAACCTGGAACCACGAACCTGCATAAAGATGATCTTAAAAAAAAAATTCCGGCTCTAATGATTTTCCTAGAATTCGACGGTTGATGTATATCTCATCTCATCTCATCTCAGCCTGTGGTCCCTACTGGGGCATAGGCCACCAACCAGCTTTCTCCAGGCATCTCGGTTCTGGGCGAGTCTCTCCAACTGTCCCCATGTCTTGCCCATCTGCTTGGCTTCTGTTTCCAGATCGCGGCGCCATGTGTTCCTGGGCCGTCCTCTATTCCTCTTTCCTTGGGGGTTCCAGGTTAGGGCTTGCCTTGTTATGTTGGATGCCGGCTTGCGCAGGGTGTGACCTATCCATCTCCAGGGTCTCTGAAGGATATCTATTTCAATGGGCTGCTGTTTTGTTCTTTGCCACAGTTCCTCATTCGAGATTTTGTCTGGCCAGCGGATCATAAGAATCTTCCTCAGGCAGGTGTTGATGAATACCTGGATTTTTTTGATGGTGGTGACAGTGGTTCTCCAGGTCTCTGCTCCATAAAGTAGTATCGGCTTAACAATGGTGTTAAATAGCCTTATCTTGGTGGTGGTGCTTAATTCCCTAGATCCCCAGGTGTTCTTCAGCTAATGGAAGGCTGCTCGAGCTTTACCAATGCGGGTTTTGACATCTGCATCTGTTCCGCCATAGTGATCTATAATGCTGCCTAGATAGGTGAAGCTTTCAACCTCTTCCAGCGCCTCACCTTGGACTATAATGGGTGTAGTGTTTGATGCCTTTATTTTGAACACCTTGCTCTTTCCTCTGTTTATGGTAAGACCCATTCTAGTGGAATTGTCTGCAACAATATTTATCTTTTCCTGCATCTGCTGCTGTGTGTGAGAAAGAAGAGCTAAGTCATCTGCAAAGTCGAGATCATCTAACTGTTTCCACAGTGTCCACTGTATACCGTTTCGCTTCTGGTCTGTTGCTGTCTTCATGACCCAATCTATGGCTAGTAGGAATAAGAAGGGAGAGAGTAAACAGCCTTGTCTCACTCCTGTTTGGATTTCAAATGCCTCTGTCAGTTGTCTGCCATGCACTACTCTGCAAGTCATCCCTTCATATGACTTCTTGATGATGTTAGTAATTTTCTCAGGCACTCCATAGTGTCTTAACAGTCTCCAGAGGGTCTGTCTGTCCACACTGTCAAATGCCTTTTCATAATCTATAAAACTGACGTAGAGAGTTCCATTCCATAGACTGTTCCAAAATTATGCGCAGTGTTGCTATCTGATCTGTGCATGATCTCTCCTTTCGAAAGCCGGCTTGTTGGTCACGAAGATGTGGGTCTACAGAATCTTTCATTCGGTTTAACAGGATGCGATTAAACACTTTCCCTGGAACGGACAGTCGGTTGATGTATATAGTTGGTAAAAACTCCTTTTTAAACTGTAGTTTAACCGTTATAATTTTTTTTAAATTATAGAAATAAATAAATTTGAAATTTGACTAGAGAACTGGAAAATATTTATCTTGAACGGATTAAATATGTCTTTGGGTAATTCCGCATTCAAGACTTTAATAAATTACATTTCATGAATCCGTCTTCTAAGTCTAGATCTAAAGGCGTATCATTGGAAAGTTGAACATTCTAGTAGATCCATAAATTCGCTTAACGGGAGGGGGGAAAATGGTGTGAGGTAATGGGGCGGGATAACAAATGTTTTTTTTTTTAAATCTAACATTCATGTATTATAAATAAAATAACACTCGCTCTACGGGAGCACGTTATCCTGCCTCAACGTGGCGCTCCCGTGGAAACGGCTCACTAGAGGAAGTGGCTAGGCGAAAGGGTAACAAATATGATTCCCGTGGGAGTGCCCATGGGCGGACGAGAGTCTTGCCCCTTCACGGCGCGGATTTGTAAGAAAGCTCCCACAAACCAGTCACATATCCATGCGCTGTTCCTCAAGGGACCGTCTCGTCAATGGCGGATTCCACACAGTTAGCTTGGTACAACGAAGGTAAATGGTGGAGGCCCCCGGTGCCACCGAGTGGTATTGGAAACAGCAATGCCCTATAAGCATTGACTCGGGTCGCTCCCTGACAGGCCTGTGGTCCGCAAGTTTTTTTTTTTTTTTACTGTTTGTTTTTGTTCTCGGACGGATGCAGACAGGTTTTTTTTCAAACTTAGAGCTCGAAGAGCCTTCGGCTCAGTTCTTAGACTATTCACACAATCGCTCTAAAAGTTGTTGTTTTTTTCTATTTAGAAGACATAGAAAAGTTTAAACATTAGTATATTTTGTGGAGGTTCCCGTTGAAGTGTCAACCTGTGATCGGGCTGCATCCGGTCCCGCTAAAAAAAACAACACAAGATAAAACAGCTTCGTCATGAGGTGGCTGCGCAATCAACCTTTGTGAAGCTGATTCAATTTGAGTTGGTGTGGTCAGGGTTCAAGTCTGCATTCGCGCTAAGCGTCTTTGTCTTAAGTTCGGATCTTGTATTTGTTTCATAGCAATTACACTTTCATGCAAGAGAACCTACACCTCTTTTTTTACACGATCTCTATTCAAGTCACTTCTTCGTGGATAGTGGGCTGATGCAAAACACAAACAATAGTACAGCGGTTTTCCTAGAACTTAAACAGTTCCTAAACATCTCCCAGTCAACAGGTTGACACTTCAGTAAATATTACAGTTAATTCAACATAAACAAGATTACAAAGAGAGTTTGTGTATCAGAGAGTTTGTGTGATACACAAACTCAGAGGCGGCCCCCGTCGGAGTCGGATCCCTGTCAGATCCGCCAATTCGCAAGATGTTTCGGATGTTCCTTCAAAGTTGAAAATAATTAACTTCTCGCTGGACGAAGGAGGATGGCGAGCAGGGTATAAACCTGCCTTTTTGATGTTTCCGCACTAGACTGTAGTTCGGATTTATCGTTGGTTCCTGGCTCAATTACTGCATGCTCCCATCCCCTCCTGTGGAACGTATGAAATAGGAAGTAAACTATCTTTAACTCTGAAGAAACAATCGAAACATGTAAAACAAACAGACACATAACCCGGGAGCGTCGAGATAATCAGTTCAGCACGCTAACTGGTTACAAACTAAAAGCCTGATATATACAATATGGCACACGAGCGATTTTAAATAATCTTTAAGCATTGATCTGTAGAGATGTAGATGTACATAAACTAAACTTCTGATTTAGCACTCTTAATATATATCTTATCAATTATTATTATTAATAATTTGGATGTATTTTAGATAAAATTTAGGTAAAATTGAAATAAAAAGCCAGATAATCAATAGAATGAATGCAATATGAAATTTAAAAATAGGAGATTAGTTTTACTTTATTATAACATTTCAATGTAGATCTAGACATAAACATCCGGAACAATCTATTATAGATATTTTAAACTATCGCAATATTTCTGAATGAACAGTAAAGGTTAAATCATATTTTCAAAAGCCTTTAGTTTTTTTTTTTATCTAACCGTGACGGACAGATTAACCAACAGTTAAAACGCACAAAAATATGCTTCTTTCATTCTACTGGGGGCAATAAAAAACATTTCTCTTAAATCTGATTTTTATAAAAGTTTAAGAAATTAGTTTAGAATCATGTCATGTCCGGGCTTTACGCTAGTACACGAATGTCGCTGCTAAAATTTCTTTTTAAAAAATTACATCAAAGATAAACGATAGATCTTATTTAGTGCCCCAGCGGTCAAAATATACATCTTCCGTGCTTTGATCTCTCAACGTTAGCCTTGTAAAGCCGATGTTCAAGGCAACTGCCACAAAAAAGTAGCCTATGCATCAGAACTTTGAATAATCTATATTATCGTGATGTCAGATTTTCATTTTCTCTTCTACTTTCTGAGCACTAAACGGGACGGACGGACAGACAGACAGACAGACAGACGGACAGACAGACAGACAGACAGACAGACAGACGGACAGACAGGCCACACAAAACTAATAGCGTCTTTTCCCCTTTCGGGGGCCGTTAAAAATGAGGTCTCTGTAAATGGTTATTCTGTAATTAATATACTTAGCTATTAATTTTAGATGTTCAAACATTTTATAAATATATTGCTTTATAATAGTTGTGCTACAGTATTATTGTATTTTTTTTTTAAATCTATAGTAAAACTCTCGCACTATTTCATAGTTTTCAATTAACTGAATAAAAATGTGAGATTCTAATAAAATCAACTGCTTACACCCGAACTGGTTTTTGATAAATCAGTATTTCTATGCCACTTTAAGAAATCTATTGCTTCCATATGAATTGTTAACAATACCTCATGCTGTAACATTGTGATACCTCATGCTGTAACATTGTGATACCTCATGCTGTAACATTGTGTTCTCTACATCTGGAAAAATAAGCTGTTTTTCTCAAAAGGGGAGAAAACTATTTTTTTTTTATACTTTCTCACTATGCATTGATCCTCCGTAAGAAACATTGGCTTGAGAAATGTAACATATCTTTCCCCTAAATTTTTTTTCTTCTGAGCCCACCTTTAAACGTGTTGACAAACCAAGCTAACCATGATTCATTTGGTCAACTGTCCGTCTTCAAAGGGCGCTTAATGAAAGGGAGAAAGTCGCCCTCGCGTGGCTCCCATTATTTATATTGCACGTGCTTGGAGTTGGACACGGAGTGGACATAACAGGATATAGGGGGGGAAAGGAAAGATGCTCTTATGTATGGCCATTTCAATTTAGTCTTTTCTTTATCCACACTGTAGCCACATCGACACTCTTAATCCACACTGTAGCCACATCGACGCTCTTAATCCACACTGTAGCCACATCGACGCTCTCAATCCACGCTGTAGCCACATCTACACTCTTAATCTCACTGTAGCAACATCAACATTATTAAACCACACTGTTGCTACATTAACTCTAAATCCGCTTTGTTGCTACATTAATTCTCAATCCGCAATGTGTCTACATTAACTCTCAATCCGCACTGTTGCTACATTAACTCTCAATCCGCACTGTTGCTACATTAACTCTCAATCCGCACTGTTGCTACATTAACTCTCAATCCGCAATGTTGCTACATTAACTCTCAATCCGCACTGTTGCTACATTAACTCTCAATCCGCAATGTTGCTACATTAACTCTCAATCTGCAATGTTTCTACATTAACTCTCAATCCGCAATGTTGCTACATTAACTCTCAATCTGCAATGTTGCTACATTAAC
>JADKLZ010000728.1:1668098-1693250 GCA_021533235.1 Biomphalaria straminea | reverse complement strand
ATATATATTAGATATAAATTTGACAAGTGTTATATAAATATATTAGACATAAATTTGACAAGTGTTACACACTCTGGTGCCAAAATACAAATTTGACCATCAGTGTTGCATGTTTAGACTTTTTTATAGAAAGCAGGTTTGGACTATGATTTTGTGGACAGAACAGATTTTTAATAAGATATAGCTTTTATATAGCATTACTTTCATGCTTATAGCATGCTTAGAGCTCTATGGTCCAATGTAATTTGTGAACAAGTGGGTGGAGGGGGTATCTGGGAGAAGGTTTACATGATGCCTTTAGGCACTGAGTAAACACAACCCAGCTCGAGTCGGGTGTCGAGGCCCCTCTTCGTAGGTGTCTAAGCAGAGTCAAGTTCAAGCATACTTAACCTCTACATAAAAAACATTAACTAAAGCCAATAGCAGCAACGACCTTGTAATGAAGCAAATGCACCAATTTAAAAATGTTTCATTCTTACCAAGTCATTCAAAGCTACATAATCAAGAGGCTCAAACATTACACTAGCCCGAAATCCCACCTATAGAACAAAAACTTTGGGGAAAGCTGCCATAACTGGAAACCACTGCACAGGTCATTGCAGATATGGTACTACTCATCTGAACATGATTTTATCTTTTTATGTGTTCTTTTTTATAACAGTTGTCAATGATATATTTCTTTTAACTGTAGACATGATTATCTGTTTTTTTGTCACACACACACATATTTTTAATTAAAAAGTGTACCAAAAACTATTTGAATTTTAATACTAGGCTTCATCAATAAATTTATGGAACAAATATCTATTTCTGTTTTTAGATTGACAATGTCAAACTTACAAAATCAGAAACAAGTGAAGATAACCCCAATGCTAAAGGCAGTTTAAAGAAAGCTCAAAAAATAAAGGTAAAATTTGTACTATACAATATGACATGCATTGAACATAATTAAAAAAAATTGAAAACTAGGAGATATACAGATACAAGTAAAAAAAAAAGATAAAAAAATGGATGCAAAAACTATTATCTAACCCAGTGATGCCCAAAATATGGCCAGCGGGCCACATCCAGCCCGCGACGTGGTTCTATCCGGCCAGCCGAAACGTCTGCATAAAGTGTAGAAAATCCACTTTCCACAAAAAAAAATATATCAATCCATTTTTTCAAATAAAGACTGGTTCATTTTAAATATTAGAACACTGAACAGATGTATGAAATCGCACAAATAAATAATGGGGCATTTTGGGTTTCTGATGAAATTGTAAAATAACGCTTAGACTGAAGAATTGATTCATTTACATAAAAGAGAAGAAGATGAGTCGGCTGTAAGGCTGTTTTCTGTAACTGCTGACGAGTCTCATAACATATTTGATAACTCTCAAAATCTTGTGTTTATTAGCAATAAAAGTAATAGTTTTGAAATCAGAGTAATTAGGGTTATTAGAAGAATGGGATCATCAGTGTTGAAAAAACATCAAAGAAGTTTCAACTATCAGAGACTCCTTCTCCCTTCGAGAAAATAGTGTGATTGACTACTAATGGTGCCACTGTTATAAGAAAAGTTGTCAAGTCAGTGGAAACGAGTCTCCATGGTTTCGTTCACCAACAAAATTAATGTGGCAAGCTGTTCAGCCTGGACCATCTGGTGATGATAATGTTCAGACTGAACTGATTTGCCATTGCTTGATGAAACGTTTCTAAATTTTTGAAAACAAGCTTTAAGGATGATCACAATAATTACAAGCAATTATTAGTGAGGACAAACATTTTCAGTGATGAATAGTTTGAAACCCATGTTATGTTATCGTCACATAGACGAACATCTCGTTACATTGTTTCGACTTGGCGTCTTATCTATGCAGCTGAATATTTAAAAGTTATTTAGGATAAACTTCTCACATGAATTAACTCGGGGCCCAGGACACGAGTGTTGGAAATTAAAATGGCCCGCCGGCCAAATAAGGTTGAGCGTCATTGATCTTACCTAACTCCAAATAAAGCATCTAGACCTGATGGCATTGTAGACATATTATTGAATGTAGTAAACAACAAGCTAATGTAACATCATTGTTTTTACTACCTGTACTTAGTTAAGCTGCACTTAATCCACAATATATAATTTTTGCTCTGCACAATGAAAGCAAGCTGGGTATTTACAAAACCTCACACACACACATTATGTTTTTTTTTTGCATAGTATTTTTATTCCCTCCAAAATTATCTAGTATTTCTTTCCTATCCAAAGACAACAAGTAAACATTACATTTTTCTTAAATCATTTTTAAACTTTTTTTTTAGACTTCTATAACTATTGTTTTTTTGTTCCTATAGGTAATATACTGAATGATAGCCATGCAGAGATTTGGGCTAGAAGGGCTTTTTTTAAGGTAAATTAATTTACTGCTGTTTTCTTTTTAAAGATAATAAAATATGTTATTAATGATTTTTAATTATAATTTCGAATTGCTGCTTAAACAAGTTTAAATCACTTTTTCTGTTTACATCTTGAAATAATTAACATTTTAAACTAATTTCATTGACCTTGTAATTATTCATTATCAGTGTAATTAAAATACTTTTAAAAATATCTTTTTACTTGTATTGAAGCAAGCTATCACACCAAACAAGGATCATTTTTTTTACATCTCTTTATGCTAAATTTGCCCACCAGGGAGGGCAAACACTACCCACCGAGCAGGCTGTGAATTTTCATTATTATCTGGCTATAAATGTAGTAATAAAAATTTTATTTTTAAAGCGGTGTTAACAAACAAAATCTAGGCTCAATGTGCTTTAATAATATTACAAACATAAACATGAAAGTTAAAATAAAAAACTTATCTAAAGAAGTTTGAAACAGGTAGTTCTTAATTTTCTTCTTGAATGTAGTGTAGCATGTTGTTGGTCTGATATAGGGAGTGTGTTCCAAACCTTTGGTCCATGCACAAAAAAGCCCCCAGACCCTAGCTTTAGAGGGAGAAACATGGCACCACTATTGAGTCCATTGAGCGCAGGGCTCTTTAAGAACTTTGGGAATGATAAGTTTTCTAAGGTACAAGGGCTTTTCTTTATTATAGTTACACTGATGAAAAAGTGTGGCCACCTTGTAGTCAATTATTGCTTTCATGGGAAGCAATCCCAAAAAAATAGAAATGGAAAAGTAGTTGGGACAAGTCCAAAAAGCCTGTGGAGTCTGGGAGCGCAGGAGGCTCCCTGACCACACTTACCAGCATGGAGGCTGTCCAGTGTCCTTGTCTGCGCAAGCTATTATAGCACATCACTGGACAAGCCACTGTCCTGTTGTCTCATATTTTTCATGGCTATGGCTAAATTTTGACTTACAGTGCCCTTGCTGTGGGGAAGAAGAGGAAACAGTGTCTCATATTCTTTTTGACTACCCCAGACTTGCTAATCTCCTTCTCGACAGGTCTGGGAAACCAAAATTCTTGAACCCTCACTCAAATTGATGATTGCTAAGTGTGAAACATCCCAATTTCTATATATATTTGAACAATGTTGAAGCTAATAGGAATTTAAGTAAATATTTCTATAAACATTGGGAACTTTTTTTTGCAAACTTCAGATACTTGTATGATGAACCAGGCAAAGTCTATGGAAATAACTCAAGCAAAGTTGTTCAGCTGTCAGATGCAGATGGACATTGTCTTTGCTCATTGAGACCAGGAGTGAAGTTTCATTTCTTTACAAGTCCTACTCCATGTAAGTGCTGGAAATTCTAATTATTGTCACTTATTTTCTCTTCTTTAGATCTCTTCTTCTTTCTTTTTCTAGCTAGCTTTTTGCTGCTGAGGTCTAAGCACTTTTGCAGAATGTGTGTTGTTTTTCCCAACTGTTCCACACCGCCATTCTGTGTTGGTTATGTAGTGTTGTAGTGGTAGTAGGGTCTGCCTCAGGTGAATTAGATTGGGGTATTCAAGAGGAAATACTTGATTCACAAGGATGGGGCAGTATGTAAGGTGACTTAGATTGGGGCATTCAAGAGAAAATGCTTGATTCACAAGGGTGGTGGCAGTGTGTAAGGTGAATTACATTGGGACATTCAAGAGGAGATGCTTGTTTCATAAGGAAGAATGGGGGCAGTGTCTATAGATTCAGGATAAATGCCATAGGAAAAGAAAATATTCATAATTATTATAAAATAAAATAAAAATTAAATGTTGTAAAAAATATACACTGAAGTACCTGCAGTAATAACTTGCAATTGTATGTTTAATCCTTTTGTACACAGTCTACAGGGCAACAACATTTTTTAATTGTACTTTTTTTTGGAAAAAATGCAACAGCTGACTTGAACTGCGATTGACTAACTGACTGACCCTCATATGTAAAATGGTCTGCATTTTATAGTAAAGTTCCAAAACCTCAGCACTTCATAACCCAGCTGTCTGAATAACTCTGCCTGTTCTTGATATGACAAAAAAACATACACCTAGACCTGCCATAGTTGCCCCATTTCTTTTTCTTGTGTTCCACTTTTGTCTGATGCAGAGATTATTGTTGTTGTCACAGATGAGTTTATGAAACAATCTTAGAAAATGATGTTGGGGTCTCAAAGTACCTAAAATATCTTGACTATATAAAGGTTATTTTCAACAAAGTTTGTTTGGTAACAGACTTACTTTTCTTTGTTCTCTACCTGATGAAGCAAAGAGCAGAGAAGACAATAACACCACATTAGAAAAAAAATGTTGCAAGTTTTTGCAGTTCTTTTTATTATACCTTTCATAAAGTATTTTTCTGACTTCTGTCATGAGGTATGTTAATCATATTACTGTACTCTCTGTACAATAGTCACTCATTTTCATGTAGTTGAGACTTTATACCTTCATACATTTTTTCCCCTTTGTTTAAATGTATTTTGGCAATTGATTCTCTGCTGTGTTCTCCAACAAACCCTGCCTGCCTACTGTATATTTTGTATCTAATTAGCCATTTCCAACATAGCAATTTCTTAAACATGGGCACTCTGTGGTCTACATTTAGCAGAGTTTTTAGGACTTCTGTTGCTAAACAAATTTGTTTAGAAGCCACATTGATATTCGAACTTTCTTGGAGCAATCTAGTATGGTGGTCATTCATGTAATTATTTTTGTATTTTTCTATGGTCTGTCCTGAATCTTCAAAATGCTAGTCTCAAATAGTATCTTGACTGAGTGTGCAGTCAAGTGTGCCAATGTTCTTTAATTTCTATGCATTTATTGACATTTATAAATTCCGTATCTTTCATTTTCATCACACTGGACTATGAGTAGAATTATATAGAAACACAGCTCCAAATAGTATTTGGCTGACCTTTTTTTTTTAAATCAAGCGGATTACCAGTGAATGTATTATGAAAGGTTTTTCATTTCTAATAGCTCTATATTTATATGGTCAATGAAATAGTAAACACATAATCATATGTTTCTTTAATACACAAGGAAAGACATGTTCAATCTTCTTTTCTTTACAAGTACCTTCAATTGTGAATGGATTTCTAGAATTAGGAAAGAAAACTAAAACATGACAAATAATAGATTAATAATAAAATAAATATGTAGGGGGACAGCCTTATACTTTCTTAGTTGTGCTATCAGGCTGCTGATGGTCTATGACTCTCACTCTGTGACCTATGTTTTCACATTATTATTGTAAGCTTCCATCACAGCGTCCATTATGATGTGTTCTCTGAGGGTTTCATATTTGTGATCCACCTTTAACAATCGATCAAAGTAATTTGACATGTTGGTGACGAATATTAGTGGTATTCGTAACTTGTGGAGCCACCAATTGTCTTAGCAAAGCCTCCTTCTTTCTTTCCTCTTCTCTCATTTGTATACAGATATTCATGGCTCTCCCTTTCATTCGACCCATGAGGCTTCTTGCCCATTCTGACTGAGGTAGGTTGCAGGCTGTTGCTTTGTCCTCTAACCTCAATAGATATGAGTCAATGCACTCGTTCTGGCTCTCGTCCAATGGAGACATTCTGTCTAGTTGTTTGTATTCTAAATATCTTTTCACTTATTCGTGTCTTTTTGTCTTGTCGTGGATGCCAGTTGTGAAGAAATAAGGTCCTTTAATTATATAAAATTTGATTTAATAGAACATATGGGCAGTTAACATTACACACAGCAACTCCACTATATGGTTTCATTCTGTTTTCGCTCAAGGCAAAAGTTTTTCTTATTTCTTTTCTTATTCTTATGTAGACCAACATGATGAAAAGGTAGACAACATGTACATGTAGACCAGCATGATGAAGATGTAGACCTACATGATAACATAGACCTACCTGATGAAGATATTGACCACATGATGTAGACCAGCATGATGAAGATGTAGACCGAAATGAAGATGAAATGTAAACCAAAATATTGATCAAGAGATGAAGGGAATAAAATGGTAAGCAATGCTGTGTACATCAATGTATATTTTCTTTATACTAAGCCCCTAAAAAAAAGCTTTGCCAAGTTTTGTGTTTCACTGACTATGAAAATGTTTTGATCAATTTTGTTCTCTTTACAGTGAACATCTTGAGAAGAAAAGCAATTCCTAGAGGCCAATACACAGACACATTAAATACATTAGAGATTTAGAGCCTTGTTGTGTTCTAATGGAACATGCATCTGAAAGAAATGCAATTCCCCAATGCTATTTCAAATCCAGACCTTCTCAAGACAATCTTAGTGACCAAGCTGCAATACAGAACCCAGTAGGAACAATGAAGAATCCTCCCAATCTTAGGTTGAATACCCATGGTCACCTACTACATTGGTGAAGCATACTTCTCCTACACCCACAGATATACATCCTGAACACTGTAACCCATGTTACATTACCAGAAATGGTTGCAAAGTCAGAAAACCGAACAGATACTAATGAATAGAACAATCATTTCTAATACAGGTCCAAGTGATGTACTTTGTAAGAACTATTTAGGTGTCAATTAACACATTGGACTAGGATAAGCTATATAATTAAAGACATCAATACAAATTTTTAAGAATAAAATCACATCAGACTTCATTTAAGTTGTAGCCAATGCGATGGACTGATTGAACGCTCAACTAGCGCTGATCTGGGGCTATTTGCGTAGGCTGTCTACACACATCCCCATAACGCGCTATAGGGGACTGTCAGACACATAGTTTACAAAGTGCTATAATGGACTGTCATACACTTAGTTTAGAACTCCCTATAGTGGACTGTCAGACACTTTGTTTACAACACGCTATAGTGGACTGTCAGATACTTAGTTTACAACGTGCTATAGTGGACTGTCAGACACTTAGTTTACAACGCGCTATAGTGGACTGCTAGACACTTAGTTTAGAACGCGCTATAGTGGACTGTCAGACACTTAGTTTACAACGCGCTATAGTGGACTGCTAGACACTTAGTTTAGAACGCGCTATAGTGGACTGTCAGACACTTAGTTTACAACGCGCTATGTTCTTTCATTAAAACATCAACTCAAAACGTTCTCTCATTTTTGTTACTTTTTTTTTAAAGACTATAATATTCAGTCAGTAACATTAATTGTTATGTTTAAAACTTATTATGTATTGTTCGAGTTGTCTCCCTAGAGCTCATGCTTTTGTTATCATGTTAAGACTAATATATTAATTTAGGAACATTAATTCTAACGCTTAAAACTTATATTATGTATTGTTTGAGTTGTCTCCCTGAACCTCATTCTTTAAATATGATTCCATACAATATGGCAGTAGCCAGAAATGCAATTGTTAACTATCAAAATTCCCGTCGTTTAGTTGATAACTCAAAGAATTTGTTAAGTCTTCTGATAATCTAGCTATTAAAACTGTAAATATTGTTCTTCCCCTGACAATTCTGCAAACCGTCTCTCATTATACACTATTTGGATGTATTGTTGTTTTTGCATTGCTTTCTATTTCTTTATATTAAAACAAATGTCTATTACGTAGATAAAGTACAAATGTCTATAGTATTAAGTAGATAAAGTACTTCGTAGGTTTAGTATACTAATATTCCCTTATTCAATATTTTAATATATATGATCCTACAAAAACATTAGCTTTTGTTGTTGTCTCTTTTCTTTCTACCATTTTTAAGCATTGCATACACAATCATAATGAAGCAATCTTGGTGTACGGTACATGAAATAATAGACTTCTAAAACATGTGGACATGGCCAGCCTTGGATAATGAGGAACATTTTGTACATTGTCTTCTAATTGTGGATCTAAAGATAAATTATGTTGCTTGTGTTTATTTATTTCATTAAACAGTTTCAAGTTCTTTATATAATGTGTTGTATTTTTCATTAATAGTTATTCTATAGTTTGCTGCACTAGTTTGTTTTGTTTCTTGAAGAGTAAATGAGCATTCCAATTATATTTTTTTAAATACATTAATTAGAAGTAATACTTTTTCACCTGTTTCTAATTTGCCTTTTTTTTTACTGCTAATTCTTTAAAGAAAATTTATCTAGACCCCACAACAATTTACATCCTATTACAAACCTCCCGCATGGACCACAATGGATGGAAATGGGTTTGAACCCAGGACCATCGATATGTCCAAACTTGAGTCCAGTGCGCAAACCGAACAACCAGGCAGCCATCCACTGAAGTACTGCTAGACATTTTTGTTAAATCATAATTTTTTTTTGAAGGAACATGTTCAACTTAAAATTGTGTTAAAATCTAGAGAACTCAACTAATACATAAAAACATAATCAGTCCACTCACAACTCCTTCAATGTCTTTGAATAAATGTACACTTTGAAATAACAATAACTGAGTGCCTAGAAACAGCAGCTCCAAGAAAGCAGTAGGCCTATAGATAGGAAAATATATAAGTCATACATTTCAAGCATGGCGATTTAAAATTTAAAATTATTTGTTTATTTTTATATTATTTCTTATTGTATTAGACTTTTAGAAGATTAGAAGAATTAGAAAATATTTCATAGTCATACGAACCCAATTATGACTTTTAAAAAATATTCTATTTTTCCTTTTTAGTGCCTGCAACTATGGTACAGATCTGTTCGTTAGATCTCTTCGTTGACCTTGTTTAAAATGTTGTTTGGTTGATCTACAAACAGGCAGGCATGTTAAGTTTCCATCAATACTTGCTGGAGACATTTTTTAAAGAGTTTCCTTGTTTCTTTTATAACTTTTCAGTCTTTGTCATGGGAGTTCTTGTTTCAGCTCTTTAAATTCAAGTTCGTGGATCAGTTTCATAGAAGCCATAGAAGATCACACTTTAAGACACCAATGTTGCATCTCTTTTTATCAGGCTCTCAGCAAACACAGCTCAGCACAAAACAAACAATTCAGGAACTTGAGCACTCCCCTTTAAATAATGTTTTACTTTTTTCGTGAGTTTTAAACTGAAGTACTTTACAATTAGCAACACTAAACGACTGACTATAACCGCTGGACTGAACTCGTTTCTCTGTCTCGTCATACACTCATTCTCTTTTACTCGGGATTTCACTGGACTGAACTGACGTCACTGAGGGGTGAATATACTAAACTCTGACATACTCGTTCTTTATTTAGAGTCTATTTAGGTCATCCTAAAAAATCACAGAAACACCAGTCTAAACTAAATTGAAAACTGGCGCACAAGGAGAACAGGGCTGGCAGAGAAAAAGCGTCAGACATTTAAAAAAACAAGGCCAATAACAACAGCCCTAGCTGGAATAACCTGCCAAATGTGCAGCCGATCATTCAGGGCTTACCAGTCACAAGAGGAGGCACAAAACCTCAGCACCCTTGGTGACTTGAAAGAGATTTATTTATATATCTAGATATTAGTCTGTGATTGACGTAATTTGACATATTTTGTTATCTCTGTGAAAGCCAAAAGGAAAAAAAAGATTTATAAATCATAAATTTGTGTGAGATCTCTATAGCATATAATATATAGCAGAGGCGTCACTAGGGTGGGTGTCACCCGGTGCGGTAAAATCAGTGTGTCACCCCCCCCCCCTGCGTTCCACTTATTCTTCAAATAAGAAACTATCGTTATTCAGTTGTTGTTTTTTGCGCAATAATACAGTTCGTTAATTGCTGCTACACAAAGTTTAAATGAGTATCGATTATGTTTTTTTCTCTTACATATTATCGTTAATCATTACATACATTAACATCTAAGATTTTTTAAATAGAAAGAAATTAAAAACCAACTGAGCATGCTTTCCTAAGTAAACATTAAACAGCTCTTAATGGAAACTTTTGAACATAGTCACATATAGTGGTAGTTTCATGAGGACAACTAATGAAAAATGCAACTTAATGAAAAGTATATTGATAGGTACACAAATTTTTAAAGAATTTTTTTTAACATATAAAAGTTTACAATAACTTTAGAAAATAAATATTTAAATTTCCTTTTCAGGATTTCAAATTAGAAAACTTATAAAAAAAACTTTAAACTCAATATATCTTGCGACTTCGTTTTCAATGGACAGAATTGCTTGATTTAATTTCAAAAAATAGTTGTTAATTAATGTTTGAATGAGAGAACGTTGTTAGTTGATGTTTTAATGAGAGAACGTTATTATTTAATGTTTTAATGAGAGAACGTTATTAGTTGATTTTTAATGAGAGAACGTTGTTATTTGATTTTTAATGAGAGAACATTGTTAGTTGATGTTTTAATGAGAGAACGTTGTTAGTTAATGTTTTAATGAGAGAACGTTGTTAGTTAATGTTTTAATAAGGGAAGGTTGTTAGTTGATGATTTAATGAGAGAACGTTATTAGTTGATGTTTTAATGAGAGAACCTTATTAGTTGATGTTTTAATGAGAGAACGTTGTTAGTTAATGTTTTAATCAGAGAACGTTGTTAGTTAAATTTAGTTTTGCAAAGCTTCTTTTCACATGACGCCTTGTAAAACATGCATTTGGCAAGAAACAGTTAAAGGTTTAATTCAAAGGCTGAGATTCATTGTCGTCTTTCAAAACTTTGCTGCATTCTAGTATTCTAGTTTTAGTATTTCTGTTCACATATCTTGCGTCAGGCCCAATATAAAAGAGATTGATGCACTCAGTATTAACTTCTTGCTCTCTATTTAAATAGTAAATCTTAAGAATACTTTCCTGATATTTTCATATTGTTAAAACGTATTTTTCTTTTTCATTAACATGCTAGTTTGATTTGAGAAAAGTTATCTTAATAACCTTTTGAGCTAACTTTTCACATATTTCGTAGAGTAAATCTTTAAGTGCTCGAGCTTAGCCACCACTTTGAAAATAATTAACACTTTAATTTGAAGGTACTTTTGTGTTTAGTTTACTTTTTTGAGTACATCTGCCAATAAGAAAGTCAAGCAATGAAAGTTATGCGTGTATTCACAGACAGCTGGCAATCATATTTGTGCTGTGCCTCTAGTGTTTGTATTTTCAGAGAGACGGCAAAGATTTTCGCCGTCACACTTTCATAAAGTCGTTCTTTCATGGGTCTAACAACAACACCATGAGCACACCAGCGATTTGTTCATATGACACGCTATTATTAATTATATTATCCTATCTATTAGTATTAGTGGCAAAGAAAGAAAACCCTTTTTCTAGAGAACCAAGAAAGTATAATTAGAAAATATTTTTCGATTAAGAATTTGGACCACATAGCTTAAGTAAACGGTGAACACATCCATTCAAGTTTCTTTTCTGTTCTTCATTTATTACTGCCTGCACTTCTTCATGAATCCTTGACATTGTAGCTGCATTTCCATTTCCCTGAGCTCATCATATCGATACGTTAAGCCCATCTCTTTTCAGTCGTTTTAAATTATCAGAACTGATACACCAGATTTGGCCCACATTAAGAGGAATATCCTACATTTCTGTCATTTCAACATTACCATTGCTACTGTTAATATATCTTACAACTTCAGAGATCTATGTTAAGTGTGCTGTAATACAAGATACCAGAGTACCTTGCAGCTTTTTGCAAGTATATCCCTTAAGTGCTTTGCTAAAACATATATATATATATATTTTTGGTACAAGCCTGGAAAGTAACTTTTTTTTTCATCGCTGACTTGCGGTCGTATAAGTTATTATTTCCACACTGGCTCATATTTGGATAACATTTCCACAATCCCGAGAAAAAAAATTCATTATTCAATGAAAAGTCTTTTTCAGTTCGCCACCATATACCAACTTTTTCTTTGCTTGAAACAATGCGATAGTAAGCAATCTATAATACAAGATGTTCCTCTGTTTTCCCACCTAAACGTCAATCATAGCAATGACGTCCTCGTCAATTTTTTGAAGCTAAAGTCCTGCTCCCAAAATGTTCCTAATTTGAAAGCCTGATAAATGTCCTTCAGTCTTCTCTCGAGTTTCTCGCTGTGGACATGTCCACTATTTATCATAGTATACAATCTTGCTATTGATGTTTTGCCATTTAGAATAATTTTATTCAACAATTTCTAAGCTTTATGATTTTGCTTCTGTCACATTTTAAAGTTGGTATTTTTTAATTATTTTTTTAAGTGCCTTTTTTACACTTGGGTGTCACCCCTATCGGGTGTCACCCGGTGCGGACCGCACCCCCCGCACCTGCCCTAGTGACGCCTCTGATATATAGTTCTGTGATTAATCAACTCTTTTATTTAGAATTCGTAAAATATGATTGTGTTATTTCTAAACTTTTGAAAACTTAAGATCAATACTTTTCTGAGACTAAATAACGATGTATTTGTTTTCTTTGAATCTTGAATTAAAAATTTGAATCTTGTATGAATTATTTCACATTTAGAGTCTAGATCTAATTGCAATTTGAATTTAATAAATAGTTGAATATTCTACCAGATCTACATCATGAAACACATACACAGTAAATCACACGAACCTTGCAAAAAATTACAAATACTAGATCTATAGTCTATAAATTAGAACTGAGTATCTCCTAGTCTGGCTCACTCAGACTAACCAATCCACTAGATTACTAGATCTATTTATCTATCATTTATGTATAGAAATCTAGACATCTAGATGATTTAATGTAGATCTATACCCCAGTATCCTAGATTGCAGCTAGACCAAGGTCTAATTGAAATATTTTAACACGATATAGGAGCCTGAATTTAAATTAGAAACTGCAAAGAAATAACAATGTCTTCAAGTGTGAAGATTAATGAGGAATTATAGACATAAATAAATATTGACTGGCCAATAAGAGAGTTTTATGAAGTGAACATTTGTGACTTGCAATTGTGTGTACTTTATTTTATGTCTAAAAATTTTTTTTAATCTCTAAGACTGAAGATCATGCAATTATTTTTAATTTTTCATAATTCGAAAATCCGAATACAATAGATATACATGTTTTCAAGTTACATAAAGTTACTTCCTTTTTCCAGTCTATATTTATTTCTGTCTATGTGAGGAATGAATAGAAATCTACCATCACATGCTCAAGATCTGTTGTTTTTTTTTTAAAGTGTTAGTCCTTTAAAAATAATTGCTGCCTGGTCATGTGGTTTGAGCGCTGGACTGTCTTTTAGATTTATCGATGTTTCCTATTTCCAACCCTGCCCGCTCCCATCGTCCGTCGTCCTGCGGTAGGTTTGGACTAGGAAGTAATTATCTTCAACTCTGAAGGGACATTCGAAACATATAAAACATTTTACAAACAAAACAAATCTGGGTATATTTAAAAATTGAATCTGAGCATTAAAAACTGTAACGTGCTGGTGGAAGCAACATCTACTTTTGGTTTGAATCTAGTTCAATTTAGATCTAGTTATAAGTGTTGACCTAGATCTAGATCTTAAACCCTATGATTTCAAGCAAGGTTAACTAAGCTATTCCGTTTAATCTCTACAGCTTTTATGTCTAGATCTGTTAATGTAAATCTATATGATGAAGATATATATCTTTTGGCTATGTCAGTATATCAAGTATATGACTATATCAGGAATATGGCGCACAGTCGCTTCTCAATCTACTATTAGAGTGTAATGACATAATTACTTGTAAAAAAATTAACATATGTAGCCTATTGTAAATGGCCCCCTCCAGTCGGGAAGCGACTATGGATCATCTCATGGTTGATGAGATAACAGCCTGGGCATTAGATGTGTCGGAATGTCGTTTTCAAGTTTATCTACAAACAAAATGTTAGAGTTTCGAACCCAGGACCTTCTAGTGTGTTAGGCAAATATGTTGACCACTACACTACGTAGACTCGTGTTTATATATATATATATACCGATATTATATATGTCTTTAGTAAATATAATGGTTCCTATAGGATTTGAGTTTTGAGTTTTACAATAGAGGGCCCATCAGAATATTCTTGTGTAAAGCCAGGGTACCTTGCTACGCCGCAGCGTTTGTAAAGGCCTAAATAAAGTAATTTAGTATTAGACCTACACTATCTCTCTATCTATACATCTATACGTAAGGGCCCGGATTCATGTACTCACCACTCATTGCTCGACGTGGACTATATAATATGAAAATGTAACCTGTTATTACTTACCTTGGGGCTAGAACACCAAATATATTTTCACGATTAAAACCTCAGCAGTTTAAGTTACCAAATAAGAAGGAAAACGAAGAAGTAAAATGTTTGTAATTTTGTACATTAGTCACATAACAAGAATTGAATGTTCTTAAGTCATTACATTTTGCAAACATTATATTGTAAAAACGTTTATATATCAACAGACTGTAATTGAGAGAACATATTGGAAGAATGTCTATTATTGTTGTCATTTTCTCTGTTTTCATCTGTCATACCTCAAGTACTGACGGTCAGTGTGATCTACTAATAAAAATAGTATTCTAATAACTTAGACTATAGTGTTCTGCCTTATAAAGAAAGTCATTAGGATCTCTAGTGTTATAACGTAATAGAAGCTAAATTTTTTTTTGGGTAATAACGTAAGAATGTATTACCTTGTAAAAAAACTCATTAGAGTCTCTTTTATAATTACATGTAAAAAACAGTAACCGATTGCTTTGTGCTAAAAGGTATTTGAAGTGAGACACATTGAATGCAATACAAAAATAGATAGAGTTGTTATTTTCTCCATTCGTTTAAAATAAAATAAAGCTCCATATTTTCTTTTCTATGGCAGTTTTATCGAATTATTTGTTTCGTTAAATAGGTACAATCCGTTTTTAAAACGTTTGTTTAAATTGAAAAGGTGATGTGAAATATTTAAGATGTGGTATATATTAACACTTTTCCATTCATAATCTTATCAGACGTATCCTCAATAATAACAATCTATCTATCTATCTATCTTCCGATACGAAGATTAAGGAGGTGGACAGTGGAAACGCAGCCTTGCTGTGATGATAGTGTGATCTAATTAGTTTGTCACACCCAACGTAGATATAACCGTTGTCTTCTTGTGGTAGGTTTACATTCTTTTTCCGCCTGCCATTGAAAGAGGTTTTATCCAAGGAATGGAGTAATAGGCTCAACAAATCTTATGTGGTGCCCAATGGTCCAACAGACTTAGGCAGAGGTGTTTCCCAAACTTTGACAAAAGTGTACCCCTCGCCCTTTTATATTTTTTTTTTCGTAATTTTTTTTTTTCCCCCCCCCCCCCCCTTCCAAAAAAAAAGATGTTTTTTAATAACAATCAAAATAAAGTATTTCATTAAACACTTAATAATAAGGAACGAATTAAATAATTATTATAATCAAATATAAGTAAAAGTTATTGAATAAATAACATCTATGTAGATCAATGAGAAGGTTGATATTGTTTGTGCCTTTGTGCTGAGATAGCAGATCTTCGTTCCCTGGTTGTTCATTTTAATTTTAGGAGCGTTCGATTTATTTTTACATAATTTCTAGAAATGCTCAAATAGCAACTTAATATACATTTAAAGTTTGGAAAGGCAAGATTTTTTTGGAAAGTTTTTAATCACACAGCAATCCTCCGCCCCAATTCTGCTATTGTGTCCAAAGGAAATATCCGATACAGTTTAAGATCAGCAGACATAACTGGTATAGATTTACTTATGAAGAGATTCATCAGTTATTGAACTTAAGCCACCATCGGCTAGCTAGCATTATTTCACTTAGCCACTCATTTCCACTCCACCCATATTTAATCATTGTTATTATTCATAAGAACTTTATAAAAATCATTTATCGATGGTCGCTACTACACCATTTATATACCGTCAAGTAAAGTCATCTTTTTTCTTCACAGTTATGCTTCAATATGAGGCAAGTGACGTCACTAGAGATGAAATGCCTGACCATGTCAATGTAACGTTTAGCACTGAAACAAAATCTCTAACCAAACTGAATCTCAGACGCTCGCGACATTTTAACCTCGACATTCCTCTGTATACCGTGAACACCGACCAGGAGGGAATTTTTCATAGACGCAAAGTGAAAACCAGACCCAAACAGGTAAAAACAGAACTTTTAAAATACGGTAATTAATTTTTTCAAGAAATAGTTCAAGTAGTTAATATACAAATTACATTGAAGAAAAACTTATTGTAGAGAGCATGTGATTGTGTTGAAAGCAGGTGTCTGGGTAATGAACCCCTAAATTATTGTGTACATATCCAGTGGTTTAGTGTTGGATGTAGGAAATTTAAGCAGTGGAATATTTGGAACCGGAAATTTTGGAACCGATAATTTAAAGACCCGGAAATTTAGGAATCGGTAAATTTTTGACGTTATTCAACAATATTCATATCAACAGTCAAACACACACACACACAAAAGACTGGCTGCTCAAGTAAAATGTACACACAACGGCTTAACATTCTGACACGCAGGGCTCACCCACAAGATAGATAACTCAATTGCATTACAAGCCAACTGTTATTAAAGCTTCCTCCAGTAGCGAGGCGACTCTGGGTCATCTGATTGAAATGTGAGGAAAGCCTGTGGATAAGATAAGGTTATCCATGCAGCTGTTTTGTCCAAAGGAAAGCCAGGTGCTTGTACAGTTTTTGATTAGCTGCGTCGCAGGTTAAATGTTTATTTTTCCTCGGGTTTTATTTCCTAAGCCTTTACCAAATTTGGATATAGCCGCAAAACAGCACACATTTTGGCTATCATAACAAAATTAATTTGTATTATTAAGTTAGCTACATTGTTACTCATATGTTTATTAAGTGTATTTTTTTTATTAAAATTGTCTTTCAATGTTATTCTTTTTTATATTTTTACGTTTTTTATTAGAACACAGTATATCGCCCTTGTTTTTTTCATTACGCCTTTTCTTTTTTTCTTTTATAATATTTCATAAGTTAAAAAGTATATTTTTCAATAAAATCCAGATCTTCAAAAAGGAAAGGTAATCAAATCACCATTATCAATCCATCTTTTAATGAAAATGAAGCCACTCTTGCATCTAAAATTCACATTTCAATCATCCTACAACTAACAAGAAAAGTTTCTATAGATATAAAATGAATATAATTAATTATAACTCAATCAACAACAATCGCGGAGTCGTTAGTGGGGTCATGAGTTCGTCTCCTGGTGAACTTTAGATCCCGAGTATGTCCCTCATTCCACCCAAGTTTAATCTGTGCCTGATATTAGCTGGGGAGAGTCAAAGCATTTGCTCTTTTTGCTGGCCACACAGCTCTCTCATTAACTGTCGACCAACAGTTAAATTTTGCATCTACTCTACCTCTTGAACTTCAATTCTTATAAATCTTTTTTTTTAATTTAGACCACCAACATACAGGACAGATACATAACTGAGAGATGACTGAATGAACTTTTCATGTATGATCACTTTATAAGCAAGTATTTAATATATTTTTTCTTCATTAATATATGATAAACTTTCTCGTCATTACAGGATCTAGGTTTCTACCAAGATATTACTAACAAGGCTGTTTTTCGTATCCAAAGGTCCTCTGAGAAATTGGCGTACAAGAAATCTAACTTTAATTTGGTCAGTTTTCCACAATTGGTATTTTCTGAGAAGAATCAAAATGTTATTTTTATGTAATGATCTTAAAATCGTAATACATTACTGGATTTATTCCTCGCTATATGTATGTATTACTAATTATATAGCATGAGATACATATTTAGCCGCTGAGAGAAGCAGATTATGCAGAAATTCATAGCATCTAGGACCACTTCCATGCATTAACCACTGTCCTTAATATAATTACGTAAAATACTGGATAATGTATGTGCTGGCCTGTTTCAGTCTTAGAACAACTATGGTTCATTACGTCAAGTGTCAGCTGACCTTGTGGGGCTCCCAATCGTCAGATTAGATAGCTACTCTGAGGTGACCGGTCACTTCATCCCCGGTCACTTTATTCCCGGTGACTTCATCCCCGGTGACTTCATCCACGGTCACTTCATCCCCGGTCACTTCAACCCCTGGTCATTTCATCCCCCCGGTCACTTCATCCCCCGGTCATTTCATCCCCGGTCACTTCATCCCCGGTCACTTCATCCCCGGTCACTTCATCCCCGGTCATTTCATCCACGGTCACTTCATCCCCGGTCACTTCATCCCCTGGTCATTTCATCCCCCGGTCACTTCATTTCCGGTCATTTCATCCCCTTATATTTTCATCATCTGATCATTTAATCAAACAAATTGTAATGTAAAAAATCATTAAATGAGCAATATTTAATGTATTAATTTTTTTATTTAAATGACAAAATGACACTTTAAATTAGAATAAAATTAAAATTAAATGCCATTAAAAACTATAAAAATTTAGGATGTATAAATATAGAGGCAATGTAAAATAAAGTGTTTTTGTGTTCATCTATACATATTGACATAGATATAGGCCCACCAGTTTCGATATCTAAAGTGAACATAAATATAAACTTACATATACATTTAGAAATGAAATAAATATCGATAGAAATAAATACACAATTGATAACTTTAATGTTTGAAAGGATATCAAGCAAAACTTACACAGGCGACATGATATCCCGAGGATGGGTGAAGTCCGCCTTTATTAGAAAAAAAAATAAAACCTTATTTCTAGCCTAAAAATGACGCGCCCATTTTCAAGAAAGAGCGATTGAAAAATAAAATAAAGAGAAACATGGTTGTACTTCCACAACACCTTGGCCCTTGATGATGTCATAATTGTTCTAATCGCACTTGTATCTCTCAAAAGATTCCCACTACTTCCACCACATCTTGGCCCTTGATGATAAGTTATCATCGGCATGGTCATAAATATTCTAATCGCAATTGAATCTCTCAAAAGATTCCCACTACTTGCACCACACCTTGGCCTTTGATCATTACGCTATAATTAAGTACACATCCAGATTTACCATATAATATTAGATTTCACATTAAGAATACAAAATGGAAGAGGAAACACCATAAACGCATTAGTAACATGTCATAAAATGTCAAAAAGCTTTCTACACAATCATATTTATATATAAAATATTTAATTGGGGATGAAATGACCGGGGGATGAAGGGACCGGGGAATGAAGTGACCAGGGGATGAAATGACCAGGGGATGAAGTGACCGGGGATGAAATGACCGGGGATGAAGTGACCGGGGATGAAGTGACCGGGGATGAAATGACCGGGGGATGAAGTGACCAGGGGATGAAATGACCGGGGGATGAAGTGACCGGGAACCCTACTCTAAGAATATTAACATTTCACAAACAACATCCTTTGAGTAGTTTCAAATCTGTGGCTATTGACCAAGAAAGCTATGGACAGCGAACAAGAATTTGCTCATCGCTGGAACAAATACTTGCCAAACGAAAAATTGTTTATTCCTTTACCGCCAAAGCAAAAAGCCACTTTAACCTGCATTTATGGGGACGAGAGTGTTTGTCCAAAATAAGGACTTAATGAAAGTCTCATGAAAAAGTGTTCCACAATATGAACCAAAGTCGTTCTTCGACTGAAGGTGGCCACTAAGCACTAATCATGAATGATGAGCCATACAGGAGCATTTCCAACTGACATTGAAATAATTATGACTTTGTAATTGATACTAATTTGTTACGCTCTAAAGACATGCCAACTACTATCGTTTCAGAAAGGGGAATTTCTTGTCAACACCTCCAAATATCTCTTCGACTCAGAGAAAAAGTCCTTAAAAAAGCCTTGGAGAACTATGTCCCTCAAACCGATGTCCCATTCTAATTGGACTTCATCTACTAAACCTCTTTCCACGACAACATACGACCAATATGTCTATAATTTAGAAATACTGGAAACCCCAACGTTCGATATGTTTGACGCTAGAATACCCCGTAGGTCATGTTAATTTGCATTTTCTTGTGTGAGTTTAAAAAAAATTATATTTAATACAAAAAATCAACAATTAAAAAAAAGTAGCGGCTAAAATTCTACAAACATTCAATGTGCCTGATCAGCAACATATTTCCCTTTTCTTAACGGAGATGGTCTTAAAGACTATAAATCTTCATCTTTTTTCTATATCTGTTGTAGAAGTTTTTAACATTCCTTCAAATATAAGATACTAGTTGACCGGCGGCATAGCATACGCCGCTATTTACCAGGGCCGGCGACCGCAGTGGGGCCCGCATTTCATAGGACCCGCAATTTTATAGGACCCGCTCTAATTTAAAGTGTAAAAATTATTAAATTAAGCCATTTTATTACTTACAACAGATTCCCCGCGCCATCCTGTCGATTTAACATCCCTACAATTATTTGTCTGTTAAGCTATTGCTTTAAAAGAAATCAAACACATTTTTAACAAAATATAGTCATTTATAACGACCGCAGTGGGGCCCGCATTTCATAGGACCCGCAATTGTATAGGACCCGCTCTAATTTAAAGTGTAAAAAATTATTAAATTAATTAAGCCATTTTATTACTTACAACAGATTCCCTGCGCCATCCTGTCGATTTAACATCCCTATAATTATTTGTCTGTTAAGCTATTGCTTTAAAAGAAATCAAACACATTTTTAACATTTGAAAATATAGTCATTTTGTCTCTCTAACCTTGCTAATGCTTTTTTTTTTTCCACCACAATTGTTCACATATACTCGTATTAAAGGTCTTTTGCAAGTCAATGGATTTTTTTCTAAAGAATTATAGAGTATTTGCGCTCCAGAAAACTTTTCTCTTCGACTATTAAATACATAAATAATTCGAGTTTTAAATATGGTTCTAATTTTTCGCATTATATAAAATAAGTAAAGCGATTGTGTTAAAAAATGATTAATGGAGCTAAAAATAGACTTGTGTGTTGTTGCTCGTTTGACCTAGATACTTTTTTCTATTACTTTGAGGATTATTATATAGATCGCGCTTATGCAGTGACAAATTAGATGGCAGTGAGCAGGGTTCAAGGTCAAGATGATCATGACGTCAGGATGGGGAAAATCGTAGGCGGGGGAAAACATTTTCCTGTTTTTCTTTCATTCATTAATTATTAAGGTTTGTTATGGCACGGTTAGGATTTAATTATTTGTTTCGGGAATAGTGGAAGTTTTGACATTGAGGCAATTAGGTGACTAGTAAAAACAAGACTAGGTTTTAGACAGAACGAAAGATCAGCAGACGTGGACTACTTCCAGTACGCTTTAAAGTAGATAGAGGAAGCCTTTTATGAACGTATTTAGCTGACATTCGATGGTTCCAATCATTTCTATTAAACTTCTTGCTCAATATCAGCGTCAATTCCTTTATATTGTTAATACGGCATATCGCCGGTGTTATTGGATAGCATTGAGTGTTACCTCTGTCTGGTTTATCTACATTAGACACCGCGGCAGCGTCTAACAAGGTGAAGTAATCGCTCTTACAAAAGCTCATTAGCTTCATAAAAGATGGCTGCCTGGTTGTGTGGTTTTCGCTGGACTGTCGTTCGGACTTATCAATGGTCCCAAGGTTCAAATCCTGCCAGCGCCCATCCTGAGTCGCCCTACTGATGGCCTCCTTTAGTCGTAGAACAACTATGGTTCATCTCACACACTTCGTAACGTGGCTGTGAAGCCCTATTTTCGATAGACACTTCCGTCCACAAGTATCGCAGGTTAAGGTGGCTTTCGCTTCAATGTTAGAGGAGCTGGCCATTTTTTTTTCACATTGTACGTTTTTCTTCCAGAGCTGAGGCCCATATTCTTGCGCTGTCCATAACTTTCTTTGTCACTGTCTCTCTTCATCTGGTGCGGTCTAGAGCTATGTCTTCTCAATCATCAGTATTGGTGTTCACTGAATCGAGGTCAAGTTTTATTACGTTTATGTAACGGAGATGGGGCGACCACTTTTTCTTGAGCCAGTTGTGAGTTGTCCGCATAGGATGACTTTCGGGATGCTGGGAATACCTGGTCGTGCAAGGATCTCAGTATCGCACACCTTTTGTTTCCATTTGATTTTCAGGATCCTACGGAGACATCACAAATAGAGTGAGTTTAGTTTTCTCTCTTGCTTGGAAGTAAATTATCTTTAATTCTGAAGGAACATCCAAAGCATGTAAAACATTTTACAAACAAGAGGAATTGATTTTAAGAGAAATTCTTATTCTGTTACTTGTTTAAAATCAACATTTAATACACAATAGTTCGTGCAGTGGCGTGCCAAGCTCTCGATTCCATCTGTACCTAACAGTCTAAAATATTTTGTAAACAAGCTTATAAGTAAAAAGCTGTTTTTGCTTAGTTTTACCTGTCTAACCGTCTTCCTCTTACATATTGCCACATTTAGAAAGGCTATGGAACATTTTAATTAAACTTACGGCAAGAAAATAAAAGTAGTTGAGCTAGAAATGTTAGTTTCTTTATACAAAATGTATATCAATTCACTGCCTGGTAGAAAGTTTGTACACGTTATTTCTCCCACACCAAATCTTGGATCAAGTTAGAAATTTCGCACATTTATGTTTTTTTACCTAACCAAACAAGAATCAGTAACAGAAATTAACCAATTAGTTTATTGGCCGTTGGTAATTAATTATTTTGTTTGATATCTAAAACAAGGGTAAGAATCTAGACTGGTGTGGTGGTATAAGTTGAATTAGCCCCCTTTATACATTGTAAGTGTGAAGATAAAACTAGATCACTCTAAAACCTTCTATTTTCATTAACAATTTGCTGGCACAGTGGTTAGTGTATTGGCTTGAGGAGGCTTTAGGCCTCAAGTTCGAAATTAGGTCGTTTAACTTTTTTTTTATTCATTTAAAAATCGATCACCCATATACGCCATTCTTTCTCTCCTTACCAAGAGAAGTGATAGAATCATATCGTATTGACAAAGCTAACAGCATGACATTGTGCTAAATAAAAACAATTGATGAAAATATTTCTAATCGTATATTTATTTTTGTTAGTCTAAATCTAGTACAAATTTAATTACATAACTGATTCAAACTAATTGACACAGCTACGCTTTATTTTATTGTATTTTTTTAATTGTTATTATTATGTCATGACTGTCACAGCGCCAGATGAAAAAGCTGTGAGAATACATAAATCTAACCGGTCAACATTCAGGTCAGTCCCACAAAGCAGACAACGCCGGAATGCAGTGCAGGACTACTACATAGACGTATTGGCGGTGATTGACTACAAACGTTATTCAATGTTCTTAGCACAAGCTAACTACAATAACTTTACAGCAATGCAGAATATTCTAGAGTACTATGCTTTTGTGTTTAGTGCGGTGAGTTCCTCTTAGCAGTGGTTCTCCAATTGTCTAAATTAAAGAGAGCGCGTGTCTGTAAATGTAAAATCTAATTTGATCTATAGAAGTTGTTGTGTATTTATATTTCTTGTTGTGTGTTGTGAACTGATCTGTTCTCGTGTGTCAAAATGTCATGGTGTCCTGGTCAGCTTGTGTGTGTGTGTGTACACTGTTTGGTCAATCTTGTTCAATAAAACCTAGAGTCTAGACATGCCTTCTAGTTGTGTTACATTAGGTTACTACAGAAGTATGTACAGAATGTCTGTAAATGTAAAATCTAATTGCAGTGGCGTAGCTAGGGTGGGGGAGAGGAGGGGGAGAATATGAAAATCAAATGAGTATTTTTTACATTAAATATTAAGCCAAATGCAGGGGCTTCCAAAGAGGTCAGGCTCCCGCCCGGGCCTCCAGCTTATGGCAAATTTCTAGCTACGCCCATGTCTAAGGGATCTATGGATATTAGTGCAGAATAAATGAGAGGTCGACAGAAAGTAGTTATGAGAAACAAGCGAGGTCTCAGTGTATGACGTTCATAATGAAAAGAAATGAAGTGTCTACAAAGTACAGATATCTTTTCAGTCAACACGATGAGAGAAAGTTGCAGTAGAATGTAGTAGAAAATCTGTAGCCAGATACTAGTTTGAATAACAACTAAGTCTTTACAAATTTTATGAGGCACTAAATAAATGGTCAAAATATTTATTTAAAAACAAAGTGAAGCTCAGATGTTGGAATTGACTCTTTTTAAAAATCATTTCTAAGTATACGTTTGTTCATTTCAAGGATTTCGTGTCATGTATTCTTCGTTACAAAGTCTTGCTTTACGTATTGTGAAATGTGTACTATCCCTTCTCCATGGCCTTAATCCGTGCCTGGTCGAGCGGTTTGCACGCTGGACTGTCGTTTGGATTTATCGATGGTCCCGGGTTCAAACCCTGCCCGCTCCCATCCCCCGTCGTCCTGCGGGAGGTTTGGACTAGGAAGTCCGATAGTTTATCTTCAACTCTGAAGGAACATCCGGAACATGTAAAACATTTTTACAAACAAACATTTTTACAATAGTGTTGTTTTGTTGTTGTTGTTGTTGCTGTTTGTACATTTTCCTAAATGAATTTAGCTTTAAGTAAAATCTATACTTCGTTCCAAAATCTTGATTTAAATGGAGATCCACATATAATCTTATTACTGACTTATTGTGTTATGTTTCTTTTTCCAGGCTGACATGCTATATCAAGGCATCAAACATCCAGATTACACGATTCATGTTCTTCTGAGTAAAGTATACGTTCTTGAGGTATTTAGCTTTATTTTTTAAATTTGACCATATAATATGTATTACAATATTAAATATTGCATTTTTTTTTGCAGTGTTTCTCAAACTTTTACCAAAAGCAGTTCATTATTAAGTTCCCCTCTCAGACTTAGCGATGTACAAAACAGATGATGTTTCTTTGCCCAACAGTTTACGAACAAGGTGTAGTGTGGCAAGCACAATCATTCAACTGCATTGACTTTCTCTAAGTGT
>JADKLZ010000728.1:1644115-1661361 GCA_021533235.1 Biomphalaria straminea | reverse complement strand
AGCCTTTTTCAACAACCATTCTGTCTGGAAGAGATCCAAGTCAATGCCTTTGTAAAACATTGCTATTCCTGATATATCTGGCACTCCAGGCGCATGGACTAGAATGCATGGCCGAAGGCCGAGTACACCGGGAACCTCTGCCATTTTCCTATGTTGTACCAATCTAACCGTGCAGGACTTAACATTAGTATAACCAACATTAGTGTAACTGTCCCATAAGGAATTGCGCATGGTTTATTGACATGGACAAGGAAGCTCTCTTTCAATTTCGCTCAGTGCAATGGGAAAGCTCTCGCATTCCCTTGAACAATCCCACAGGAGTTTTGTTTTGCTATTCATTTAGCCTAATCACTTCCTCAAATGATCGTTTCCACTCAAGTGCCACGTTGAGGCAGAATAACATACCCAGACATGTAGTACCAGAAATAATGTAGTCCCATCCTGAACATCTTTAGAGCAGGATTGTATAGAAAAAAAGGCTTGACATTGTTGTAACATTCTCTTGCAGAATTAACTTCATATGTCTTCATAGACATATAAGTTAGGTTTTCTTGACTAAACCCCCCTCCTCCCTACCCCTTAATCCAAAAGCCATTATTTAGTAAGAAAATGTCAACTTAACATACAAATAGGCCTGTATATAACAGGCCCTGTTTATGAGGAGGATTTAAGCGCAATTAATAAACAAGATAAAACATTATAACCTTAAATGCGCATAACTCTAGTATCTATAAGATACACAATGGAACTAAAAATGTACATTTCCAACACAGAGAAGGCATCCCTAAGAATGTTTTTTTATGAAAAAAAAAATGGAATAGCAATCATTCTTTACTAATGTTCTTTACCTATGTTCTTCACTAATTCTTTTGAAAAAATAATGGGCTTTTTTAGGTTTCAGAATGACAAAGTAAAGTTGTTACTTGATTAAAAAATAACTTTCATTACATTTTCTGTGAACATACCACAGCTGATAACATTGTTTCTGTTCTGGGTGTGATGTTGGCAATTTTTTTTTTTTTCATTTTCATAATCAAGTACAATAATTGATTTGATAAATGCATATGTTCTACAATGTATCACTCAAACGGTCAGGACACACACATGCATATTGGCCTATATATATGTATGTATACACCGGTATACATCGTACATTTTATCCTTAAAAAACCTCCTAAAATCTCCTAAAATTTTGTCATGGAAAAGTGCTACTAACCCTGTTCTTTGCTATTTCACTGTGGACTATTTTTTTTAATTGCTTACTGCTACTGACTAACTAGCGAGTCAATTAGAATCACTACTTGACTCTTAGGAGGCGCTGTGCCGAATGGTAAAGCGCCTGGCTACTGATCCAGGGTTCCCGGGTGGAGACTGGGATTTCTAATTTCAGGATCTTCGGGTGCCTCTGAGTCCACCCAGCTCTAATGGGTACCTGACGTTAGTTGGATAAAAGTAAAGGAGGTTGGTCGTTGTGCTGGCCACATGACACCCTCATTAACTGTAGGCCACAGAATCAGATGAACTTTACATCATCTGCCATATAGACCACAAGGTCTTTTTTTTTAAACTTGACTCTTGCTATCAACACAATCTACTTTTTAGATAGAGCTCCTCTTGAATTCTTGTGTTGTTTTATTTCCACCTCCACTTGTCTGATTTAACAGCTCTATTCATCCTATCCCCTATGGGTTTGAACTCAAAATCAGTGAAACTAGCTTGACAATAAAACATCACTGGTTTATTACATCACTGGATTCAGGAGTCCCTGAAAGGGAGAGAAAAAACTAATATTAAAATGGCTCTAAACCTACATTAACTCATGTGTACATCAAAGATTATTCTTAGTATAATTTACATAAATGAATTACTAATTTGCATTAGTTGCATTTGTCCAATTCTTTGCAGATGAATTATGGAAATGGAAATCAAATTGGAGCATGTCTTTCCACCCAGAAAAATGTCAGTTACTAAGAGTAAAATAAAAGGGAAACAAATAAATACCACCCAACTTCATCTTGGTAAATCAGTTAAATGGACCAAACACTCCAAATAACTAGGTGTTATAATAAATGAAAAATTATCAGGGAATCCCATATTGAATAAATTTAAAAAAAAATCAGACAAAGCAATAGGTTTTTATTACAATATGCATCCTCTGTTTGGGACCTCTCAACTCAAGAAAAAACATCTAGAAACAAGAAGAGACACAAAATAGTGCAGTGAGATACGTAACAATTCAATATTCACATTTAATCCGAAAAACACCATTTCTAAATTCGTTAAATTTAGATATCCTTTAGGATAGAAGACTAAAGTAGCAATTAAACATAAAACACTGAAAAAAAATCTTCAAATACAAAAAAAAGAAAAAAAAAACTTTTATAATACTAAGAAAAACAAAGAGAAAATCACAATTCTGATTCTATTTGCTAGGCTGAATTCAATAAGTGCTCATTCTTCAGCCAGGAAAACATTAATATGATTTTATGCACATATTAATGTATTAATTAGACATCTATAAAAAAAAGTTTTCATTTCAGAATCACGAAACACCTTCAGTTAGGACCAAAGAAACCAGTTTGGACTTGAACCTGAACTCCTCAAAGTTTTTAACATTGCAATGCTACATTGTAAATTCTTTGGAGAATGAAGAAACCAAACCAAAGGTGGAGGACCAAGGTATTTTTGTGAAGTCTTTATGTGAATATCTTATTCCTCCTATAGTTTTGTTTTGTGCATTTACTTGAAGTTTTGTGTGTGTGATTATATACATATATTTAGTATTCTCTGTAAAGAGTATGGCTTAAAATTTAGCATGAAGAAAAAAAATGTTATGGGACCACCTGCTACAGCATCACCCTCGATACTCATAGAGGATAACAAGCTGGATGCTGTCAATGAATTCTGCTATCTTGGATCCACAATTTAGGATGACCTATCTCTAGAAGAGGAGATTAAAAAATGGTTACAGAAGGTTGCCTTGACCTTTGCTAGATTCAAGTCAAGAGTGGGAAAACCAAAAGTTCACTACAGTGACTGAAATGGAGATCTACAAGGCAAGCTACTGTAGGGTAGTGAGTCGTGGACCACCTACGCAAAGCAAGAGCGAAAACTAAACTTATTCATTTGCGCTGTCTCTGAAGAATCTTGAAAATCACATGGAAAGAAAGAGTTTGCAACACTGAGATCCTTCTTGGACAAACAGATATTCCCAGCATCTTTACAGTCTTCAGACAATGCCACCTGCGCTAACTTGGACATGTGCGCCGGATGGAAGACAATCACATCCCAAAAATTATTAGCAAATAGTATGCTATGTGAAAAATGACCCGCTCCTTTACCACCAAATGGAAAGCCACCTAAACCTACAATATTTGTGGACGGTGGTTTCTCTCCAAAATAGGGCTCCACAGCCACGTGAAAAAGTGTTTGAGATGAACCATAGTCACTCTACTACTGAAGGAGGCCAACTGGAAGTATTCTCTACAACAGTTATAAGATAGGTTTTTATAAAATACATTCATTGACTGGCTTTTAATAAAAAGTTAAAAAAAAACAATAACAAATGAGGGTATGGGTTAGCTGAGATATTAATCACACCAATAAGTTTTTACTTATAGTAAAGTAAATAGATTTAAGAATACAGATACAGTTATAGTAGATATACAGTATTTTATTTTTATATGAAAATAGTGCTTTATAAAAGCTACAATTTTTAATTTTAGTTTCTTAATATTTCAAAGATAAAGGTACAATCTCCTTTTTTAAGATTTGATAATTCAAATTCTTTAGGTTTGATAATTCCATAAGTTCTTAAGGTTTGATAATTCACTTAGTTCTTTAGGTTTGATAATTCAGTTTGCTTAGTTTTTTATGTCTTGAAAACTTTTCATTATAAAGGTAGCACTTGCTTATACTTTTTTTCCCCATTTTACAACTAATGATAATATTTTTATTTTTTTTTCGCTATTTTAATTTCAATTTTTCACACTTGTTGTTTATTGGAAAGTAAAAACATTCGTTAATATATTAGTACAACAAGGGAAATACTTTAATTCCTTTTTTAGCTGAAATAAAAAAATACTTGTGTGTGTGATGTTCTTCAAATAGTACTGATCAACACATACATGTAAATTATTAACTCTTTCAGTGCGAATTATTTTGATCGAAAAAATGGAATTTTCCGGAACGAACACAAATTTTTATAGGTGAAGGTGTGCTAAAATAACTTAAGTTAAGTTAAGAGTTAAGTCTCTTTGAAAATAGGTCACACTATTTACAAACATTGAAATCTTTCAAAACAAACTCACACAAAACCCCACTTGCCTCTCTGCTCTACCTCTGAATCTTCTCCTGTCCAATCCACAAACAAACATTTACATGTTGGCCCTTTGAACAGATACAGGGATTACCTTAGTCTACAACATCAAACACAAAGATATTTAGAAAGAAAAGTATTCTTTTTTATGATTTTTATTTTGTTGACTTGACTTGACCATGGAAGTGTGGTAAAGTAAAAAAAGTAAAGTTCCCCTTTGAGACCTTGTGGTCTATAGGGCAGATGATGTAAAGTTCATCTGATTCTGTGGCCTATGGTTAATGAGGGTGTCATGTGGCCAGCACAATGACCAACCGCCTTTACTTTTCCCCAACTAACGTCAGGTACCCATTAGAGCTGGGTAGACTCAGAGGCGCCCAAAGATCCCAAAACTAAAATCCCAGTCTTCACCAGGATTCGAACCTGAGAACCCCGGTTCAGTAGCTATGGGCTTACAGTGCAGCCATCATGCCTCATATGGTTAAGTGGTAAATTGCTTGGTCTATGAACCGGCTGTTCTGGGTTTAAATGCTATGAAGACTGATTTTTGATTTCTTGATCTTTGACGCACGTCTGAGTCCACCCAGCTTGAAGGGGTACCTAACATTAGTTTGGGGAAAGTAAAGGCGATTGTACTGGTCACATGACACCCTCGTTAATCATGGGCCACAGATACAAAATGACCTTAAATCATATTCCCTATAGAACACAAGTAATTTGATAATTGAATGAAAAATGTAAAATGTAGTCCTTTTAACAAAAAAATGCATAATTTTTTGTGAATTTTCGTTTACAGCATCTTTGAAATCCAATCAATTCCAGTCTGGAATAAGATAAAAAAAAATCGCAAATCTATAGAATAGTTAAAGATTTGTTTGTAAAAATCACTTTCATATTAGTATTTTAGCAGAATGAAAAATAGAGTAGACAAGTAAGTAAACAAAATTATTTAAATAGAAAAATACCTATTAGAAGAAAACAAAGCATCTACTTAGAGAGAAATATATCTTTTTTTATTTAATAAAAAATATTCTAATAGCTATTGTTCTTGTCTCCACCCAATGAAATCTTGTTATAAAAATATTGTAGATGAGTAACATTGTTATAGTTCAGTGAGTAGTGCATTTGAATTTTTTTTTTTTTTTAATGCACCAAATTTAAAGCAACATTTTTCAGAGTTGCCTACATGTACGCAACTTGCGTATTTAGTATGCAAATGGACACGAAAATACGTGAGTATGGTTTGGAATCAGAAAATATGCATTTTCCCATCTGAAGCAAAAAAAAAAGGTATTTTATAAATAAGTGTGTCAATACAGAATTCAGCTATTATTAGATCTACCACGAGATTGTATCACTTTTTTTGCGCACGCTAATGCACGATAACATTTAATGTTTACTAGGGGCAGCCTTAAAATCCCAAAAATAAATCAAAACCCTATTTTCTTTGGGGTTCAAACTAGAGACCCTTCAAGCGTGGTGTTTATTTTTAGTTGTTCTACACTGGCACAAAGATTGATGATTATGTTGGGTTGTTGTGGTTACTGGTCCTGTCTGCTGTGAATTAATTTCTATTGTAAAGTTCTCTTTATTAATTCACTATTGTGTTTATTATATTTCTAAGTAGAAAGAGAAAATGATGCAGATAATGTCTCAGTGGTTCAAAAGTAGTTACATAAATAATTTAGTGTTCCTGGCACAAGTCTGGAGTATAAAATTGAAATAGTTTCAGAAGCTCAGGAATGTCTTATACAAACTAAAAAATCTTGATGAAATTTTGTTCTATTTAATGCACATAATCCAGATCAGGCTTTAAAACAACCATAGAAACAATGTTTCTTTTTTTTTAAGCCCCTAAAATTTTTTGAAAATATTTGGCATGTTGACTTGAATAGAAGTGGAAAAAAGAGGGTTTTAAAATATAGTAAAGTTCCTTTCAGTGTGTCAGTTTATATGAAGTCTTCAAACTGATTGGGAATTAATTGATTAGTTCTAAAACACATAGCTTTATCTCAACAGCTATTCAGCAAATTAATAGCCTAAAAGTTCCCCTTTCAGACCTTGTGGTCCATAGGGCAGAAGATGTAAAGGTCATCTGATTCTGTGGCCCACGGGTGTCATGTGGCCAGCACAACAACCAACCGCCTTTACTTTTCCCCAACTAATGCCAGGTACTCATTAGAGCTGGGTGGACTCAAGGGCGCCTGAAAATCCCAAAATAAAAATAAATAGCCTATAAAAAATAAAAATACAGAATTAGATGTCACTGATCCAGCTAAGCAAACCATTACATCTGGTGTAGGTCTCATTTCTCTTGTAACAAAAATTTCCATTCTTTTTTTTTTTTAATGAATTTTTTTTGCCACAATTATGGAATGTGAAATGCTCTAGAGGCATTATGATCTCATAAAATCATTGCAAAGTAACAAGAACTGCATCATTCTAACATTTTCTAGAAGAGTCTATGATAAAAGTGTACACATTTTGAAAAATGTACAAAATGTTTTATATAACTCATGGTGTTTAAACTTTAAGATTGCTGCTTTTCTTGTATATTATGTTCTTAAATGATTTTTAGTCTTTCCTGAATATATTTCTTAATATTTATGGAAAATACACATTAGCCACCCAAAATATGCATTTCCAGGTCTGGGAATATGCATTTCCATTTTGACATGTAGGCATCTCTATGATACATTTTTTTCCCTCAGTTTTATAAAAGAGTAACAAACATTTATTAAGATATTGGCATAAGTGATTTCAGAATGGCAATGAAATAAGAAAATATGTAATGTAGTTCTTTAAATATTTTTTTTTTTATTACAGCATCGGGAAAATCCAATAAAATCCAGACTCAGAGTACACCCAAAGGTAAGTTGTTTTTTTTGTATACATATATTATGGAGTATGCTAGAAAACAAAATGTATAAATAATGAACTATAGATTTAATATCTTTTTTTATATTAATTTTTTTTAGCTGATTGAATAATAGGCTATAAAGTTGATTGTGAGGCGTATGTATGTATGTATGTCCCCGTATTACATATGGAAATCAAAACCGTTTCACCAATCTTGACAAAACTTGTCAGAAATGTTCCTTGGGTACTAACTTAGACCTGTGTGTATGTATTATAGCCCTAAAACAAACTTAAGACCCTCAAAAAAAATAAAGTTGACCAACTCTATTACAGCTATACTATTTTATGGATCTGGGCTTTGTTTAAAATGTTGACATGAGAAAAGATCTAGATCTACTTTTAAGAACTACATGCAGTTTGCACTTATAGTTTTTTACTTTGACACTTAAAAATCAAAAAGAAGGTCCATTGATTTCATTATTTAATAAAATTAACCTTCAAATATTTGTGTTTCAAAGGAATTTTTACATTAATTTGTTCTTTCTATCAGAGAATGTAGATATCCATACTCACATTTGTTCATTAGACATGATTACGAAAGGTGACTCATCTCCCTGTTCCTAGATCTAGATCTAAAACTTGAATTCAACTCTAAGATTATAGAACTTCTCTTCGCAAAGATAGTTTTATGCTTTAGCACATAAACATACTAATTATAGTCCATTCATTTCATATTTTAATCAAATTAACATTCAAATTTGTTTTTCTAAAGCATTGTTACATGAGTGCAACTCTATTCTTAATATTGCGTAAATTAAGGTCAATCAGCTATTTTTAGCTCCATTCATAGAATTTAAAATCTTTAAAAAAAATGCTCCAATTTACACAGTGGTATTTTTTATAGCCATACCTTATTATTTTAGCCTCTGAAATTCTAGCACACTTTCATGCTTCATAATGAATCAGGGACAAGCTGATAGCAAATTCATTGTAATATTTTATGTGGTGACTTTCATGTATGATGCAAACGTATCACACCATATGTAAAAGTGTATTAACAATGTATTACTATCTAAATTGCTCTTAAAAATGGGTGTACTTTTTACAGTATTCTTCATTTTAATTGAAAAATAGCTAAGAAAACAAAGCATCTACATTCAGAGAAATATATATCTACTATTTGATATAATAGTCCAGTGTGAAATGTATTTGTTTGCACATTTTTCTTTCATGCATCAATGATAAAGGAAAACTTGAAACAAAAATTAATAAAAAAATACTAACTAAAGATTATAACATAATAGTAATTTTATGATTTTTTTTTCTCTAATTTATTAAAAAGTATCAAACTATTGGAAAGATATTTGCACCAATAGTGTGATTTTGGAGTACATTTTTTTAGTAAAAAAAAATTGATTCAGAAACTCACAATTTTTTTATTTATAGACTCAGACACTACTAGACTCAACAACTCTATGAATCCAACCTATTCAACTAACGCTGATGGTATGTTTTACTTTTTTGTCTGCTAATTGTATGTAGCAAAGTAGAAAAATAAAAGTCATAATGTTTTAACTTTGTAACGACAACACATTCTTAGAAAGAAAAAAGAATATTTGATCTAAAATAGGAAAACACTATTATTCACTTTCTTTGTTCATAATCCCAAACACAACGAGACTTAACAAGACTACTGACCCAACCTACTCAAATAATGCCAAAGGTATGTCTTACTTTTTGTCTACAAAATCAATGTAGTGAGCTACAAAAAAAAAATGTGCAATATTTAAGCTTTATAATAATGCATAGCTACTAAAAGTCAATTAATATTTGATCTAAAAGAAGAAAAAAAAATTATACACTTTAAAAAAATGCTCCAATTTACACCACAGTGGTATTTTTTTTTTATAGCCTTACCTTATTATTTTAGCCTCTGAAATTCTAGGACACTTTCATGCTTCATAATGAATCAGGGACAAGCTGATAGCAAATTCATTGTAATATTTTATGTGGTGACTTTCATGTATGATGCAAATGTATCACACCATATGTAAAAGTGTATTAACAATGTATCACTATCTAAATTGCTCTTAAAAATGGGTATACTTTTTACAGAATTCTTCACAGACTAGTAAGGACAAAATGGGCCCACATTCCCTCTCCTTAGACAGTAACAACAAACATGAGCAACCTCTAAGTCCAATACATGCCTAAATTTCAGTCCTTCTAGGGATGCACGAGGCAATATCCTAGCGATACTACTGTACAAAGCTATGTAGTAACATTTCACATACTCGCACTAAACAAGGGTAAACCAATAGTACATCAAGATAGCATAATAGAGCCACATTACCAATAGTACTGCAATGTAGCGTTATAGAGCCACATTACCAACAATACTGCAATGTAGCATTATAGAGGCACAAAACCTAGAGTACTGCAAGATAATATTAAAAAGCCACTAAACCAAGAGTACTGCAATATAGCATTATAGAGCCACAAAACCAACAGTACAGAAATATAGCATTATAGAGCCGAAAAACAACATTCATCATATTGAGAACAAGGATCTATAACTGAAAGCAATGCAGGAGCAAAAGTGTGTTCTAGGAGTCAGCACACAAAAAGACTTACTGACAGAAAAATATAAGTACACACCATTGACTCACCAGTCATAATAGCAACAGTGTAGTGTTTCTCTGACATTTAAAATCTTTTCTATGTTAATATGCAAATCTTTCTCTGGTTTATAGAAAAGTATCACAGATTTATTATGATTTAAAGACTAGTATTGTGAATTTGGAATATTTTTTTTTTTTTACTTGACTAAAATTTATTTGTTTTTACAGATACCACCACATTCATTCCAAATCCTTCTACAGCAGAACCAAAAGGTATGTTTTATTATTTTTGTAATATTTTATGAAGTAAGCAAGAAAATTTTTTAATAAAATAATTTAATTTATAGAGCGCAATTAACAAAGAAAATGTAGGCTCAAGGTGCTGTGATTGCATGCATAAACATGGGAGTTGAACTGACAAACAAATCTAAACAAGTTTTACAAAATGTGTGAATCTGTTGTAACTTTGAAATATCCCGAATTTTAGTATTTCATTTTGTTTTTTAGTAGTTAGCTTTATAAAACTTATTGACTCTAATAATGAAATTTTTTTGGTAAACTAAAATCTCTTTTATTATGCTGGCTGATTCAGTCATTGGTGGTTTAATTGTACCATTAATTTTAACCAAAGGTGTGCTCTAGGAGTCAGTACACCAAAAGAATTGGTGCTAGAAAAATATAAGTACTTACCACAGACATTAATAGATGAAATCTTGAAGTATACATTATACAAATATTGTAGATAATTATATTGTAATAGCTCATTCATCCATCAATGGTAAACTCTTTCTCTCCTGAATTATTTTCCATTGAGCTGATGGAATTATTCATTTTGTTCATTTGTAGTTCACTTCCTAGAGTCTAGTTACAATTAAACTTCTAAAACTTTATCAGAAAATATTTTACTTGGTGAATAATTGAAGGGAAATGCATGCTATTAATATAAAACAAAAATTAATGTTAAAAAAACACAAATTAATTATATGTGGTCTAATCACTAATGGTATTGTTTATAAGGAGAGAAAGAGTTCAGGAAATTTCAAGCAACTTATTTCAATGTTGACATACATTTTTTTCCTTCCTACCCATAAAAGAGAATGAAACATTTATTTATTTTGGAGTACATTTTTTAGTATAAATATTTATTTTTAGATAAAACATATCTTTATACTTTATTCTTAATGTTTTTTTATTATTATAATTTTTTTTCTTTGACTCAGTGGAAGACAAATTGACTTTGGTCATCTCCATTTGCTTAACTATTTTCATTGCTGCATTAGTTTGTACTCTGATCTCTGTCTACATTTGGAAAAGGGTATTCAATTTCAGTTCAGGTGAGATAATTGTTTATATTAAATGATTCAAAGCTACATTTTTTAAAATCAACTCCGTTTCCCATGTTGGTACTTTTATTTACCTTACTTTTACCTATCCCTTAGTTTGTTGGACCATTGGGGCTTCAAGCAAGACTTGTCGACTGTCTTTCTCCATTACTCTCTGTCTTTTGCCTTGTTTAGAACCTCTTTCAATGGTAGTTCTGTCCATTCTTTTATGTTGTCCTCCCATCCCTTTCTCTGTCTGCCTCTTCTTCTTTTTCCTGATACTGTTCCCTGTAGGAAGGTCTTTGCGAGCCCCGCAGATCTTGTAATATGGTCATAGATTTGTAATCATGCTTGCAACAAGACTAAAAGAAATCTTCTATTTTAAAAGTTTAAAGCAAGTATAGAATAGGGGATTTTAGAAACGTTTCTACAATGGTTTAGAACTAAAACGAGAAAGCATTTCCCACTGCAGAAGGAGCTAATGATTTAAATGCCCCTAATTAATTCACAAACCTTATTACCACATCAACTCAGCATAACCAACAAAGTGTGCTTTAGACTTACTTACTTAGATTTAGGTCCTCCCGCACTGCATTTGGCGGCAAGCTGTCTCCATAAAGATCTGTCATAGGCAATGTCTGAAGCCTCCTCCCATCTGGTGTCCACTGTTCTGAGGTCCTCCATGAAGGTATGACGCCAAGTTATACGAGGATGTCCCTGTTTGTGCTTTCCTTGTATTGGTCTTCATGTCATCGCAATTCTTGGTATGCATAGTTCATCTTGTCGTAAAAAATATACCGCAAACCTCATGCGACGATCTGTCACAGTGTGCAACAGCTGTAAAAAACATTATACTATTCTTCCTTGGTACAGACAGCAAAAGAGCTCAGGGCAAAAAGCTGGCTAAAAAAACTAGATGATTGCAGAGCAATCCTCTGTATTTTTAGTTCCTATTTTTCACAATGATGCTAAATGTTTTGCTCACCAAAAACTTTTGTTATTTGTGCAATGGAAAATCATGTCTGATTTTGGGTTAAATTCTTCCACCTAGTGTGTGTTTTTATTATTTGAGGAATCCACTTGTCAAATACAAGCCCTACGTCCATCCACTGATTTCTCACCAGGATGTTTGAAGGATAGGGTTTTAGCTGTTTAAAATATCACTCACGAAAATTGATATTAATAAAATATAATTCCTTTTTGTTCGACTAAAACACAAGCAAAAGGAAATTTGAAATTGTTTTTTTTTCCTAAATACAACATATTTATCATCCTATATCTTCAAAGCTGATAGAATCCTCCTAGCATTGTTAAAGTTAGGTAAATACTCACAAATTTTTTTATATCAATACCTTCTGTTTCCTAAGTCAGCCATTCATGTACATTTTAAACAGCACCAACATTGAAAAGCTGATATTTGTGCTTATAGTCATGTTTATGTCTTAGAAACTAGAATGTGCTTTAAAAACAAAAAAGATGTGACAGCTGCTTTTAGTCTGATCCCTTTTTTTAAGCATGCACCTAGGTGAAATTTCTAAACTAATATAATGTTCTGTTTCAAGTTTCAATAAAGCAAAAACACTATATATTTATGTATACATAAATACAAGGAAATGCAAAAAGAGAAATTACACACACACACATGTATACATATAGCATCTATATATATAATCCTCTAAGTAAGAGGTCAAACAACAACAACATGCAAGCAACAAGTAAATAGGGAAGATCCCATATTATTAGCGGTGTGCATGGACCCAATCAGCACTATTTTGTGAATGAAAGTGGTTTTTATATAATTATCTCTTCTTCTCAGATTATTGTCATAATATTAAAAGTATTTACACATTATTGTGTCATTAGGCTATTGAAACTAGAACAACAACAATACACAGATAAAGTCAACTCTCAGGTTTCACTTTAGAAAGTACTGTACTTTAGAAAGTACTGTAATTACGCACATTCGTTCATTAGACATGATAACTCATCTCTCTATTCCAAGATCTAGATCTAGATCTAAAACTCGAATTCAACTCTAAGAAGATTATAGAAATTCTCTTCGCAAATATAGTTTTATGCTTTAGCACATGAACACACTAATTATAGTCCATTTAATCAAATTAACATTCAAATTTGTTTTTTCTAAAGCATTGTTACATGTGTAGCTATATTCTTAATATCGTGTAAATTAAGGTCAATTAGCCATTTTATTAAGCTCCATTCATAGTATTTTTCATTCATGAATTCACGCATTCGCTTTACTTATAACAAGCAAATGGGAAGATCCGATGGCGCAGCATGGTGTGAATGGGAAATAATATATCCAAATCCGCACCATTTTCATTCACCAAATAGCATAGCATTTTTTTTTACTTTAAAAAGATTTTAATAATGTCCGGAAATTTCCAGGACTTTTTCGACCGGCGGCATAGCATTTAATAACATTTCAGGAGATTTCCAGGGGGCTCCTGGTAAATCAAGAGGCCGCGGGAAATCTATTATGTTTTATAAAATGGTTCAATTTAATAATTTATACACCTAAAAATTTGCACGGGTTTAAAGAAAGTTTGGGACCCACTGTGGTCGTATATGTTGTAGTATTTTTTATTCATGAATTCACTTATAACAAGTAAATGGGAAGATCCCATGGCGCAGCATGGTGTGAATGAAAATTGTGTATCCAAATCGCACTATTTTCATTCACAAAATAGCATAGACATAAATAAATATTGACTGGAAAAAGGAATTAACTTCATGCAACTTGATTAAATAATTTATACAGCTAAAAAATTAGCACATGTCCAATGAAAGTGCGGGAACCACTGTGGTCACATATGTTGTAGTGCCTAAGGCCTGCCCTGGAAAATAGCGGCGTATGCTATGCCGCCGGTCGACTAGTTACTTATATTTCTACATTACTTTTAAAACTTATGTGGCAGCCTTTTTTGTCTCTAAATGTTTTAGTAATGTAAGATTTGTTTGATTTTTATTAGTTAATGTTTATTATAAAAAAAAATAATAGTTATAAATAAACTTTAAGTAAACAAATTCACATTATATTTTCACTGTTATTTTGGTTGAAACCACTAATCTATAACAACAAAAAAGATTCTTTCAATATTGTTTCATTTTTTTAAATTCTCAGAGGCCTCTACAGCTGTTCAATTCAAGTAAGAATTTATTTATTTAACTTATGCATGGATGATCTGTACAATGACATAATTGGAGGTATGGTGGCTCTTGGCTTCTGAACCAGGGTCTGGGGCTCGAATCCTGGTGAAGACTGGGATTTTTAATTTCTGGATCTTTGAGTGACTCTTGAGTCCACCCAGCTAAAATAAGTACCTGACATTAGTTTTAGATTTACTAGATTTAGCAAGAGTTATTGATATACTTATGTTTTGATTATGATGTGAGAACAATAAGATCAAAATATAAGACATTATAAAGTGTGCTGAATTGTCTCTTCTCTCATTAGATGAAATAATTTAATAGGGATAATTTTTTTTTGTCCAGAGACAGTTGTTACTTAATGGAGAAGATATGTACTCAATTAGTACTCATTCTCAATAAATGGAATTCTATTTACTTCCTTGCTCACAGTTTGCATCCTCATCTTTCTTGAAATGTTCCGTATTATCTCCCTTAAACAAAACAAGTATAATGAAAAACCTGTATGGCAATTTAAAAAGAAGAGTAAGTTCCCCTTTCAGTCCTAGCAATCTATAGTGCAGATGATGTTAAGGTCTTCTGTTTCTTTGGCCAACAGTTAGCAAATGTGACCAGCACAATGACTAGCCACCTTTTCTTTTACCCGAAAATCGCAGTCTTTACTGAGATTCGAACCCAGGACTGCAGTTTCGGAAGTCAAGCGCTTAACCTCTCAGCCACCGCCCCTGTATGGCAATGTAGAGCAGCAAAAAAATTTAGTATGTTTTTTTTCCAAAAACTCAAAATATTGTAAGGAAAAGGGGAGTTTCAAAGAAACTTTCAAAACTCACTCCATAGATCTGAAAATGTTAAAGTGATATTAACCTAAAATTTAGCAAATACAGGTTTAATCTTTTGTTTTCATTTCCCACTGGTGTTTTGTGTTTCTCTATATATACAGTAGTCATCATAGTGTTTCTTTTTCTGTACATATCATCTTGATGTTTTGATGTTTCTTGTTATGTACAAATCATTATTATGTTGTTTCTCTTACTGAACATATCATCTTGCTGTTTCTTTTTCTGTGCCTATCATAAACTACAATTGCTTTTATGGTTTTTTGGTTCACTAAACATTTTTCTTATTTTTTTTTTTTTTTACATTTTTAAATTCTGTATTCTTTTAGCAATGAAAGCTACGCTGAAGAAATTGAGATTGTAAGTATTTAAATAGCATTTAAAATTTGTATCAACATTATATACTTTTTAATTTTTGTATTCCACAAACATATATAAAAATTGCAATGAGTTGGGGGAGGGGGGAGGATTCATCATGTGAAAAGTTTAGAGATAAAAAATCGAGAAATGACTGGATCATCTTATTGAAGTGAGATATAGCTTATGCGTTATCCCTGGATAGAATGATGTCGCTCACACGGCAGTTTCTACCCTCTACACATGTGTAGCCAGCCAGGCTAATTAGCCCCTCCCTTACTTGCTTAAGTAAGTGATAAATAGTTAGACCAGGCCCAAGGTCTGGTTGTCAGAGACTATTCGAGATGCATGCATTTCTGAAAAAAAAATACTTTTTATATTTAACTTGTTAAATTTTTTTTTATTCCATAGGCTAATAGTTTGGACAGTTGGAGTGCAGATGACAACCATGTCTATGAGACAGTCTGTTATTCAGAATATGAAACTGTAAGTCATTAAATAGTATTTGAAAGTTTCAAGTTTCTTGCTTTCCTTATCTCTCTATGGTGCAAAGAATATATCAGTAATTTTGTTTGTGCATGTAGAAAGTAGAGCTATTATTTTTCTACAATTTTTTAAAATTCCCATGATAAATAAACAATTTCAAGGTTGCTACAATATCTCAATTACATTGCAGTTGATCTTTCTATCAATTCCTTTTTATTCTCTTCTATTAGTTCCCCTTTTGTTTTAAAGACGTTTTAAGTCAAGAGTGAAGTCTAATGTCCTTCCATATTGACATTTTTTGCTACAAACTAGTGTTTAAGAGGGAAGACATATTAGGAACTCCATTTATTATGTAAACACTAATGGTGTTGCACTGATGCGCTAGTGTGTAAATGTACATAAAATACTATTATGTTACAATTCACTTGTTTACATATCATTGATGTTTTTTTTTTTAAATTAGAGTGTTTGTGATTGCTAATTTTTTGTTTGACCATTCCAGTTCCAGCCCAGGACATCTGATGGATTGAATAAGACTATAAATTCAAGCCTTACCAGTGGTGCTGACCAATCTGTGAGTGATTTAACAATATTTGTAAAGTTTCATTTCAATTTTATTAACATGCTGTTTTTAATGTTTCTATATATCACAAGGGGGCGCGGTGGTCGAATGGTTAAGCGCTTGGCTTCCCAACCTGAGGTCCTGGGTTTAAATCCCGGTGAAGACTGGATTTTGAATTTTGGGATTTTTAGGGCGCCCCTGAGTCCACCCAACTCTAATGGGTACCTGACTTTAGTTTGGGAAAGTAAAGGCGGTTGGTCATTGTGCTGGCCACATAACACCCTGCTTGTTAACCGTAGGCCAAAGACACAGATGACCTTAACATCATCTACCTGATAGATCGCAAGGTCTGAAGGGGACACCTCACTTTACTTTACTATATATCACAAACTAATATAAAAATGTTACTACACTACTGTGTGTGTGCATAAAGGAGATTTATAATTTTCTATGATTTGTTCAGTTGTTTTTTATATATTATATTGAGTTCTGGTCAGCCTGGGTCTCCTGTTAAATTATAGAGGAGAAGGGGGGGGGACAATTCAGTTGTTGACTTCAAAATTTTTTTTATTTTTTTTTTGGATTGTTTTATTTTGTGAGATTTTTTTTTAATGGAATGTAGCTCATAATAAAGTAGTGTGGTTTTGTTCCTAGTCCAGGACAGTTGGACTTTTGGTTATAGTTAGAGTTAAAGTGTAGACTCTCATGATTTTC
>JADKLZ010000728.1:1629968-1641665 GCA_021533235.1 Biomphalaria straminea | reverse complement strand
GACAAAAAGAGGAGAAAGAACTTGAAAGACAAAAAGAGGAGAAAGAATTTGAAAGACAGGAGAAAATAAGAAAAGAAGAAATTGAAAGACAAGACAGGATTAGGAAGGAAGAATTGGAAAGACAGGAAAAAGAGGCAGAAAGGAAATTTAAAATTGACATGGAAAAAGCAAAAGCTGAAACAGCAGCAGCACAGACAACTACAACGCAAGCAAATACTACTCAGCCTCAAGCAACCACAACGCAAGCAACTCAACAAAATAATACTAATCCTCAATTTTGGCTTAAACGAAAATTACTAAGTTTTGAAGAAGGCAAAGATGACATAGGTGATTTTTTAAAACGATTCGAAATCAAATTATCAACCTTTAATGTACCAGAAGATGACTGGTCTGAAATACTACTGGATTTTGTACATGGTCAAGCCTTAACCATATGCCAAAATCATGACCATAGGATAGAAGATAGTTATGAAAAACTTAAAAGAGAACTTCTTAATGCTTATGGACACAATGCAACTACATTTAGAAAAAAATATTTTGAGAATATTCCATCAACACAAACTGAACCACAAACTACTATAAATCAAGAAAAAGATTACTTTAATAAATGGTTAAAACTAGAAAAAGTAGGGAATTCATTTGAAGCTTTGAAAAACTTTATTTTAATTGATAATTTTATAAACAAATGTGACCCACAATTACAATCTTTCATTAGGGAAAGAAACCCTAAATCAATTGATGAAATTACAGAAATCATGAGAACTTATAAAAATGCCTACCCAAATAACCCATTTTCAGTAAAAGATGAAAATAAAGTTGACTTAGTATGTTACACTAATGATAGGTACTCTAAACAAAATGAAAATAGATTTGAAAATAGACATAGAGATAGTTCTAAATCTAGAGTTAACCATTATGATGAAATCACTTGTTTTAATTGTAAAAAGAAGGGACACATAGCTTCTCATTGTAAGAAACCTACATATTACAGATCAAATGATAGGGATTCATATGACAGAGATAGGAATCAAAACAGAAGAAGTAATAGTAATAATAGTGACAGAAAACAAACAAACAGAGTTTACTATACAAATGATAACAATAATAGACATGACAGTGAAAACAGTGAAGTTGAGGAATTGAGTTATTGTAGAGTTAAAGAAGAGATTAACATGATAGAAGATAGGAAAAATAGTTTTTATTTAATACCAGGTTTTGTGAATGGGAAAGTCTTGAATTTTATTAGAGATTCTGCTTGTACTACAGTAGCTATCAGATCTGATTTTGTAGATCCTTGGTGTTATTTAGGATACAAGAAAAGTGTCAGACTGAGTGATGGTACTATTAAACAGTATGAAGCTTGTAGAGTTTTTATCAAGACTCCTTTCTTTACAGGTTATTGTAATGGAGTAGCTATACCCACTTTACCACAAGACATGTTGTTGGGAAATGTTAGGGGTATTCATTCATGTACCATGAGAGAAATTGAAAGTTGGGAAAACAAATATAGTTATTTGTTACACACAAACAGAGACCAGAGAAATACCAGACAATACAATAGACATATCTCAGGTAGAAGAAACATGACTTGTTACAATTGCAACAAACAAGGACATTTAGCTAGAGACTGTTGGTTTTGGTCATACAATAACAATCAGAAGATTGCGAGTTCTCATTGTTATGGAAATGGTTGTAGCATAAATCAAAACAGAAATAAATATGGTGACTATGAAGTAAACAAATATAGAAATCATGATTACCAAAATAATAATGTGAATTAAAATAAGTATTCTGAATATGTTACTGTATACTATTCAAGTTAAAACTATTTGAAAAGTCTATGAAGAGATGTTTGAGTATTTAAAGGTGTATACAATTACAGTTGAAGTTAAATTAATTTTATGAAAGTGACATTATGTATATGATTAAAAGTTCAGTCATGGAACATGTTGACCTTAAATTGGTATATTGACTAAGCAATATAAAGTTTGAAGAGAAAGCAATAAGTAACTCTGTGAATATTACAAATGATCTATTGTCTAGAATGACATTGACATAACTAAATATTGTATATATACAATATCAAGAGTTTATTCTATGAAGGAAATTCCATAGAATAGTGTTATATTTTAAAGAGTGAAAACTCTATGAAAGTATTATTTTTGTACTATGTTAATAGTACTATATTGAGTCAAGAGGGAGAAGTTCAAATGTAAATAGTGTTGATCTGAGTTTTCATTCATATTATTTGTACCATGATAAATTGTATTCAACTGAAAGTGAGTATATATGTGTATTGTATCTCATCATTCATCATCCATCATTGACAGTTAGGACCAAAAGGAAATTGGTGAGTGAAAGAGAAATGAATTATTGGGTATGGGATGAAAGGATATGATTATTGAAATTATTTACAGTTACTATAATGCATTGAATGTTTATTTTTTACAGTAAAACTTGTCCTGGAGTTGTCTCTATTTCGGTGTGTTGAACTGTGCCATAAACAATTGTGAACTTTGTCTTCATGTGGAACTTTGTCTTCATGTGCCATGAACTGTTACGAAATATCTCAAGAAAAATGAACTGTGTACTATGAAAGATGAAGAAACATGAAGATTCAAGATTTTATTTATTTATTTTTTCTTCCCCATATGATGCTTTCAGTCCCTTGTAAAGACTTGGACTGATTTTAAAAAAAAAATATTGTCATATTTTTTTTAAGGAAAGGGGGGAGGAACTGTTAGGTAGTTAATTTAGTATTGCGCACATTTTCTAGATAGTTAGTTTAGTCTTTTAGAATTGCGCACTTTTTAGTACCGACATTGAACGCACATTTTTTATGACGACACAGACTGTAGGGTTAGAGGTTAAGTTTGACGTAATAGGATTTGAGTTACCGCTAGGCTCTCGGGGTGATCAGACGTATTTTATCTTTTGACTAGACTGTGGCCCATCTTGTAAATAAAGTTAGTATTGAATTTTCATTACGAAGTCACTTAGTCATTTCAAGTCGTTGTTCCTGTGAGTGCTGTTATTTTCTTGTTCTTGTAATGGTCACTGTCGAGCTCGCATAAATAATACATCTTCACAAGAAACTCATGCATCTAGTATCCTAAAGCAACTTAGAAATATAGTAATCTACAAACACAACAAGAAGGAGAAGGATACATTACAGTAGGTTGGTTCTAAGTTATTTTTTCGCCCTCTGTGCATATCTTCAGAAGGGGCTTTTCTTTGGGACTCTTCTCTCCAGCTGTCTGTTCCCTGCTTTCCTCTATGCTAGTGAGTGCGAATATCATCATGGTTCCCGATAAGCTTTTATAGCGCCTCAGCTCGCCTAAGCATGCGGTCACCCCTAGGGTTACGTCTAAAGGAGGGCGGAAAGAAGGCCGAATAAACAAAAAGTATATATGAATTGAAATTGTATTGATGAAACATGACAATCATTGGCTTTTGGCACTTGTCTAGAATTGGCCTGAGATAATCTTTGAACGACATTTTCTTTAGATTGTGTCAGAGTTAAAACGCCTCAGTCGGGTACAGTTAATCCACAGCAAGACAGTGCGGCACAGGGAGTCTAGAGTGATGTCAGTAAGGGCGTGACTTCCGTGACCCCTATATCGAAGGTGTCTGTCCATGATAGTCAAGATATATTCCGGTTCAAGTAGAGTACAACAGTTATGTGATGTTAATTGTACAGTATTTAACATTCGTTAAAGCACAGAACTATAGTATTAAAGAAGCCCCTTATTTGGACATTAAGTTGTCAAGTTCTTGAATTGTTTATGTCGGGTTAAGCACGTGTGCTATGCAAACGTGATGTCCATTGACAGTTAAAACAAACACCATAGAGACTTTTCTAGCTTTGTTCTTCCCACGCGTTACTAAACAAAAATATCTAGACATATAGTGCTAGACAGGGACTACACAAGCAACAGTCTTTGAAAGAATACTATGCAATGCAGTGGCGTAGCAGTGGGTCCGGGGTTTAAGAACACGTATGTTGGCCTCCACTGAGAAAAAAAAGTGTATGACAAAGAAATTGAGTACTGGTATTCTGTATGCATCGGTACCAGGGGCGGACTGGCTATATGGGCATGCCCGGTGGGCACGGTACCCAAATGGGCCAGTAAGGCCACCGAAATAGCCACATAGATGCCACAATGGCACATATCAAATTGTTAAAGGTTTTATAATATTCTCTTTTAAAAAGGCCTTCTGAGCTTCGTGTTTAAAAGCAAATCAGTGTAATACTATTTTAATTTAACACAATTTCCGAAATAACCTTCATTCTTAGTCAGTAGGTTTCGACCTCTTAGGGCCTACATACTCAGCGACTAAGAAGCAACATAAGCTCCATATGCCCTATTTCAAATACAGCAATAGAGTTCGCTGTATGCTGTATGCATGTATATCGATACATTATCAAACTTATATAATGATCTTGAAGACAGGTTGACTTAAAAGGTGGACATAGAAGTAGATGCCCATCTTATGATATAGAAATTGTGGGCCGGATTGTATAGAAATGCCAGGACCGATTTTGACACCCATTACGCCCCTTATCGGTACATTTAACAAAAGCCATTCTAATACAAGTAATGTTATAATTTTGTAAGTAATTATTTTAAATCCACGTATCTACTTTAATTATGACTTCGTGCAAGTCTTTATAACTAAAAAATTGTAAACATATAAATTGACTAAAACTGTTCTCAATTAACAAGCAAATGTTTTCGGTTATTACTCCCCCCCCCCCCCATATTCTACAAATTTAATAAAAATGTCAATGTCTTCTACTACGAAGATTAAGGATGAGTCCTGTGTTTCACATTACTACACAAATTCAGTTGTGACCTAACCCTAACCCTTACCTGCATGTTTTTCCGCATCTCTCGTGCAGACAAAGCCGTTGTCCGCCGGCAGTCTATTTAAGTTTTCTCTCCGTCCTCTGCGTCTGTCTTCAATAAGGACTTTCTTTTGAGTCCCAAATATGAGTCCCGCAGCTGCCAGCTACTTTCCTCTATGCCATTGAGGGCAAAATGGCGCCTGAGTTGATCTTTATAGCGCTTACGTCACCTCTGTTACGCAGTCTTCCATTAAAATCGCCAAAAAAAGATTCGGTACTCGGGGGTGATTTGAGACACACAGCAATGCATCAAGCATGCACTATTGTTATAGTGGAACATGGAGTGCACAGACCAAAACCCTTCTTTAGGTCAAATGTAGTGTTAGTAGTCTGAGACGGCCGTAGACAGCAAAGGGCTGTAGACTTTATTTTAGAGTTTCTATCTCTAGACTGGCTGCCTACCTAGAGCCCAGACCACCCCTCCATCGCAAATCTATTCTACTCTCTTCCTCGCCTTTGGCATGCGGTCGTCTGAGTTGCAATAGTTTTCATAAGGAAAAAAATTGTTTACAAATCTCCCAACCAAACTTATTATTTATTTATATTATATTAGACACGACTCCATCAGTGTTAATGACTGGTTGACAGGTCTGATGGGCCGCAGTATTGACTATAACTGACCTATATCGCTGACCTATTGAGTCATTGGACTTTGTTGATTGGTTCAAAGCATCTCAGCTGACTGTGTAGCACGAAGAACAGCATTTGTTTTTATTTACATACTAGCAGAAACATCCAGCGGGATGGGGTGGAGGCGGGAAGGGTTAGAACCCTTGACCATCAAGGCGACAGTCCAATGAGAATACCACATGACCAAGCAGTGGTGGTCGAATGGTTAAGCGCTTGGCTTCCGAACCTGAGGTCCTGGGTTCGAATCCCAGTGAAGACTGGGATTTTGAATTTCGGGATTTTAGGGCGCCCCTGAGTCCACCCAACTTTAATGGGTACCTGACATAAGTTGGGGAAAGTAAAGGCGGTTGGTCGTTGTGCTGGCCACATAACACCCTGCTCCTTAGTAAGAAACAGATGACCTTAACATCATCTGCCCCATAGATCGCAAGGTTTGAAGGGGACACTTTACAAGCAGACATCCAATAAGTATAATCTCTGGCATCTCTTCCGTCCCTTTAACTTTCGTCGTAAGATAGGACAATTCACTTCATCAAATCTCTTCCATGTTCCCGGTAAGCAGCTCTACTTAGCAGGATATCGAGAGAGAGGCCTCTCTTTCACATAGTCCAACTTTTCTTTGGACGGTGAGCCACTTACAATTTGAACGAACCTGCTCAGCTTTCGTGTATTCATAGTATTGAATAGTTCATCCTTTTTACCAGCTAGGCTTGTAGAAGAAAAAACGTATTCACTCTCAACGGCTTGAATTCTTTCAGCTTCAGCGTTCAGTGTTTAATTTTCACGATCATACGAGAGTACATAGATTACTATTTATATGCAACAATAATATATTAGCCTAATAACCGGAGATGTCCAAACCACTAGTCATATCCAGCTCGTGACGTCATATCCACAGGGGCGTAGCTAGGAATTTTCCATCGTTTGGGGGATCGGGGACTTGGCGTATTTGGGGGCCCCTGTTTTTTTTTTGTTTTTTGTTTTGTTTTTTTTCGTAATATTTAATTTTTAATGTAAAAAAAACAACTCTCATTTGGGGGCCCGGGTGGATTTTCGAATTCTCCCCATCCTCCCCAACCCTAGCTACGCCACTACATCTCCGATTCGTGACATGATGCCATCCTTCCTCTTAAACGAATGTTACAATGTGACTCAATACATTCTAGTGCTTGTGTGTTTGCATGACTTTAGGTCATGTCGTGCTAGTAATCTTTTAAAGAGTTACTCTCCCTTCATACCACAAGAGCTACATTTTATAGCCTATAGTTAAGTTTATTTACAGTTAAAATAGTAAAGGTAGTAAAAATTTAATAAAAATCTTATATAAATATTATATGATCACAATTTCACAAATCAAGCCTTCGCAGACAACCCCACCTCCCTGAGAAAGCCATATGTACTTCCCAGGGTCAACATTATCGAGCAGTGTTTTTAAGTTGTGCACTCTAAAAATTATTTCCCTCTAATATCCTGGTATCTGGGGCAATCAATGAGGATATGTCCCCCTAATATCCTGGTATCTGGGGCAATCAATGAGGATATGTCCCCCTAATATCCTGGTATCTGGGGCAATCAATGAGGATATTTCCCTCTAATATCCTGGTATCTGGGGGCAATCAATGAGGATACTTCCCTCTAATATCCTGGTATCTGGGGGCAATCAATGAGGATATGTTCCAAGGTGAGAAGAGTCACAGTACTTACAATGTGGGGGCTTTTCTATCTTCAGCACAAAGGAGTGCATGGCAGTAGAGGCCTTAGGGGGTGGCAAGTGGGGCAACCGCCCCAGGCCCCGCGCCTGAGGGGGGCCCCGCGATGGGAGATTTTCTTTATATTTAACTTCGAAAACTATATGAGTGCTCATTATCAAGAGCTTGTTACTCAATATTTTCCCAGTATGTTTATGATACCAATTGCCATTCAAGCTCTTAACATACATTTTTGGTTTCGAAATACCGTTCAGTTTTGGTAAAGACATCATCTAATGACCTGCCGAGTCTAAGAGGCTCTCATCGTTTAACTGTTAACAATAAAAACACCTAGGTGGAAGTAACCAATCCAAATCTTTTATTTCGTATATAGCCTAAATATCGACGTCTAATCGGATTTTATTAAGAAAAAGATAAAGTTTGAATTACTCTTTGCATTACGAAACATCTATATATATAATTCACAAAGAATTAGGTCAGACAACAACAACGAGTAAATAGGGAAGATCCCATGGCGCACGCACCACGGTGTGCATGGACCCAATCCGCACCGCACTATTTCATTCACAAAATAGCATAGACACATAAAGAAATCAATAGACCGGGAAAAGGAAGTAACTTCGTGAAAACACATGTATATATATATCTCTACTGTTGAATTACAAAAGATTTCAATAATTTCCGGAGATTTCCAGGACTTTTTCGTAGGTCTATATTTAATAACATTTCAGGAGATATCGTCGCAGGGGCTCCTGGTAAATCAAGAGGCAGCGGGAAATCTGTTATATGTTATAAAATGGTTTAATTTAATAATTTATACATCTAAAATCTGTTCCTAGATCTAGATCTAGATCTAAAACTCGAATTCAACTCTAAGAAGATTATAGAACTTCTCTTCGCAAGTATAGTTTTATGCTTTAGCACATGAACATACTAATTATAGTCCATTTAATCAAATTAACATTCAAATTTGTTTTTCTAAAGCATTGTTACATGAGTGCAGCTATATTCTTAATATCGCGTAAATTAAGGTCAATTAGCCATTTTTTAAATCTCCATCCATAGTATTTTTCATTCATGAATTCACGCATTTTTACCTATAACAAGGAAATGGGAAGATCCCATGACGCAACATGGTGTGAATCGAATGGGAAATAATAGCCTATCCAAATCCGCACTATTTTCATTCACAAAATAGCATAGCATATTTTTTTTTAATTTAAAAAGATTTTAATAATGTCCGGAAATTTCCAGGACTTTTTCGACCGGCGGCATAGCATTTAATAACATTTCAGGAGATTTCCAGGGGGCTCCTGGTAAATCAAGAGGACGCGGGAAATCTGTTATGCTTTATAAAATGGTTCAATTTCATTATTTATACACATAAAAATTAGCACGGGTCCCAAGAAAGTGCGATACCCACTGTGGTCACATATGTTGCAGTGCCTAAGGCCTGCCTTGGAAAATAGCGGCGTATGATATGCCGCCGGTCGACTAGTTTTAGATAAAAGAGTCATTCTTAACATATGTAGTAACATAAATGCAACTTTTGACAAATTGATTTTGTAATGAAAATAATCGGTGTTTTTTTTTTGTTTGTTTGTTTTTTTTGTGACGGTACCCAACGATACGGCGTACGTCACTATTTTCTATGTGGGGAAAGATCAAATTTCGTGTATTTTAGCGTTTTTTTTATTAATGTATTAGTAGTTAAAAGTTAGGCAATTCATCACTGAGTAACGGAACCTTATATAAAAAAAAAGAAAAAAAAAGCACTGAAAATAACTAAGCAAATCTGCAGTCTTTTCGTTATTTTGATTGGTAATACATGACCGCACGCGAAGATCAAATTTTCGCGGTAGGCTATTCAATTTCATTAACGTTGACTATTTTTGGAATTAAACAGTATCACCAGTTGATGTGCTTGTACAGTCATTTCGGCCAATCAGCTTCCAGAAAGTTTGGCGATGACGTATTAAGTGCTACTGTGCATAGACATCTTACGGCCTTTTAAAGTGTTGAAAATAACAAAACGCGGAGTATTTTTAGCGGCCCAGAAAGAGGAAAAGACACTATTAGTTTTGTGTAGAAAAGATATCGACATCATAATATTTTAGACCATTCAAAGTTTAATTGTATGAGGACCCACCAATAGTGACCGAAATAAAAAAGAACAGACTACGTTGGGCAGGTCACCTTGAAATAATGTCAGATAACAGAGGAGCGAAAATCGTATACAGGCAAAAAAAACAAATCCAGGAAACCCAAATGCAGACCCAGAACGCCATGTATTGATGATGTGGAAGCAGATCTGCAACAGCTTGGGGTTAGGGCGTGGAGACGAAAGGCCCAGCAGAGATCTGAGTGGGAGTATGTGTTGAAGCAGGCCAGAGCCCTCCATGGGCTGTAGCGCCACTGAGTTGGATGGATGGATTCAATGTTCTGATGCAACGGATACTTTTTTTTCTTTTCTGAAAGCGAAAAATATAATTTTTTAATTCACTTATACAAGCAGTTTTTTCATTAAAAAATGCATCACTTTTAATTCACTTAGGCAAGAAGTTTTTTCATAAAGATACAATACTTTTACAACTATTCACTATTAATACACAATAGTACATAAAAAAAAAGGATTATGGCTCTTTAGTAGAGGAGATGACTATTTACTAATTTTTTAAACAGATTTATGCAAACGGTTATATATTTTTTTGTCAAAAACTATTTTTTTTTTACATTTTTATAACTAAGTTAAGTAAGTTCTGTTATACTTACTACTACATTCACATGCAAAAATGTTTAATTTTTTAAAGAGAAAAAATCTATTTAGTATGCATATAAGTTGGACATAATTTAAAACAACAATTATTAAGAAGTTTTTCATATTATCGTGTCTTAAAATCTGGCAGGACATACAAACTTCAAACTTCACATTCACTTTCACCTCTCCTTTGGTCTGCTTTGATCGCTGGGGTATCACATATGATTTTTGAAACCTTCTTTCTCCATTCTTCTCTGTCATTTGTTTTTGATAGAATTTCATTCTGATGTTCTTTCTGAAAATATTGAACCTTCCTTTGTAACTGCTTGGGTGGACCACTTCGGGTCCGATTTTGAGTTTGTGTTTCCACACAAACTGTCTTTGTAACCTTGTTTTTTGTTTTAATTAATTTCTTTGAAAACCCGTGATACAACCCTTCCGCAAAAGTTGGGTCTGCGAAAGTGTATGGACCACTGTAGCTCTTATAGCACAATTTTTTTTTAAATTATTGAACGTCAAATTGGCTTCAATTAGCAGAGTGAGAGAGGAGACATAATATTAGTAGTGCGCGAGTGTTTTCTTTTTTTATTTGCTTCTGTACATGCAGAACAATTACAATACAGTATATGATGTACTTAAATAAAAATAAGGCCCACAGCTTTGAGACGGACATACTGTATTACACTTGTTATAGCGTTAGAAGCGAATTAGCCCGTTAGCGAGATGTGATACAATTTATAGCTTACTTTTACGGCTAAGGGCCCCGCACATCACGCTCGCCCAGGGCCCCGCGCACTGCTAGGGCCGCCCCTGGTGCATGGTATAGGTGTTCCCAGTCCTAAGCCTGGACATGGTGCTTCCACGCCTTGTCAGAACCATACATGTGGCCCACCTGACATCCGCCACAACCTCTTTGAGTTTTTGTGGGTCTCAGCATCCCACCGATCCTGGCACTCTTGATAGATAGCAGAGGCAATACTCTGTCTTAGGTCCGAGCAGGGAATTTGAGTTCCTGATACCCCTTGATTTAGGGGTCTCTTTGCTTCTTCTAGCAATAGTAAAACAATAGATTTCGTAAATAACTTGGTTTTAGAAGTATCACATATTCCTCCAGTAATAAACATTAAAATGCCCTAGTAGGGCTACTTATTACGTCACACAGGGAATGGAAGTGAGCAGTGATGACAGTCCAAAGCATCTACACGACACAGTGGAGGGAAATTGGCAGTGATAACAGTCCAAAGCATCTACAAGACAAGGGAACGGAAGGGAGCAGGGATGACAGTCCAAAGCATCTACACGACACAGGGAAGGGAAGTGAGCAGTGATGACAGTCCAAAGCATCTACACGACACAGGGGAGGGAAGTGAGCAGTGAGGACAGTCCAAAGCATCTACACGACACAGGGGAGGGAAATTGGCAGTGATAACAGTCCAAAGCATCTACAAGACAAGGGAACGGAAGGGAGCAGGGATGACAGTCCAAAGCATCTACACGACACAGGGGAGGGAAGTGAGCAGTGATGACAGTCCAAAGCATCTACACGACACAGGGGAGGGAAATTGGCAGTGATGACAGTCCAAAGCATCTACACGACACAGGGGAGGGAAATTGGCAGTGATGACAGTCCAAAGCATCTACACGACACAGGGGAGGGAAATTGGCAGTGATGACAGTCCAAAGCATCTACA
>JADKLZ010000728.1:1580560-1615053 GCA_021533235.1 Biomphalaria straminea | reverse complement strand
ACACATAAGAAAAAGTATGACATAGCTGTGTCTGCTGATTTGGACACCAAAAGAAAAAGGATGGATAAGTGATGACATTTATTGTTCTTTAATAATAAAAATAAATACATCTCTCTACACATAAAAAAAAATTTTTGTACTACATCAAAAACATAACTTTACTTACAGTGTTAAAAAGGCGAAGCTCAAGTGGAAAAACAACTCTGTAAGAAACTTTGATATATCTATTCAAGTGCTCCATATACTTAAAGCGCTTCAAATGTAGGGCTAAAATTTGTGGCAATTTTTTCACTCTCATCCTGCAACAAAAAGAATTTAAAAAATGTATTTTTTTTAAGACAATACCTCCATTATACAACTTAAAATAAAATAATAATGTCTTTTTAAATTGTGGCTCAAACGGGGTACTGAAATTGTGATTTTGAAATGTCAGTTCCTACGATGAATGATGCAAAGTTTAGATAATATAACACTAAACTTAAAGCTTTAAATTTAACAAACCACTTAGTTATCAGTACACTGCGGCTGACTACGCCTTTTTTTAAATTCCAATTGAAATGAGCTAGTAAATCTTTTCTCAGCGATATACATAAACTGTTAAATTTATAGGATAACTGTAAAAGCCAATGTTTAGATTAGTGTCCAGGTCCCTCCATAAAGTTGTGACTTAAATTGAGGTATTGTAACAAAAAAGCATTTCTATCTGTGGCATTTTATGTCTTGAGAGACAATCTTTTCCCTTTGCAACTTCTTGTGAGACTAAAGAGGCCAATCCTTGATACACAGCTGCGATCGCAGGTTGGGTATATGTAATCACCAGGCCTGTTTGCATTTTCACCCTTTATTTCTGTTTCATCAAAACTATCTAGCATTCTTGCTTATTCATCCCTTGGCTTGCATCTAGGATGCATCCAAAGAGAACTAGACTTTTCCATTACTATTCATCCACAGGTAGAGTTTTAAAACATGAGTCAGTCTCACTTTTAATCTCCAATGCTAATGATGCTAACAATTAACCTAATGATCCTATTTTGTGTATTATGAACTGATACTAACCGTTTCTGTGCCTCCTGTTTACTGCAACATACTTCACAATAATATTTGTGTTCAGAACAGAGGGTCTCTGTGTTACTAAACCCTCGTAAACAGTGGGTGATGGAAGTATTCTGTTCAACATCAACACTCAAATCAAGGAAGTCTTCATCTTTGCTACTGACCTATACAATAAGACCAACAGTATTTCTTGTTTTAATTTTTAAATAACATACAAAAATGATTGTAATAAATTTTTAAAAAGATACATCCATACAAACAATTTCCAAGAACAAATTACTAGATAGTTTTAATATTAAACTGCTAGACAAGCTCAAAGTATTTTATGATGAGTGTACAAAGAAACTGAGACTATTTCACTACCAAGCAATTCCAATATATTGTGATGTAGCTTTGTACAATGCATTATTTTCATTCTTCAACAATCACAAAAAAAAACATGGGATTTTGTCGTAAAAGTGGCAGCTTAGAAATTCAAAACAGGATCAATTGGTAATTGCTTCCCCCATGATTACCTGCTTACCCTTGTAAATAAACAAAGACTAAAACTGTATTGTCATATCATGAAGCCCTCAGGACTTGCAAAGACCTTCCTACCAGGGAAAAAAAAAGAAGAGATAGAGAGAGTGATGGAAAGACATCATCAAAGAATGGTCAGACCTGTCATTGAAAGAGATTTTATTCAAGGCAAAAACAGAGAAATAAAGAGAAAGACCGTCAACAGATCATGTATAATGCACCAACGATCCAACAGACGTAATCATCATCTTTTTTTTTAAGTAACATATGTATTTTATAATATAAGAGAAGACTTAGGATTAAGGTATTTCATTTAAAGCATCATAACTCTAATTAAAAAGTACTTACATTTAACATATTAATGAAAAATGTAAGAATCTTTTTTATCTCAATGAATCAGATACACTCAAAGAAGGCACTGCTGTAAAACTGGTCAAAGGTAAAACTACTCTTTTTCTACATCAGGAATCACTTTGTTGGGATGTCCTCACTGTTAAATCTTTACTATTTCCCCAAAACAATTCCATTTCTATGAATATGCTGATAATTGTAGGTTTTGATGACAGGTCAGAAAATAGAGAAATGAAGTTTTGTGTTGCTATTAGGAAATAGTGGTCATGAGTGTGTGCCTTTAAAATGAATTAGCTGATCAACTAATTGAATTGGAGACAAAATGGACTAGTCACTGTGACATTTCAAGCAAATTTGTTTGCTATTTATATCATGAAGAACAACTAAATAGTTGTTCACAAAATTCAAATGTCGTAATCATAATGTCTGAGAAGAATTCAGGTATCATTTACTGCGTAATACAGTAAAGCTGCAACAACCTTACCCTAAGGCCTCCTATTGTGGGGCCTCACATAGAACTCAAAACCATTTTTGAAAGAGAAGAAATAACAATACTTGTCCCTAATGTTAATGGTGGTAGTACACTAAAGTAAAAGTCTAGTTCCCCTTTCAGACCTAGTGGTCTATAGGGCAGATGATGTAAAGGTCATCTGTTTCTGTGGCCCAGGTAGTACACTAGGTTCTAAATAAATTGCGTAATTTAATTTTTGTCACTGTTTATTTTTTATTCTTCTAATGCTTTAGGGGCCATCAAATTCACTTCCCCTAATGCCTTTAATTATCTAGGGCTGGTCCTGGATATATATTATACTAGCACATAAAGAAACTGAAACAAAGATGACACTATGTTATTGATCAAGTAGGAAATCCAGACATTCAACAGCGACTATCTTGTTATCTTGCTTTTAGACTGTAGGGACTGTAAAAATCAATGTCTGCTTCTTCTATATTTGTTTGAAAGGACCTTAAAAATCACTAACTTTGAATGATATTCTTGATACTCCAATAAAACTTGTATTCCTAATCAGGATAGGTTAAATGAGAATTAGATGACAGCGAGAATGAAACTAAGAAAATAAAGTGGATTCATTTAAAGCGAGGTCAAGAAGTTAAGTATGTTTGAACTTGGTTTGGCTACCTATGAAGTGGGCTTACTGTGTTCACTGAGCACCTAAAGGCAGCACTGGAACACCTTCTCATAGAAAGCCTCTCCCCCACTGGTCCACAAACGAGCTTGGACCATAGTGAACTGAGCATGCTATAAGCATGAAATAGCACCATATAAAAGCTATAATTTAATTCTTTTTTTTTTTGTAAACTGACAAATTTCAATATCAAACTGAGTTCTTCAATAGTCTGTCACAATTGACTATGGCTAAATGAGCATTGTGAATTAAGTCAAATATTTCTGACTATAATTCAAGATACTATTGTTGCCTTGTTTTAACATCCCTGCATGTAGACTTTCACTGATGTGCATTCATGCATATACAACATATGTTTCAAAGGATTGAACTTGTTACCGTTTCACAATTGAGACATCTTGTTTCATTGGTCAGTGTCCCTTGAAATATTTCATGCACCCACGTTGGATCTGGTTTTAGGTTACAATTAGTGTCAGCTGTTTTCTGAGAACCTTTTTTTTCAGCTGGAATGATGTAGTTCAGAAAGATTTAATTTTAAATGAATTTCTACTGACAAAAAAAAAATGAAAATATAGTATAGTTCAAAACACACACACACACAGATGCTACACCACAAGAAGATATAGATATACAGAGAGAAAGAAAATAGAACTAAAAAGAAAGTTTCTATAAAAAAATCTCTTCCTTATGGACATTTTTTTTCTAGTTTCTGTTTCTTGCATGTATAAGGAATAGGAATAGATCTTCCATATAATAGAACTGAACAAGTCATTTTTTGGTCTTGCCCTGTGACATTTAAAATTCCAATTTAAAATGTGTTGACTGATATTCTAAAGCCAAAACTACTGTGCAATGAATATATTCCCTTGCTTTATTTAAGAATTTCAAAGAATCTGAGAAAAGTTGATCATTATGCAAACACCAACAACTGTTGGTGGCTGTAAGTTTACATACTACTCTATACTTCTCCTAACACACTTAGGTTTGAATGAGAAGCTAATAATGCAATAGCCTCTTGTAAATGGGGAAAACAATTTGATTTTCCAGCTTACATATTTTCTGAGATAATCTGATAAGACTGAAACAAAACTCTTTCTTCTCATAACCACAATACTAATAAAAATCTTTATAGATTTCCATCTAACAAACTACTATAGAACAAAGATATATATCTACTGAAAAAAGATCTACACTATTACACTAAACTACTAAAGACTACAGCTACTTAACTAATAAAGAACAAACCCATTACACTCAAGTAAAACAAAGTGTTAAACTGAAATATTCCAAGACTATTACTAAGTCCAATAAAGTTTGCTGCATGAAAATTTTTTTTCTTTGAATATTTTTTTTTTACTGTATACATATGTGTCTTCATTTACAGATAATGGACAATAATTCTTTTCATTTTATTTTCAATAATTTAGTAATTAATGTTTTTCTGACATCATTTTTCTTCAGATGGACAAATGTTTACTCTATCTGACATTAGGGTTAATTAAATGTTTTACTCTACGTGATATCAGGGTTACATAAATGTTTACTTCTAAGTGATATCAAAGTTACCTAAATGTTTACTCTATGTGACATCAGGGTTACCTTAATATTTACTTCTATGTGACATCTGGGTTACCTAAATGTTTACTTCTATGTGACATCAGGGTTACCTAAATGTTTACTTCCATGTGACATCAGGGTTACCTAAATGTTTACTTCAATGTGACATTGGGTTACCTAAATGTTTACTTCTATGTGACATCAGGGTTACCTAAATGTTTACTTCTATGTGCACTATTTGCTGCACACTAGGACTGTGTAAGGATCACAAGGAAATATTCACCTGTTAGTAAATCTGCAACAGTGTTGAGCAAATAGTTCAAGAATTCATGAGCATCCTGTTGCATATAGTTGTCAAATAATTCTGGGGAAATGCAGAAAATAAAATAGTATAACAAATTATTATGTTTATTGCTATTAGCTTATTTTATTTTGTTAAGACTAAGAATATCTGCAAGACAATATTTGTAGCTATAAATATTAACTACAACTGATGTCTATGGTTCTCATGTCTCGTGTTCTCATGTCATGCGCATGACTTCTCTCAAAAGAGCATAGATGTTGTGCATAATGGTCAGTTTTAAAATGTCCTGGTTAAAGACATGATCCCTCCAGGATATGCACATTATGTGTCGCAGGCATCATAAGTGAAAGTTATGTACTCTATGCTCTTGATGCATTTAAGAAAGAAGTGTGCTCAGAAAACAGGCATCTTGTTTCTAATTCCAGGCAGTGGTTTGATTATTGAATTGTATATTGTATTGTCCATGTTCATAGTCTACATTGAACCCCCCAGTAAGGTAGCCAAGCAGTTTGTGCTTTTGTATGCTGACCATAAATAGTCTTTGGATCTATTTATAGAAGGATAATGGTAGAAAAATTTAAATTTCAAAAGGGTGTTTCTTTTTAAAAAGATATTTTAAAAGAAAATTAAAATGCTATAGATTTATCTTTTAAGTGTGATTTAATTGTGGTCAGCCACATTGAGCTCAATGCTAGGAGAGAAACCCATAAAAAATAAAGAAAGCATTTCATTGGCAGGCGCTTGATTAAAATCTGCAATGTTAGCAGATCCAAGCCAATCAGTTAGAGGTTAGTCATCAGTGAAGCTGAGGGTACTGGAATGACATGGGAGCAGATGAAGAAAGCTGCTCAGGGAAGAGTTTGGTGGAGAGGTGTGGTTGTGGCTGTATGCTCGACTGGGAATGCACAGGATTAAGAAAGTCAGTTTAAAAAATTACTTCAGCTTTTTACTAATTCAACATAAAAGCTTACCATTTTCTTTTCTTAATCTTGTGATAAACTTTTTTGGAGCCAATGTGCCAACTTTCTTCTTCTGTGTGGCCACACTATAAAAAAGATCAGCCAAGCAAGTCAAAAGTGTTTCTTTCTTCAAGCTTTTGACTTGGTGTTTATACTGAAGCACTTTCTCACGAAATGGTCGGCAAAAGTAGAGTGCCTGCAATACTGAATTACAGTAGCAGGTGTTGCCAAACTGAAACAAGTAAAGAAATTAAATCTAAAAAAAATAATAATAACAACAGTTAAACACTTTTGTATGGTGTAATAATAACCAACAATTTAGTTCGAGAAATTATTCTAGTCTAAAAAAACCAACCTAAATGACTGGATTAAGGCTAAAAATAACTAAAAGATAGAATCTATTCTAATAATAAAACTAAAAGATTAGATCTAGTAATCTTGCCTATGAATAACTAAATAACTGGAAAAAAAATAACTAAATAACTGGATTTAGCCTAAAAAATCTTTGAAGGATTGGACCTAGTGATAACTTACATTCACCAAACCAAAGTAATGTTCATTGCTCGGAAACTGTTCAGAGCCAATCTCTTTCTCTAGCTGGGAAGCATTAGCTCCCTGAAACAAAATTGTGAACATAAATTTTATTGAAAGGCTTTGCGGTTACGATTAGGTTCACAGACCATGCAGATAAAATAAGAGGTTTTATGCAGAGATATGAAAAGATTAAGATATTTACATGTATGTGATAAGGTTGAGAGGCTTATCAAACATGAATAATTTGGAAACTTTAAAGATAAATAATAAATTAACTTTTATATGTGAATAGGTTTTAAGGCTTTGCATAAACAGACAGACTGAGAGGAACCAGGTAGTTTAAAGATAAGAGCACCTATTGCTGTGTCAGTGTTAAATGCTTTATAGGTTGAGAATGTCTTTTTTAATTGCTTTTATATAGTACATCTTTCATGCTTAGAGCATGCTCAAAGCACTATGCAAAGATCATTATCCCAAAATGGAAATGTGTATTCCCAGATGTGGAAAAGTGTATTTTGAGGGGCAAATGTATTTTCCTAACTATAAAGAAATACAAAAGACTGAAACCCATAATTTCATACAAACATGTTAGAAAATGCAGCCATCCAGAAAATGAGCACAGCATTTAGTATAAGACATTATGTAAATTTTACTTTTCAAAATATATAGTCTATATTTAGTCTTTGTCATAGGCTTTTCTGAAATGTGACAGAATGTTGTTGTTCTTTACAATACCTGCCAAATCAATAATTCAATTATAGCACAAAGAGAAAATTTATTCAAAAGAATGGGGATTTATGTTGGAAGTGAATTTAGACTTAGAATAAGCAATAATTTGCTTGGCTGGATCTGTGACTTCCAGGTCTATCAAAAGTTTGTTTATAGGTAACTTTTTTTACAAAGTATGTTGACATTTCAAATGTGAAAACTTTTGCTTTTCTTTTTTTTTTCAGACCATTCTTTGCTGAATCAGCAATAAAAGCTTTGGCATCCTCTACACTCACTATTCACAACATTTTTAAGATTCTTTTTCAGACAGATCTATTGATAATCTTGATTATTCATTAAATTGTGTTTAATATATAGAAGGTGATTCTAAGATTATAAAGCTATTTAATCTGGATCGTGATGTTTTACAAAGAGACTGCAAGGAATCAATATTTTTATAAATGCTTTTCTTTTGCAAGCACACTCAGCCTTGAATGTCCCTGATTTTAATCATTGAATTTAGGCTTTCATAAATCATGGAACCTAGCTTGTTCACTGGTGACTATCTAACTTTAGATCTGCTGCAGGAGATAGTAAGTACACCTTTTCAGACCTTGTGATCTATAGAGCAGACGGTGTAAAGGTCAACTGTTTGTGTGGCCCACGGTTAATGAGTTTGGCTAGACTAGTCACTAAAGTACAATATAGAGTAGAAGCTAGGCTTGTCACAAAAGAAGCAAAATTCTACCCATTACGCAGCTAAAAATGTGAAATGTGAAAACTAGCCTTAAGCCTATGACCCTTCCTCTTGTTTACCATTAGGGAAATGAAAAATTTTGTATCCGTCTACTTGACCTGAAGATGAACTTTGCTTTCACAAGGAAAAGAAAGCACCACATGTTGGAAATAAGATAAAATGGTGCCAGCGCAGTGATCCAAAGGAACGCAACGCATTACATTTGGCACCAACTCAGTTGCAGAAGCTGCCGGAGGGAATTCCGTAGCTGATACTCCCATGCCTAAGGGGCTTCACTCCTGATTTTTCCTCGAGGTTGTCTCCTGAAGCCTTAGTACCGCAAGGCAGCGTGGGTTTGAAGTCAGAGTACCCCTCTCCTAGATGAATTGCTTTACTAGGCTGACGAGCTCCATCTGCCCGAAGCTCCTGGTTTTGTGGCGCCAGGTAACTGCCTTCACCCCTTCACCTGTTAGTAAGAGCAGTTTCGCCAGGCTTAATATCTAAGCCACACGAGCAGGCCAGGTGCTGGACTTAGTTGTCAGAGGCTATCTGAGACGCATGCCTTTAGGAGTATTTTATAGACAATGGGAGCTTATCCCCATTGACACCCAGCCAGCGCAGTAGCAATATAGCAATGCAGTATAAACATTAAAATAAAGGAGTTATATTGATAATATGTGGTTTGTCTGGATAGCCTTACAAAACATCTCTGTCGATTCTGATTTATATCATTATAGCTTTTATATAGCGCTACTTTCATGCTTATAGCATGCTCACTTTGGTGCAATCTCATTTGTTGACCAGTGAGGGGAGGGGGTATCTAGGAGTTGGTTTTCCCGTGCTGCCTTTGGGCGCTCTGTAAACACAACTCTGCCCGAGTCGGGTGTCAAACCTCGAGCCCCCTTCTAGGTAGCCAAGCTCAAGCAGCACTTAGCCTCTCGACCAAGCTTTCCATAATATCTAAATGATAGATTTATAAGTAGATTCAGTTTCAGAATAGATAAAAATCTAGATCTAGACTCTAGGCTGTAAAACAGATAATCTTATATAAAAATCTTATTAATCTAGTGGATCAGTAGATCTCTAACTCTAGCCTCTAGTAACCCTAACTCTAGCCTCTAGTATAGTTAACTCTAAGCTCTAGCAACTAGAGCCTAGTTTTAGTAAATTTTTATTGACTAAAGTAAATAACAACTGACTAAATTTACTAAATTCACTAAATTCCTCAATCTAGTGATTCTAGTCAAGTCAAGTGTCTGTAGTGTTTACTAGGCTCTAGTCTAGACTAGTCTGAGTAGTCTCTCTAAGTAGAGTCGAGAGTACCTTGACCATACATAGTCTGCAACTGATCATCTAGTCATGTCAAACACTGCAATTCGGGAACTGAAGTCCCATTCACTTGAATCCTTGATTCACATGATTATGAATAATTATTGATTGATTGTAATGATTCAGTCATTCATCAGTCATCAACTTGATCAACTTCAGATTTCATTCAAAATCACCACTTTGACAAATAACACTTTCTAGTCAGTGTGACTTACTTAGTCACTAGTCACTCACTAGTGATAGTGTCAGTGACTAGTCTCTAATTACAAATAAATTAGTCTATTACTATTAGGGATTAGTATTAGATAATTAGTCTAAACTCTAACTCTAAAGTCTTAAGTACCTAAGTCTAAGTCTAACTAAGTATTTTAGTTAGAGACTCTAGAGACTAAACTAAGACTAAGTCTAACTCTAAGACTAAGACCTACTAGTACTAAGAGTGACTAACTTCACCAAGCCTAAAACTAAGAGTAATCACTCTCACTCACTGATCAGTAAAATTACTAAGTTAGAGTATAATTTACTAAATAAATATATCTAAGAGTAAGACCTAAAGCCTAAAGTGGCTAAAGGCTAAGACTTAGGCTAAGACTACTAAAACTACTTAGACTTAGTAAGGCTAGTATGGAAGATGAGACGAGTGTGTCCTTTAACATTTCAAAGGAATCCTGACACTCCTGTGTCCAGTTGAATGACCTCTTTTGTTCTGTCAATCGATGAAGGGGTGCACATATATTGGAGAAATTAGGCACAAAACGTCTATAGTACATACAAAGTCCCAAAAAACTTCTCAATTCTCGAATATTAGATGGCGTAGGCCATCGTTTTACTGCTTCAGTTTTGTCGGGATCCGTGCTGATGCCGTCTCCCGATACTATATGACCAAGATATTTGACGCTTTTCCTGAACAAGGAACACTTCTTTGGATTGATTTTCATGCCCGCACTTCGTATCCGCCCAAAAACTTCATGTAAATTCGCCAGGTGCTCCTCAAACCTCTTACCAGTAACTATAATGTCATCCAAGTATACAAGACACGTGTTCCAATTAACTTCGGCTGCCAGCAGACCTCTTATTTGGGCATCAATTTGGTCTTTTTGGCCTTCCACTTGTGATACCATTTCATCTCTCTTGTTCCCCACACTGCTGATTAGCTTACGCACCGCATAAATATCTTCCTGTATTTTGCCAAAGAGCTCAACAATATCTGACCTGCCAAAGAGCTCAACAATATCTGGCTCTATTTCAAATAGGTATGTCTCCGGATCTTCGTCTTCATCTACCAAGGCTTGCCGGAGACGAGCTGTAAGCACCTCCTTGGTACCACAAGCCTTCTCATATCGATCACGGAGTTCCTGCCTAAGTTCTTTAACTGAGAGTTGGTCTAGTGTTTTCAACGATGTCATTGTGATCAAATCCTACCTCCTCTCGTTGAGTTGCCTATAAAATCCTCACTTCTGGCACCATTGTTATAATATAAGACTTAGAGACTAAGTCCCTTCTGACACTAAGACTAAGTCCACAAAGTGTCTAAGTCTAACTCACTCTAAGTCACTCTAAGTTAAGTCTAACTACTCTAACTCAACTAACTGTCTAGTGTCTAACTACTCTGTCTCTGTCTAAGTAAATAAAAAGTAAATCATAACTTTATCATTATAATTAATATATATACACAATATAAATTATAATCATAATGTCTGTATTAAATATTAATGATAAAAAAACCATTTAAATGTCACTAACTTGACTAACTTACCATCTCTCCAACAGCGCAGCAGGCGCTAAACGTTGGCTTTAAAGTAGTTATGTTTGCAAATATCCTTAAAACTATAAAACTTCAAATAGCATAGATCTACATAAAGTTACACTCCAAAAGACAATAAATATAAGGAAGTGTTGAATACAGATAATCGGCCATATTGTTTTTTATTTTCATTAGTGCATTATGGGCAGTGCTCGGTGTTGCCAAATCGATAGAGCCCTACAGTACGATCTACATGCACACTCACGGGTATAACAATAACATAGATCTAATTAAATATATATATATAGATCTATATATACAGTCTGAATTTTTTAAATGTTTTTTAGTTTGAATGCAAAATGCAATTACTAATATAGGCCTAAACACTACAGTCAATTATTTATAATAGGGCCAAAAAAATATAATAATTAATTCTTACCAGTAGATTTTTTTTTAAATCATACAATATGTATAGGCATATATACATGAGATGAAGTCCGTAATTAGTTTCACTTTCGCCGGAACCGTGTGATTGCGTGAAATCCTAGAGTCTAAGCCGTACATTTAATCATAGATTTTTTTTAAAGTATCCTAATGAAGGACCAAAGAAGAAAAGATGACATATTTATAGATCGAAATGGAAACGGGAAAAAGTAACCCTTAAAAAACTAGGCCAAACAATTTAGTCTTTTCACAATATTAAGCCATTGTTGTTTGTTTGTTGTTCTTGTTTTAGGGCCTTTTCATTCGGACTTGAAGATTAATTCATTCTTGTCCAAATCTCTCGTTCTCAGGACGGCGGGGGTGGCGGCTGGCAGGCTGAACCCGAGACCATCAAAACTATTGAACGACAATCCATAGTTCATACCACACGACCAGGCCGCCACAGGGTCCTACTTCTACTGTTTAATGCGTTTCGGGCGTTCATTCAGAACAGCAGACAGCTCTAGGATGTCACCGGCAGCAGAGTTCAAACTTGGGATCATCTTAACAACAGTCCGGAGCATATTATCCTACCACCATGCAGTCAAAATGTCCACAACTTTTCTTTCTCCGTCGCTTTTGTCCATTAATATGAGCAGGGTTTTTGCATTGAAAACGATCTTTCAGAAGAACATTACGCAAATATTAGGGCACCCTGCTTAGACCTAACTAGTTAACGGGGGGGGAGAGAAGTTATGGTCAGTTTAATTTGTTATCGTCTGCTCACACGAATGTTTCGTATCTTATCTTATATAATACAGACATTACTTCAAAAAAAAAAAAAAAAGAAGATGATTACATTCCACATATAGTACCGCGTTAAAAGCCACAAAGGTCGTAGAGCCAAACAATTTAACTGTTTACCGATATCATAAAACGTCACTATTGATGCCAAGTTGTATTTTTAACGAAAACCGCATACAATGCAGGTCACAATAGAAGTCTGTTCTAATAACGTGCACTATTAAAGGATAACGAAGCCTTAGAAATGTAAAAGCCCTGTGTTTAATTAAAGTTTATATGTTTAGTCAATAACTAAAAAAAATATATATAATTTCTATCAAACTCCCGTCTTGTTCTAGTGAAGTTGTTTTGAATTACTATTTGACAAGGCTGTTTATCTTAAAATTATCTTATGTATTACAGATGTTTAAAAAAAAAAAGATAATTAGCCTACGTCCAAAGAATTTCATGTGTCAATCTAGTCATTTCAGCGTGAGGTATGGCGAGAATAATTGTTAATTTGTTATTTTGTTATGATAGTTTTTATATCCCCTTGTTGTAGATGTGAATAGTCTTTTGCGTTATACGTACGTGTTATGAGTGAACGATTTGGTCTTCGTTGAATGTGCGAGAGAGTGTGTTAAGTCAGTAAGGTCTTGCTCCCAATCCAGGAAGGTTGGACGTGTGCTTCCTGAACTGTTGTTTATCTATTTATATTTATTAGTTGATGGATAAGAATTAATATTTATTTGAGAGTTTATTTCATTATTTGCTCATTAAATATTTAAGTATTCGTATTTCAATGGATAACTATAGTTGGAGTTTGAGTATATCAATTAATGATTGTTCGTAATATAATTATTATTATAGCTTTTATATAGCGCTACTTTCATGCTTATAGCATGCTCAGAGCGCTTTGGTCCAATCTCATTTGTGGACCAGTGGGGGGAGGGGGTATCTAGGAGTTGGTTTCCCGTGCTGCCTTTGGGCGCTCAGTAAACACAACTCTGCCCGAGTCGGGTGTCGAACCTCGAGCCCCCTTCTAGGTAGCCAAGCAAGCCAAGCTCAAGCCGCACTTAGCCTCTCGACCACGCTTCCCACTTATTTTATATAATTATATATTATATAAGAAACCCCTATTGTAGTAACCTAATGTACGTAATACAACTAGAAGGCATGTCTAGACTCTAGGTTTTATTGAACAAGAATGGCAAAACAGTTCACAATAACACAGTACACACACACACAAAAGCTGACCAGGACACCATGACATTTTGACACACTAGAACAGATCAGTTCACAACACACAACAAGAGATATAAATACACAACACCTAGTGAGCCACAGGAACCAAGATAAGAAATACAAGACAAACATTTAAAACTGAACTCGTGGGGGGCTCAACCCTGGATGATTTAGGCAATCCGTTCCGTCCTACGCTTAGAAATTTCATTAACTTTTCACACAACTTTTCACACCAAAAAGTAAAAGTTAGCGCGGGGGGGGGGGTATGGCCAGCTTAATTTGTTGTCGTCTACTCACACGAGTGTTTCGTATGTTATCTTCCATAAAATACAGACGTTACTTCAGACCTTGATGATGTAAAAGTCATCTGATTCTGTGGCCTACGGTTAACGAGGGTGTCATGTGGCCAGCACAACGATCAGCCGCCTTTGCTTTTCCCCAACTCCCCAACTAATGTCATTAGAGAGTGGTCTCAGAGGCGCCCAAGAATCCCAAAAATAAAAGCCAAGCGCTTAACCGCTCAGCCACCGCGTCTCATTGGGTGGTCTCAGAGACGCCTAAAAATCGCAAAATAAAAATCCCAGTCTTCACCAGGATTCGAACCCGGGACCCTCGGTTCAGAAGCCAGCGCTTTACTCCTCAGACAGTGGACCACCTTTTCACTTAAAAAAAGGGATGTTTAATATTCTTGTGCTGTCAGATAATCAGTACCGGTAGGGCTAGTGTTTCCCAAACTGTGTTCCGTGAAACCCTAGTGCTCTGCGTGGTCAGGTCTTCACGAAGTAATGGAATAATAAACTAGTTGGAATACACGTGAGTTCATCTCTCTCTAATCAAAATATAGGCCAGTGTTTTCTTAATTACTCAGAATGTGAGAAGATCATGGCACTTCTAATCTTATAAATTACGAACGTTGCTTCAACAAAGAAAAGAATTACTTCCTCGAGTATCTATATGTCTTATGCATATATTTGATCAATGACATAAACACTGATAAGTTTTTTTTGTCTGATTCAGGCAACCCATTCCATGCTGTAATGGGATTATTTTTATTAAACTCCTGGATTAATGCGGAAATATCCGAATCCATATAGCCTATTCAAGATAAATATTTTCTAGTTCTCTAGTTCAAATTTCTAAAAAAAAATCATTAGAGCCGTTTTCGAGATCCGTTTCCACGTAGGTATGGGTTGAATAGAGATATTGCAAAAACGTATTGACTTATACTGTATAGAACTACCTACTGGCTTCTAGTGTATAATATGGTTACCAGACAACTACACGCCCAGAGCATAGAAGAGAGGACAACAAAAAAAATGACCAAGGAGGACAAAAGAAAAAGACAAGCCTACTTTAAAAACTAATCAAATTAATATTTATTTGATAAAATATAGCATTAAAACATAGGCTGTACAACTGCTATATTAAGTATATAATTGATCACAGGCAAAGTCACAGTAGCTCATCTTAAGCGAAAATTATGGGCGTGGGCTTATATGCACATTTTATTAACGTTGCAAGCCTACGTCCAGAGACGAATCTTATCATATATAACACAAACATTACTTTAAAAAAGAAGATGATTACGTCCTACGCATCATGCATTTAGTCATGCATATTAAACAATGACCTAAATTCCGCTAAGTCGCTGGTTTTCTTGGCTAGCTCAGGCAACCCATTCCATGCTCTAATAGCGATAGGGAAGGAGTATTGTCCTAGCATATTGAACGAGGAATGTTTGAATCCACAGAGAATCTAACTATTTCTTTCTTGCGTCAACTGTGTGTCGATCGGTGAAATCTTTTATTAGCATCATTACCAGGAATGCAAAGAAAAGTTACAGACCCTAAAGAGCTGTAGCAACCTATTTGATGTAGAAAACCCTTCCATATTCAAACACCAATGACCTGTTCATGAAGGAGATTAGATGGAAACAAATCTCCAATCTTTTCTTATTTATGTTCTCTTTTGAAGTAACGTCTGTAATTTATAAAATGCATTAATCATGAGTGACTTTTGTGTCTTTCAACAAGAATATATGAAACATTGGATTTGATTAATAAAGACCAAAAAAAAAAAAACAACAACTGTAATATAATATACAATATAATAAAAGCCTGACATTTACACACTAAAGGCTTACAATCGGAGTGCATGTTCTCCTTTTGCCGAGCCTCTGATAACACTACACAACTAATAGTAATACTAGTGATATTTCACCTTTACCTTTAGTTTGTAGACCGTGAGCGCACCACACATATTTTAATTTTTCGACTGTGTTCCTCCTTTCGTCTCTCTATCTATTGCTTTTGCTAGAATCTCTTTCAGTGACATACCCGTTTATTCTTTTATGTTATCATCTCATCGCTTTCTCGGTCTGCCTCTTCTTTAATTCCTGATGTCCCTGAAGGAAATTCTTTGCCAGCCCAGAGTGATAAGATTATTTATATTTAATTTCTATTTTTGGCTCAACTGATACATATTCTGCTCGAAATCAAGTAATAAAAATGTTTGCATATCAAGAAAGAATAAGCAGTCCAAAATTACAATTAATTATAATTATAAAACTAGGCATTTGATTTTTTATATTACAAATGTAAATCTATAGAGTTTATCTTAGTTTAAGTTAGATATCTATAACTTTTTCTGGGTTCTGTTTGATGGTTGGTATTGCGTTTTTGAGCTTGTTTTACCTTTAGATCCTCTTATTCCATGGTCTACTCTTCTGTAACTGAGACAAAAATTAGTGGACAAAATTAGAATCCCAACACCGGTTCTTTCCTTTCCGGCGCGTGTGGAGATCTAGACGTAAGTTACTTCTAGTCCAATACAATTAAAAGAGAATAATTAAAAGTACTTTTTAAAGACATAGTTACATTTTCTAAAGAGTTTTATTAAAAAAAAAGATCAAAATTTAAGTCTAGATCTATTTATTTTACTTTAAGCCTAACAAACATTGTCACGCTTGAGATTTTTGTCTGGCCTACCTGAAGTACCCGTTATCGATAACGAGCGTGCTTTCATTCCTGATTCTGATCATACATTACTCATTAGCAGATATTGTTTCTCCTTTACCAATTTTCTTTTCTTACTATATTTAGGTAACAGAAAATGACTAACCCTAAAGGTTATCGTCGTGGTACCCGCTACTTGTTTGCCCGTAGATTCAGAAACAAAGGTGTGACAAAGCTGTCTCGTTATATGTCAGTCTATAAAAGGGGTGACATTGTTGACATTAAGGTTTGTATATAATTACACAATTAGACTATTATTCATTTATTTTAATGTAGATGCTAACTTGTCCTCATTTTATAAATAGACGAGATCTATCTATAACTTAATTTCACCTCAAATTCAAAGCTCATATTCTGATAAAAGATTTTTAAGAAAGTGTTTTCCATCTTGTCCATACTCACCACTCAGCACCACTGGCATTACTGACCATATTTTTACAGCAATTGGCAATGATTTTTTTTAGATTAAGAGTATTCTAGAGTGGCCCCTGGTGTTTTGTCAGTCTTATCAATATCAGCCACCTCATTCTAACTAAAAGGTATCAAAATCAGAAGTGTGTGACCCCCCCCCCTGTTTTTTTTTCTCCGCTGTGTTTTTTTTTTTCATATCCCGTAAGCATATTAGAAGAGTGACACATTCTAACTATAAAAAAAAACTGGTGAGAGAGCAGGAGACAAGCAATTATTGATCAACCAGGTACTGGTACCAAGAAGGCTGTCGTATGACAAATACTTAAACTGAGCTAGTGTAGTTGCGCTATGGTAAAATGCCACCGCTGCGAAAGTAAGGTAGAGTGGAAATACTACTACCCTTTTTATCTAGCTTGACCATTTAGGCACAATTTCAAACTAGTGGCCATTGTGTAATGCTAGTTACAAATGGACAATTGGAGCGTGTGAAAAGTGATAATGGTCTTTATCCTTGCATGCATCGATCTAATTAAGTAATTTAAATAAAAAAAAAAGAAAATATTTGTTTTAGATACATTTCTTTTAATGTGTCTGATAAATCTCAAGTGGTTGACAACTTTTGCAGGAAAAAAATCATGACCATACTGACCCTACTCCTCTTTCACATGAGAAATACTTTAAACTATGAATTGTGATACATTTCAAAATAGCCTTTTTTTTATTTACAAAAGGGTGATGATTTCATTAATACTCTGTTTTTTTTTATAGGTGAGACCTTTATGAGCTATGAAAATTGAAATGAAAAAAAAAATGGCAGATAAACATGCTTTATTCTAGATGTAATATATCTGATAATATTTAAAAAATAAATAAATTGAATGCATTTCTCTATTTTTCAGGGTGATGGTGCCATTCAAAAAGGTATGCCTCATAAATTCTATCATGGAAAAACAGGACGTGTTTTCAATGTGACTCCACATGCTGTTGGTGTGATAGTCAATAAGCAACTGGGGTTGGTACTTTTTTTAAAAAATATAATCCTATTCCTGCATTGCTTTGCGATGGTTGACTTTTTTTCCCCTCCTAACTTAATTTATTTAAGAGAACGTTAATTTACAAATTATTGGCTAGACAACTGAAAACTGAATTTGTCTGATAAATGATTTGACAAAGTTAACAATATTGTTTGCCCCATTTAAAAAAAAAACAATTGGATTTTACAATAGTATATTTGAGATTTTTTGATCATTCTAGAGCCAATGTTCTCATGGAGGACGGGTTAGGGAATATAAGAGTTTAGTACGTCTCGAAAAAAAAAGTGGACTGTTAAAGCATTTTATGGAACATCTAACTTTTTTTTTTTCTTGAAATATTGTGACATGTTCCAAGCAGAATAAATATGGAATAACGTCATGTCATGTTTTGTAAGCAGTAAATTCATATCGACATTTAAAAAATGATTGCAAACTATTTATTGCTCAGCTTTTTACATAAATCACTGTTCATATTTATTACAGTTAAAAATTGGCATGCTAAGAGTTCCTAAATAATATTGAAATAAACTTTTTTATTTCCATAAGTTTTTAAAGAATCCTCGTTGTTTAAATATTTGATGTTGTGTGTAATTATTTTAAAATTGTTGACATCAAGATTTGCATTATTTTTTTTCTTCTCAAGGAACCGCATCATCCCTAAGAAAATTAATGTAAGAATTGAGCACATTAAACACAGCAATTGTCGCTTGGATTTTCTGAAGCGTGTTAAAAGAAATGAAGAACTCAAAAGAGAGGCCAAGGAAAAGGGCATCAAGGCAAACACCAAAAGAGTGGTAGGTTTTTTTGTTGCTTACAAAATATGTAGATCTAACTCTCAACAACTGAGTGGGGTGTGAGTGTACGATTACATTTCTGAATATTTGTGGCAATTTTTGATTCCAAAGATCACTGTTTCTCGCGACTGCTAAAAATAAATAGCTAAACAGATTTTCGAGTGTAAAATGGGCTATTTTTTTAAGTCGACTGTGACTATAGAGATAATATGTATTCAGTATGAAGACCTAAATGTTTCTTGAAAAACAAATTGACTGACTTAGTGTGGCAATTCTTAATTACCTAATAAAATTTCATTTTATCAAGTGTAGATATCAATCAAAGGTCAAATAATTTTAACAACATACTTCATCCATTGTGGTTAGATGATTACAATGAGTACTTTCATCACCCCAAGAGGTGTGGGCTCTGGATTTGGGATTTGTGCCTTTGTCAATTAGCTACAACATCAACTAGTTTATTATTTATTTATAAGTCTTAGTATATTTTATCAACAGGAAGTGGTTAATAAGACAAAGTAATTTTCATGTATCCTGTGATACATTTAGGGAAGGCAATATCAATTTAAGTTAAATTAATATATTTATTTTAGTTTATTGCTGTAACTTTAATTCATTAGAACTACTTTATTTTTAGAAATACTCAACTAGTTATGTAGTGATGTATTTGTCTCTAGAGTATTAGAGACTTTCAAAAGTTTTGACTGAATTTACAGTTTCTATCCATTCTGACAGTACCCATTTCAGACCTTGCATTCTACAGGGCAGATGATGTAAAGGTCATTTGTTTCTATGGCATACAGTTAATGTGGGTGTCATGTGGCCAGCACAATTGCCAACTGCCTATATAGCCCATACTTAAGTCAGGAACACATTAGAGCTGGGCTGGTGAACTTGGGGTACTTCAAAATCCCAGTCTTCACCTAGATTCAAACTAAAAAACTAGAGCTTGTTGTTTCATGGTGCCTTAACAATTCTAAAGTTGTCTAAACTATGACTTATGTGTACACAGCCTGTTTGTATTTCAAATATTGTATGTTGTTGTTTTTTTTTTATCCTGATGAAATGGTCAATACAATTACTTGTATATTCTCAGACCTGTATTTGTACTGAAAACATTTGTTTAAAGATAAGGGGAAAATATTTGTACTATTTATGGGTTTGTTTTAATAATTAATACTTAATTAGTAATTAGATGTAAATTTATTTTATTTTTTTCATTTCAGCCTACTCAGCCAAGAAAAGCTCATTTTGTTAGTACTAAGCTTGTGAAGCCAGAGTTTCTGACACCAATTCCATATGAAATTCTTGCTTAAATAAACACACACGTTTCTTTCACATGGTGTACGAGTTATTAAAATTTACTTGTTTCTGACTTGTGTTAAAAATATTAGCCATTTTTAGGTCTATAAAATAGCCACAATACATGCCCTTTTTATAAATCCCAAGAAAGAAATTTTTAAAATAATACAATCCAGTATCTCTTTGTTTAAGATTTCATCCTCTCACACAGTCTTGTGTTAATACTTGGTGTAAATAACTTAGTTACCACTTGATCTAGAAGCCTGGTGATGCAGTATCTGTACTCTGTTCCAATATCACACAGAAACACACCGAATTTGTAGAGAAGAAATTGGTGCTGATACAAGACAGCTAATTCATCTGTGTGTATTTATTGTCAGCCCATTTTTTTTATTGCACTAATCTTGGGATTTTCTTTTCAATACCTCCAAATTTTGAATATTTGACAATTCAAAGAAAAAAAATGGTATAGCAATTTTGTGACATGAATCAGATAGGATTTCAACAGGCTTAGGAGTTTAGAAAGTTTTTCTTGTGATAAGGTAGATCAAACTTTTTTTTTTAGAATGTATAATGCTAGTCCAACATGACTACATAACATTAGAAAGGTAAAAAGATGTTAAGAAGTCAAGGGAACCATGTCTATAGAACAATGCAGGCTTAGAATGAAATGATTAATAGAAACTGGATAAATTCAATGTACAATCACAATTTCGAGTAGGGACATGGTTCATTCAGAGAAAACAAAGACACAAGGGATTACAGATACTCTTTGCTTATCCACAAAAAACTGCCATAAGTTGGCTGTTACGCTTCTGGACACTTGTTTTTTTTTTAACTGGCTTAGGTTTAGAAAACCTATTTGCATCCATTTGGTACAAGTGATCTATTAAACCAAATATGAACTTGCCTAGTTAGTATACATAACCAATTCTTTTGATTAATGATGCCATACACAAGGAAACTGGATTGAGGATTCGCATGATCCAAGAAATATACCCCTCTATAGTGATGGAGTTAAAAAGGAACACATTAAAGTTGGTCTGGTCACCTCGAAAGAATGTCAGAGAACAGAGGAACAAAGATTGTTCATCGTCAAAAACCAAAAGGCAGGCAGACCACGAATATGGTGGCTTGATTATGTAGATGCTTTTCTACAGCTAAAAGTCAGGGCATGATGACATATCAGAATGGAGAGATATACTAAAGCAGGCCAGGACCCTCCATGGGCTTAGACTTCACTGGAATGGATGGTTTATGATAATTTGTACTATTATTATAAATTATAGTCTAGTATGTTAGACTTACTGCTTTAATTTTAGTACGTTGGCTAATCTTAGATAATCAACACAACTCATGATGATAGCGTCTAATTGTCATTTATAACACTATTTATTAAATTTATAAACAAAGAGTGAAAATATAACTGAGTATTGTTCCGACTCCACATTTTAATGGCATACTGCTATACATTGTTTGACAATCTAGTTCTGTTTAAGAATGACCAGTAGCCTACAGTACTCCATCAGTATTGGTTATACTGTTCAACTTACATGTTAAGTTGGTATATACACTTAGTATGATATACATTCAAACAAACATTCAAATAAATTAAAAATATAATACTGATAAATTAATGTCAAATCACAATTCAAGGGTTATATAGAAAAAAACATCATACAATCTACAGGTAGACAAATAGCTTCATTTTAAACAGAAGAATGGGACTACTGAATGTTAGTGTGTGGTGACATAAAGATCTCGTCATAAAGGCTTTTGTCTTGACAGTTTGGGCTACGGTAGTGAAATTAATGTCTTGTTGACAGATTTGATACCGGTACAGAAATTTAACACAAAATTGCTCTTAACTGGCGAGTGAAAAGAGAAGCAAATTTAGACCTAAGACACTGTAATAATAATGTCTTGTTATATTTTCTTTATAAGATGAGAACATGATTATTGTTTTTCAATAGAAAACACAAATAACTATTTTGTGATAAATTTTTAAATCTTATTACGTTGTCATTGAAATATGATTTGAGCTGAAGATTTTTTTAAAAATGCAGAATATTCTATCTATGTTGGTTAGGTTTGGCCAATATCAAATTATGTTTTTACATCAAAATGTTTTAGCATATTTTCTTTGACAGTTTGAGAATTCCATAAAATCAATTTATATATTTCTTAATACTTGTTTTTTTATTTAAAAAAAATGTTTGGATATAAGTTTGAAATGGAAGACATGAATTAGTCACAAATGTTCTCTAGTTCAGCAAGACCTTGATATATCTTGGAGTGGTAGGCCTAACTGTGTGGTAAAGTGCTTGGTTTCCTAACAAGAGGTCATGTGTTTGAATCCTGGTCAAGACTGGGATTTTTAAGGCTACTCTTAGTCCACCCAGCTCTAATGGGTACCTGACAACAGTTGGGGAAAAGTAAAGGCGGTTGGTTGTTGTGCTGGCCACACAACGCCCTTGTTAACTGTGGGTCACAGAAATGCATTACCTTTACAGTACTTTACAGTGGCAATAAAATTTAGCTCACTTCACAATAGTGTCATATAAAAAACTGATGTACCGGTAAACCAACAAAATAAATGTAATACACACAACACAAGTATGCACATTTGATCTATTAATAACAATAAAGAAAGTAATAATAACAATATAGAGAAAGTAATAATAACAACAGAGAAAGTAACAACCTTTAAAAAAAGAAAAACACATACACACATTCACTTGTACACCAAATGTAATGAAAAAAAAAATAAAGGTGCTGATAACAGAAAAATTATGTGGCCATGTAATTTAATAATAAAACTACACTACTTCATAGAAATAAATTTTAAAACATACAGGTTATACTGATGTTCTTGTGAATAGCATTCCATATTTTGAGGCAATCAGATTACAATATATTTCTATAGCAATATACAAGTCTTGTTAGATACACTCCTAGGGAAAAGAGATGCTGTATTCATATCAGAATACGATTTGAAAATACTGATGTAAGACACTTTCACTTCATACATTTAGTGATTAAATTAACAAAAAACAACAACATTCAAACAGATAATTGTAAACAGTATCAATGAAAAGATGTAACAGCACTTGTGTTCAATGGCAGCCAGATGTTTGACTTTTTAGTCATGTTTTAAACAAGTCAGGTGACAATCTTCTAGTGATTCAAAATTGTTCTGGTTTCCAAGGCAACCACCAAAGATGAAAGGGTAACATTCAAATGTGGCCTTATTGAAGTAAAAGCGCTTGAAGGAGGCTCGACATGGTCCAGGGTCTGGCAGGTGAAGACATTGGTCAGCTATCTGGTCATAGTCTTCTTCTTGTCCTTGGTTCTCTAGAGGGAGAAAATAGGTTTTGAGCATCAGAACAAACTAGGCCAACACATAAGACAAGAAGTGAACAGTGTAACACACAAATAACACAGAGGTGATTTCATCTAATGTATTTTGTAATATATCTAACTCCAATGAGTGGGTATGGGAAATGTGGTAGGGCTGCAATATTTTGGTAAAAATGAAAACTGTGAAGAAGTCTGGATACAACATAGATCTAGGTCTACTTTTTGTGTTGTACATGTTTTATTTTATGACAGTGTATGTTTCTATCTCTAATTCTTCAAATTTATGAATAATAAGCCTCAAGTCCCTTAGATTGTGAGTAGCAGTAGAAACACTTATTTAAACAAGAAACAAATACTGTGTACATTTATATTGTTTGAATTTTTTTTTTTTAAAGCACAGTGATTCCTTAACCACTGCCCCACTCCATGTCATTTCCATTTAAGTTCAAATCTTCAAACTTTTAAATAGTTTTGTTTCTCTTAACTCATCCAAATTTCTATATTTTTGTTGAATGAAAAGAAAACTGGGGACTATTTTGTTTTACTAGACTTCGCCTGTCAAAGACTAGCAGTGTCATGGCTGGTCATACTTTATCAAGTCAAAAAATGTTTACATTTGTTTGAATGTTACCTTCTTCTTCAGACTCGTGATCCACTTTGCTTTGGTGACGTGTCCAGTAGGCATGGGCTTTGGGGCCAATGAAACTGGGATGACTGTTTTCCATTGGCCGGTTGTCTGGGTGTTTAAGTAACATTCCTTGATCTATTGGTTTATCTTCATTCATGTTGGTCTCTTCATTAAAATAAGTTTCACCTTCTGAAAATTTGCAGTTAGAAAAAAAAAATGATAATATATCTATGTCAATGCTTCAAATAGATAGCTTAGGCCTACAATTTCAAAGTCTATAGAGATGAAACTGTCATGAATATAACAGTACACTGGTTCTGTGGCTTATGAATAATCTTCAAATACAAAAACTAATAAAATAGGCCTACTCAGAAAGACACAAAGATAATTTAAGACACATTCCTCGTTCCATATGCTAGGAGAAATTCTTACAAATTGCATAAGGTGTACCATAAATTACAAAACAAAACCAAAACCTAATGAAATACACAGAAAGACACAAAAATAAATAAGGCACATTCCTTATTACGTTTGCTAGGAGAAATTCTTACAAATGCTCCTTAACCTTAGTTTCATTATAGAACACGGAATGGGTTGCCAAAACACCGTTTAAGTCACTGATTTAAATCGTAATAATAGATAGCACGTATGCTAGCTAATATCTTTTAGTTCTTCTTTGAAGTGACATCTGAGTAAAAAGTTTACAAAATCACACACACTTGATTTTATTATCTTCGTGGGCTATAGATCTAATATGAGTTATCAAATTTCTATGAGTTATCAACTTTCTTTTTCCAGTATCCCATAGCTGGCTATAAATTTCAAAGATCGCTCCCTTTCTCTCTTTCCTTCCTGATAGGCCTAATTGTACCAGCATTACGCTATTTTATCTTCGTGACAGTGAACTTACTATTGACTTATAATACATTGAATGTATGTTTACTTACCAACACAATCTCTCCTAATTCTAGGGTCCCAGTGGGCTGCTTTGGGTGTCGGCACACAAGCCATAACTGTTGGCCCATTCAGCCTGAAACCTTCCTTGCAGCGAACGTAGACTACCGAACCAACCCGTGTTCCTGTTCCGACAATAAATCCATTCTCAGGAGGTTCGGGCTGAGGACATTTTATTCCTAGCGCTAAAAAAAAATATGAACACATATTAACTCTGCAGAAAAAAGAAAAATGTGAAGGTTTAAAATTATTTTTTTTCTCAACTCAAACTCAAAGCCCTCAGCAGAACTATGTGTAGTATATATTTATTTCTAGCGTTCTATAGCACCGGCTTTCATCTTATTTCCACCGAAAGCTACACTGTGACAAGAATACAACTTGATAGAGACATTAAATGAAAGCTTAGTCTGTAGTGAGTAACTGGCGCCTAAAACAATAAGCTTCTGGCAGGAGGGGCGCGTTAGCCATGGTTGGCTAACATCTAGGAAAAGAAAAACTCAAATTTAAAATTCAAACCTCTGTTGCATCGCAGCTATACCCAATCATGGGAAAGGCTTCGGGAGTCAACCTTAAGGAAAAATCAGGAGCTGGCAGGACCCTGAGGCAGTTTGCAGCACCCAGTGCTACACCCTGACAGAACCGCTGGATAGTCTAAGAGCTGAGCCGAAGGCTCTTCGAGCTCTAAGTTTGAAAAAAAAAACTGTCTGAATCCGTCAGAGAACAAACATCAAACATTAAAAAAAAAATAAAAAAATGTCGGACCGTACAGGCCTGTTTGGGAGAGACCCGAGTCAATGTCTATAGGGCATTGCTGTTTCCAATACCACTGGCACTCCGGACACATGGACTAGAAATCATGGCCGAAGGCCAGGTGGCACCGGGGGCACTCACCATTTTCCTTCGTTATACCGAGCTAACCGTGCGGGATACGCCATTATTGTGACGCTCCCTTGTAAAACAGCGCATGGATTCGTGACAGGGTTGTGGGAGCTTTCGTGCTACTCCGCGCCGTGCAAGAGGTGAACTCTCGTCCACCCGTGGGCACCCCACGGGAGTCCTGTTTGTTACCCTTTCGCCTAGCCACTTCTTCTGGTGAGCCGTTTCCACGCGAGCGCCACGTTGAGGCAGAGTAACGTGCTCGCGCCCTGGCAGAACCAGCGACGCCGCTGACCCCAAACTGTATCGGCACTGCCGTTTCTTTGGATACATCAGCTGAGTGGAGAAAGAGGGGGACTGATTTATGGGCGACATCGTTCCAACCGCAGCCAAAGCCCAGGCATTCATCCGATTTCCATGAGATGATCCATAGTTGCTTCATTACTGAAGTAGGCAGTAGAGAGAGGAGTCTGTTGCTAAGTTCTGTGTTAACGTATTAGAGATTCTCTTTTCCTAAAAAAAAAAAATATCCTCTAGAGTTGGCATCATTGAGACATTCCTTAGGTGACACATGTGTGTGAGGGGCTGACTGGGTGTCAAACTCGGCCTTGGCCTTACTACGAACTGGCCAATAACTAGCGTCACATGTTTTCAAGTGTTTACGAATCACTTCTTGCTGGCGAAGACTAAGATTTTTAATCTAATGCTTTGTGCTCGCCTCTGAGTCCAGCCAGCTCTAATGGGTACCTGACATTAGTTGTTGAAAAGTAAAGGTGGTTCGTCTTTGTGCTGGCAACATTCAACACACCATCTGCGCTATAGACCACACGGTCTGAAAGGGGAAACGTTTAACTTTATAAAGACAATAACAACAGTTTTCTCGATTTGTCAAAAACTTTCTTTTACTTAAGAGAACACGATCTCACCATCTTTAAAATAGGACAAACAATACCATAGGATAAAAAAGTTACCTATCAAAACATCTATGTAGATAGCTTTGAAGGCATTTCTTCAGTTAGCTATGAAAAGATTTCTACAGTTAGCCAAGAAGACATTTGTGTAGATAGCTATAAGACATTTCTTCTGTTAGCTATCAGCTTGATATGAAGACATTTCTACAGTTAGCTATATGAAGACATTTCTACAGTTAGCAATCAAGACATTTATGTAGTTAGCTATGAAGACATTTCTGCAGTTATATAACACTAGAAAACTAGATTGGCACAAGTACAAATATGAAACTAAAGGTATAAACAATGAATGATTTATAATGTAAAGTTCCTCTTTCAGACCTTGCAATCAATAGGGCAGATAGATCATTTGTCTTTGTAGTCTACGGTTTACGAGGGTGTCATGTGGCCAGCACAGCCGTAACTTTTACATGATTGAAATGCGCGATTACTTAATTTTAACTCCTATCCTAAGGATCACACTCTTCCAGGAAAAGAAGAAGCAGAATTTAGGTCATTGGTTGATATGCCTAAATGCATGACACGTTGGACATAATCCTCTTCTTTTTTTAAAAAAAAATAACGTCTGTATTCTATAAAATAATAAGATATAACTCTATGACACCAATGTGACACCAATGAGAGTGACACCAATGAGAGTGTCACCAATGACAGTGACACCAATGACAGTGACACCAATGACAGTGACACCAATGACAGTGACACCAATGAAAGTGACGCCAATGACAGTGACGAGATGAAAAAAAAACTTGGTACGAGATAAGATTACACTTGTCTACACACATCACACATTGACAGACACACGCTTTTCACACATATAGGCCTATATACACACACTGGAACACACAATACGCGCACATGTACACTTATATGACAGAAACATAGGCGGCCTTATTAACAGTTCGCTGGGCACTGGACCAGCGTTTTATCAGGACCTCGAATATTTTTTGTACGATGGACGGATGGTGGTTGCCCTGCTCTCCACCCACTAAAGCCGCCTCTGGTTAGACACTCTAGTTGTATAATCTCCGTGTAGACATAAGTATGTTCAACGCGAAGAAAAAAAAAAGATAAAGTGTCCATCACTGGAGAAAAGCATTAGACCATAGCGAATACAAATGAAAGATTGGGACCGTCCCATCAGGAGAAAAATGTAGCCTATTTATCTCTCTACTAGGTCTACAGAGAAACAGTATATATTAAAGATGTGTATCAGACTATCAGACATATGAACTTAGTAGTTTTACTGCGTTCAAATTGTGTTACGACATATGCATCTTTGTCCCGAGTTTGATCTATAAATGTATCTTTGGTGTCTTTGATTAATTTAGAAGTAGAAACGAATCCAATTTAAATTTGTAAATTGTATCCAAACATGTAAGATTGTCTCAGCTTGATAGAATTGTACAAATTTCGAAGAACATTTCTTTAAATCTGTAGCATGTGTCTTATTATGGTCACAATGAAATTAATAGAATATAATTAATAGAATTATATAACAAAAAATAGATAATGAAATGGCCTTAACATGTAGGCTACGCATCCTACCCATTAGGCCGTGAAGGTTCATTTCAGTTCCATATTAAAGCGTAACACGTTACAATAATTCAAGTATACTGACGCCCGAGAACTCTAGGCCGACCATTCACTTGTAGGGCCTACTATTCACTTGTATACTAAATCAGGCCGTAGCAAGAGTTGCCTCCACTAAGTGGACAGCCCTGCCACACTACAAATAATTAATCAACGATTAATTTTTGCACACAATTACAATTATAATCACTGCAGCCTTGGGATTATAGGAAAAGAGAGATTCAACTAGATTGAAATGTCCATATTAATAGGCCTATTATTTATGCAGTCTTCGAAAAATGTGTAAGCTACGTGTGTAGTTGGTGTGTACACTAAATTCAGTGCAGGGCCGGCATTAAAATATTGGAGGCCCTAGGCGAAGGGAATTTGGTCGTTACAAATGAAACAGAAAAAAAAAAATAGCGGAAAAATAAAATTATGCAATTTATTAAAAACCTAGTTTATTCCAACAATAACATTGGGCTATTTGGCTAATTCTTCTTTATAAATATTGCCATATGCTCCGTGCGCATCACTCGCCGATAGGAGGCCTTAGGGGGCTGCTGAGTTTGCCTAAGCCTAAGGCAACCCTGATTTCAGTGTTATTTGTTGTTGTTTTTTGTCATACTTTAGAAAAAAAAAATGAGAAGTGGGTTAATAATGTTATCATCTACACATTTACACCAGGAAATCTACCAACTTTTAGGTTGTGTAAAGTGATGTAGTACTATGTGTGGGGGGGAGTATGTTACTTTTGTCATTATTACTTTAAAGACATATATAATATGAAGAGTGGTTATATTTAAGGATTATTCTTTGCCTTGTAAACAAACTAGTATGAGGAAAAGGGACGGGAGATAGAGTGAGAGAGCCATAAATATTGTAAAGAATTAATACATTGAATGCCGACGCTCGTACCAGTTACAGAGGCTAATCAGGGCCCGCTACTGGAGTGACTGTACCAGTTGTCAGCCTTGTACCAGCTGAACATGATTACGGACTGTTACCTCCCTTCCCTGCCTAGTGTATGACATGGGAGGCAGTGACGGACACTAACGGAGGTGGGGGTGCGACAAAAGGGTATAAACAACGACTATGTCACAGTTCCGATGATTTAACAAAGCATTATAACCTAATAGATCTTTTTTTTTTCTATAGACTAAACCGACCTGCAGATAACAGTTACTTGGCTAGCGTCTCTCTTTCCTTCTCATATGTAATATCTGCATTTGTCTCTTTGTGTGTGTGTGTGCGTGTGTGTATATATTTGTTTTGTTTGGTGTAATGCACAAATTGTGAGACAAAGTTCCTTACGGACAATAAAGATTATTATCATAAGATAATTAAAGCGTTAACCCAAACGCGGATAGGGTTTGAAACCCGACCATCGTGGTCATCGAGGCATTGAACGACATACCAGAGTGCATTCCTCACAAAAGCCATCCTAGATGAGTTACATGATAATGAGATGCTGTTTAAACATGCGTATGAAAGTAAGGTCTTACGTTTGTTTCAGCAATATATATCTAGATCTATCTATATTGTTGGACTACCAGATGACCTGTACTACAAAGGAGGACAAATCATCTGACAAATTTCTACAAATGCTCCTTCTTCCCTAGCAGTGGCGTAGCTAGGGTGGTGGAAGGAGGGGGAGCATTTGAAAATCCACTCAGGCCCCCACTTGAGGAGGGCCCCTAAATGAGCGTTTTTTTACCTTGAAAATTTAATATTAACCAACTGCAAGCCCCCCCCCCCTCAAGAGGTCAAGCCCCCGGGCCTTCAAAGATGGAAAATTCCTAGCTACGCCCATGTTCCATAGAGCTATTAGAGCATGGAATGGGTTGCTTGAGCTTGCCAGGAAAAGCAGTAACTTAGCAGAATTTAGGTCATTGACTAAATGCATGACGCGTAGGAGGTAACCATCTTCTTTTTTTGAAGTTACGTCTGTATTATATAAGATAAGAAGATAAGAAAGAAAGGAGAAGTTGTACAAAGGATGACAAAACATACAAGCACAAGACATTGTACTGATGAAACAAATCTCAGAGTGTAAAACTAGAATATTAAGTAGCCTATTTCTCAGATAAGATCAAGTAAAACTTTGTGAGAAGAATGAAAGGACAGTGCGTACATCAACGAAAACGCTTTATAATAAGGACAACAAACTCCATTGTTCATAGGTTGCCAACTTAAGTGTCCTCATTAAGTTGCAGCACAGTTCAAAACACTGAACATCGATTACGCCAATATACCCCACCTTTAAGTATTGTACGTTTCACAATGCTGCATGTATAACAGTGGTTCCCAAACTTTTTTGTCTCGTAGACACCTTGCCATGTTTTCTGATTTTTGGTAGACCGCCTGCTTAACTTGCAATTTTTTAGCAAATTCGTCAACATTTCTTAAAACTTATTTCTAACTGTATTGAGTTGAAGAGTGAAAAATTAATTCAAAGCTATAAATTAAGTTATAGAGATATATTTAAGGAAAAGATTAAAATTTAAACTAACCAAAATAACAATTAATATGTATTTCTTTTATCACCAAAAACACAGAATTTTTTTTCAGGCTTATCATCCATTGCTAAGGATATTATGTTTCAAATAGAAATTGTTCTATGCGGTAGTCCTTGAATCATTAAATATTAATTTATTAATTAATTTGAATCATTGCAAAAGTTTTCACGTAATGTAGTTTCGTGAGTATTTCTTGATCTTCCATTTCTGGCTCAAACATTGGCTGCGCGAAACTGTTTCCTCTAAGACAGTGATTCCCAAAGTGGTCTATATAGACCTCAGGGGTCTACGAAAGTGAACAGATAAATTAGGGGTCTATGAGATGTCCAAGGGGGTCTACGATAACAGATAACAGGCCATGGCTTAAAATCATTTTTACAACCCATTAATGTAATTCCTTTGTACACTAATATAGGATTTGAACCTTAGTTAATCTTTTAAAAAATGTATCCAGCTATTCAAACAAAAAAATTGCTGTAATAAATGTCAATACTAAATGTATCCAGCTATTCAAACAAAAAATTGCTGTAATAAATGTCAATACTTATTTAAATAGCTGAATTTTCTCTACATGTAACTAATGTTTAACAAAAAGAAATGCAGACTGTAGAGCGTTGATTATTTAAAATTGGGCTTCATTCCTTCTTTGTCAAACAAACAGTTGTCTAAGTGACTTTTTAAAGAAGAAATGAAACCAATTTGACTGGAGGATCATACGAGACAATGCCACTCTGGCAAAATAGATACAGATTTGAAAAACTTTCAAACACTAAAAGATAAAGTTTAGAATAAACCCACAAAATCTCTCTTCCACATCATATATAGGAGTTGATGGTTTGTGAGCATCTTACAATATCTCTTTCATCATCATTATATATTTACTTATAGGAGAACGTAACACACTATAGATAAAAGATTGATTTTACCAGTCGTTGTAAGTAAATTGTTGTAAATTTGTTGTAAGTTTTAAACACTCTTTTTCCACAAACCTACATCTGAGATTGATAAAAGAATTTCATTAAGCAACACTGTGGCATGAGTTATAACATTAAAAGTTTCTTATGTAATTCTTTGCAAACGACATATATACAATTTGGGATCAGAACATCACATGCTCTGACAGGGAGTAGTGCTGTGAGCTGGAAATATTGATAACGAAATCAACCTTCGCATCGCCAAGGCCAGTGCATCATATGGCAGACTATCAAACAATGTTTGGAACAGACGTGGTATCACCACAAACACTAAGCTAGGGGTCTACCGAGCCGTCATCCTACCTACATTGCTCTATGCCTCAGAAACATGGACAGTATACAGAAGACATGCCAAGAAACTAAATCACTTTCACATGACATGTCTAAGAAAAATACTAAATGTCAAATGGCAGGACAGAATGCCAGATACTGAAGTCCTTCAAAGAGCTGGTTTGAAAAGCATCCACACAATCCTTATGCAGTCCCAGCTGCGATGGGCAGGACACGTGTGCAGGATGGAGGACCACCGCATCCCAAAACGTCTCATGTATGGCCAATTAAGAGAAGGCAAGCGCTCGCAAGGTGGTCAAAAAAAGCGCTACAAAGACACCCTCAAAGCTTCTCTAAAGGAGTTCAACATTGACCCCGGCACCTGGGAGACAGAGGCACATGACAGAGTATCATGGCGCCGCGCTGTGAGATCCGGCGCACAGGTTGCTGAGGAAAAAAGAACAATGCTTGCGAAAGAAAAACGCCAGAGAAGGAAAGCCAGGCAAACGACACTAGCTCCAGCTGGAATTACCTGCCTAGAGTGCGGCCGAACATTCCGGGCTCGCATAGGTCTCACCAGCCACATGAGGAGGCACAAAACCCCAGTGCAAAGCCCTCAGCCCACTGGATGACAAAGTGGTCATCATCGAACCACGATGGACGAACTATAATAACATAAAGATCGTGGGATCTATACTTTTCCTCAGGTTTGACCCACAAAACCTTTCCCATGTTTGGGTTTAGTTGCGAGGCAGCAGAGTTTTGAATTCAGTTTCCCTTCTGCTAGGATAGTAACAAACCAAGGCTAATGAGTCCTTCCTGCTCAAAGCTTACTGGTTAAGGCACCAGTTACTCGCCCTTGCCCCTTCTCCCTTAGTCAGTCTATACCAGTGATGCCCAAAGTACGGCCCGCGGGCCAGAACCGGCCCGCGACGTGGTTCCATCAGGCCCGCCGAAAAGTCGGCACAAAAAGTAGAAAAATCCCCCCCCCCCTCTTTTTTCAAAAAAGTTGAAAATGTATCTTAACCTTCGTTATGGCCCTCACTTTTTCTGTGATGGACTGGTACCATGGCGTTTAACAATTGTGGCTTATGAGTTTATGAAATGGAACTATGAATGTAGAGTCTACCAGAAAAAGTGATTGGATCTTTTTGTGAACATATGTCAACATATTTGTTTTGTAAAGAAAGTCTGATTGTTTAAAAAACAACATATACAGCGACATTATAAACCAAATATGAAAGCCTTCTTGGTTTGAGCCGCGTATAAAAGATTAGTTAAACTACGCCAACAGATTTTTGGGTCGATGTAAATATTTACCAAAAAGAGACAAGAAAATAACTCGGTGGTAAAGGTAGCTACAGTGTTGCTCACATGTTAAGTAGAGATATGAAGCCAATTTTAGACGCCTAAAAATTATATACTTTAAATATCCCATTAAATTTTTGTAAGTACTAGATCCAATCGTTTCAGATGAGTTTTTATTTCATTTTTTTTTTACTTTTTTTGTTTATGTGGCCCGCGACACGCGTGTCGAAAGTTAAAATGGCCCGCAGGTCGAATAAGGTTGAGCATCGCTGGTCTATACCGTAACTGAACAGTAATTCGAAACCAAAAATGTCCCGTTAAGGGCTGATATGGTCATTGGTATCATAGTATAGATGCTGGAAAAGGCTTTCGAAATATTGAGTGACCATTCTCAGTTTGTGAGAACTGATCTGAAGCTAACGATGACTAGAGATCTTTGATGCGACCTCCCTTCTCCCCTCCAGACGCTGGACCTGTGACTATTGCCCTACTTGCCGCACCCAAAGGCTGCTACTGAGCTACCTACCATCATTTGTTTTGAAATAATTGGTAATTAGAATCTCACGAGATTTGTGGCCGCAAAAAACAAAAACAGGAAAACTGTACTTCTACAACATTCTGCCTCATCAGTTATTTATTATGTCAACCAACAAATTACACACGTTTTGAAATATTAATTAATGATACTAGACATAACCATGTTTAGTCATTTGGCTAACCTTGACATTGCATCACACGTACACTCTGAACATTGAACAGCCCGATGGAAAAAGACTAAAAAAGTTCATGTCAACTGGCGCCCTCTCTGACAGCCAGAAGGCAGAAAGGGGGCACTAGCAGCTACTACGCTAGGAAAATACCCAAGTACGCTAACTCGTCGCCAACATACAGATTGTCTTTCACACCAATGCTTAAACAGTCCTTCAAAGCCGCCTATGTGAAACAACTCAGGACAGTCCTTGTAAAGCTCCACAACAATAGCAAGAAAACCTTTCTCCAATGGACTACACACGCATTGAAAGGAAATGAAAAAACTGACGCAATGGACCTCATTCACCAATGGTAAACATACAACATTTAGCCACGTGATAATATTGCTAAAACAAAGGAAAAAAA
>JADKLZ010000728.1:1519123-1548204 GCA_021533235.1 Biomphalaria straminea | reverse complement strand
AAGGGAAGCAGAGAACTTATTAAAACAGGTTGCAAGGGAAGCAGAGAACTTATTGGAACAGATTAGCATAATGTTTAAGAGGCAGACATTTGATTGTCTAGTTTTAGCATCAAATTATAGTGTCCCAATTGTCTAAAGATTGGAACATTTTCCTGCACCAGATATGACAGTTTTCTTGCTTGTTTTGTAAAATGTTTGACATGTTATTGAACAAGCAGGCAGGGTTTGAACCCAGGACATTCATGACCAACAAACATCAGTTCAGAGCACAGCCATGCTGTGTTTCAGTATTTGAGAAGTAATTTCTAGATGTTGCTTCAAAACATTATTATTATTATAGCTTTTATATAGCGCTACTTTCATGCTTATAGCATGCTCAGAGCGCTTTGGTCCAATCTCATTTGTGGACCCGTGGGGGTGTGGGGGTATCTAGGAGTTGGTTTTTCATGCTGCCTTTAGGCGCTCAGTAAACACAACTCTGCCCGAGTCGGGTGTCGAACCTCGAGCCACCTTCTAGGTAGCCAAGCCAAGTTCAAGTGCACTTAGCCTCTCGACCACGCTTCCCACATTTAGTAATGTAGTCCCATAGTTCAATGTTTATGCAAAGATTGGGGGATGTGTGGCATTTTGGCTTCAAGCACTTGGCCACTATCTGTGGAGCTCTAGGTTGAATCTCAAGCTGAAATGTGTTTGAGTTGGAAATTATTGGCTGTTTACCTAAAGGCACCACAAAAAGCTTCTAGATAAACACACATGCACAATATTGGGCCAACAACAGTACACAGAGCATGCTCTAAGCAAAAAAAAAAAGTGCAATATTTAATATATAATATATATTATATGCACATGGAATAAATATCATATTAATGACACAGTGTGTTAACAGGAATAAAATAGTGTGTTTAAATCTCAGGATTAGTGCTGGAGAGTGTCTAGAAGGTTAATTTATGTAACTTTACTACCAAACCAGGCTCATACTCTATTGATTAGTCTAGATATTCGGGATACTATTATTAGTGTGGTATTATCTTATACAATACAGATGCTACTTCCTACAGGTCATGAATTCAGTCATGCATATTAACCAATGACTTAAATTCTGCCAAGTCACTGGTTTTCTTGGCTAGCTCAGGCAACCCATTCCATGGTCTAATGGCACTAGGCAAGAAAGAGCATTTGTACAAATTTGTCCTAGCATTTGGGATGAGGAATGTGCCTTTTTCTTTGTGTCTTTCTGAGTATTTTTATTAAATTTTGTTTTTGTATTTGAAGATTATGGTTCAGTGTTTTATGTATAATTGCTACTTTACTTTTGAGTCTTCTGTCCTGAAGGCTTTCTAAATTTAGTGATTTTACTAAAGGTGTTACTCTAGTCAAATGTGAATATTGATTTGTTATGAATCTCACTGCTCATTGTTAGATAGTGTGACAGTGATTTTATGTAAGACACAGCAATATATTTCATCAGAACTGTTGAAGACACTCAAGAAATGCTTCAGTTATTCTGAGACATCTTGGTGTCTATAAAAGTGTTGTCTTTTTGAAGACTTGACAGGCTTAGACTTAATGTGACAACTGAATGTGGGAACTTGTTTCAGGATTGTTGTAGTGATAAGATAAGATCTTTGTCTATCATCAGGGAAATAATTTATGTCCCTTTATGGACTCCTTAGCACTCACAGTTTACATCATTTTTCAGGTAGACATTGTGTGTATATGGTATATGTGTGTATATGGTATATGTGTGTATATGGTATATGTGTGTATGGCCGTGACCAATCATTATAACAGGCCTAACAACAGACCTGTGATGTGGCAACGAGTGAATAGTTAACACTGATAGTTCATTGCCACATCACAGGTCTGCAGTCAAGCCTACTATAACCATTGGTCACGGTTTGACATATGTGTATGGTAAATATGTATGGTAAATGTGTGTATGGCAAATGTGTGTTTGGTATATATATGTATGGAATAAGTAAATCTGTACATCGTGGCTTATTTAACTATTTAACTATAAGTTTTCTAAATGTTGTTGCTCTAAATAACATTGTTACTCCTGTCAGAAAAACATAATAGACATATTGTAAATGTAATGGAGCTACTACTGTTAAAAAATTGACAAGAACAATATCTCAATGTTGTAGTGATTGACAATTCTTTAAAACAGCAATCCAACTGTTATGATAGTAGACATTTTACATTGTAGAACTGGAATAGCTAGCCAAGTGTTATATAATAGTAGACATTTTACATTGTAGAATTGGGATAGCTAGCCAAGTGTTATAATAGTAGACATTTTACATTGTAGAATCTGAATAGCTAGCCAAGTGTTATAATAGTAGACATTTTACATTGTAGAATTGGAATAGCTAGCCAACTGAATAATAGTATACATTTTACATTGTAGAATTGGGATAGCCAGCCAAGTGTTATAATAGTAGACATTTTACAATGTAAAATCTGAATAGCTAGCCAAGTGTTATAATAGTAGACATTTTACATTGTAGAATTGGAATAGCTAGCCAACTGAATAATAGTATACATTTTACATTGTAGAATTGGGATAGCTAGCCAAGTGTTATAATAGTAGACATTTTACCTAGTAGAATCTGAATAGATAGCCAAGTGTTATAATAGTAGACATTTTACATTGTAGAACTGGAATAGCTAGCCAACTGTAATGATAATAGACATTGTACATTGTAGACCTGGAATGGCTAGCCAACTCTAATGATAGTAGACATTTTAAATTGTAGCAATAGAATAGCAAAAGCCCAATGCTGTAGAGACAGGAATATTCATGGGCCCATTTATTGCACATTATTTTAGTTATAGACAGTTGAAAACAATGACCTATATATCCGACTCAAACATTCCTAGCTACCTGGTCATCATGCCCTTCCAGCCTGAGGACCTCCTTCTGTTGCTTCAAGTCCCACAACCTCACAGTCATGTCATAAGAGGCGGTCACTATCAAGTTGGAGGCATGTGGGTGAAAGCGTACAAAATAGATTTTCTCCATGTGACCTGGTCAAGCCAAAGAAAATAAACAGTTTTAGCTATGGAATACATACACAATTTTAACTCTTTCAGTGCGAATTATTTTGATCGAAAAAATGGAGTTTTCCGGAATGGTACTGCATTGAATTTACTGTCAAAACAAAGAAAAATCACCCCCACATCCAGTAAATTAAAAAAAAAAGAGGGAAATAAAAAGTTTTACATAAAAAAGATAGCGAAATAAATATCATAAACCAAGTTACTCGCTGAGAGTAACACTGCACTGACCAGCGCTAGTGAAGTTACTCGCTGAGAGTAACACCACACTGAAAGAGTTAATAGGTAGTTTAACATTAAAAGTTGATCAAAGTTCTTCACTATACCTTTTAAACTGATATCTGGTTGTTCTAGATTCTCAGTTATACCTCCATCAGGAATTGTCCACACATTGATTTTAGCATTGTCAGTCACTAGAAGAAAAAAAAAGAAAAGCAATGTTGAAAAACAGATAGACTCTCCATGTACATTTACAATTTTTAATATTTTGTGATAAGTTAATTACAATCATTGCAAAAAAAAATATTTTTTTTCAATAAAGAATTAAAACTCATTTATCAGAAGATTGAATGTCATTAATTAACCAACTACTGTTAATCATTATTTAAGTAATAAAATTCCTTTAAGTAGACTTCATTAAGACTACAACCAGATTTACCAACTACAAGTCTGCTGTCATCAAAAGGATCCCAAGCAAAGTCTGCCACTTTACTTCCATTCTGAATAACTGGAACTCCAGTATCTGGTAGTCTGGTAGCTTTAGAAAACTAAAAGATAAAGAAAGCACACAATTGTTTAGTTAAATAAAGATGTCACTGTAAAACAACATTATATCAAAGTTGACAGCTGTCTGTGCCAATCGAAGCCAATTGCTACTGCAGTATTTTGAACCAGACTGCTGTGACTGTATAACTAAGTTGACACGTCCGATCTACTTAGATGTATAAAGGAAGCAATGAATACAATATTTTTTATGAGAAAAAATGGTGACAAAAATCCTGAGATAATGCATTGGACTTGGTCATTTGTGTGAATAATGTTTGAAATCGGACATGAGTTTTTGTGATAGATGTTCAGCGTTGGACTTGTACCATTTTTTTGTGATTTAGAATAGACGTGCGTTTTTCATAGTAACTTGTTTGAATTGAGGTTTGATTTTTTTTTGTGATGGCTGCGTTTTAATTGATGGCCATGGCACAAACTAGAGACTCTGACTTGACAACGTCGCCTAGCAGCAACAAAGGACCAGGCCAACAAACCACTTAACCAATGAAATTTCCTGAATTGAATATTTTTGTTTGGTAGTGTTAGCCAGTACTACACCTAACTACCCTGGAGTCAACAGTAACATAACTCAATCAGACCTGTCTTCAGCCCATCACACTCATCTTCACCACCAACAATATCAAATCAGATTACACTAGATCAAGGCAGACTTCTATCACAGTATATCAAGACACTTCTATACAGTATATCAAAGCAGACTGCTATCTCAATATATCAAGGCAGACTGGTATCACAGTATATCAAAAGAATTGAGCTTTTTAAAAGGAAAGTTCAATAAATCTACCTCAAAATGTCAATTAAAAAATTCATGATAGAGATTATGGTTTTAAAATTATATTTGAGCTGATTTATATTTCTAATAGAAACAGTAATGGTATCATTCAAACTTGTCTGAGATAAATATATAGCCATAATTGTAATGTGATGCAGTGTGAAGTAAGCATACAAAAAATATCTTAGAATTTTGAGTCATGCTTTACATCCCTACAAAAAAAAAACAAAAAAAAACTTCAGACTAAAAGTTTATTTTTATTCTCACCTGCAAATGTTGAAGCACAAAATGGTGAAAACATAAGGAGACAGAAAGTCAAGGTCACTACGTAGAATATGAATTTGACCTACTTCAAAAACGTGCAAACAACCGCCAAAACTGTCTGTTGGGACGACACATCGAGTAACATTAGCAGCAAACATGTCACTTTCTCCAGGCATGGTCTTGCAGACATTTCTAATGTTGGTGTAGAAACAGCTTGGGTGAAGCAGTTGACCTTGAATGTGTCGCACTTTGGACTGACGTACACCTGATTGTGATAATAAAAATAATTTAAATTAGATCATGTGACTGGAGATGGGACTAAAACTATGAGTAATATAAACAATAAATGTTAATTATGTGTCTAAAACAATGAATGTTAAATGTGTCTAAAAACAATGAATGTTAAATGTGTCTGACAACAATGAATGTTAAATGTGTCTAAAACAAAAAAAAATTAAATGTTTCTTAAATCAATGAATGTTAAATGTTTCTTAAAACAATGAATGTTAAATGTGTCTAAAAACAATAGCTTGTATAAAATATAAGTTTATGTTGGGCATTGTCAAGATTATTTCATTTTTAGCATGTAATTAGAAAATGTTATCGCTTGAAAAAAAAAAAAAGTAAGGCAAAAAAAATATATACACATCCCACTTCACCAAACATTGAAAAGAAATCTCTACAAGATAAACTTTATTATTGAATTTTTTTATTTTTTGTAAGGCAGTTCATTAATCAATCAAAATAGTTCCTTGAAAGTAAAAATGTTTTGGTAAGAGCCTTGGAACTAAATGAAAGTGTTAATATTAATTATGATTATTACCTGTAAAAGCTTTGACTGGTTTAGGAGTTAACATAGGTTTTTCTACAACTTCAGGTTTGGGTTTGACCTTAGACACATTGTTAGGTTTGACTTCAACATGTTCTTTGGATTTCTCAACACTTGCAGTGGCTCTACTCACTACTGTGTTCTGTAACTGGGACTCAGTTTTAACTCCCTCTGACCTTATATCTGGCCGTGAGACAGAATCAACCACATCTGGGGCTTTAGATAATTTCTCCACCTGATGGCAAATAAAAGGAAATGTCTATCATGCATATTCAAATTAAAAACATTTGGTTTTTCTTTTACTTTTTATGAGGAGGCGCAGTGGCTGAGCGGTAAAGCATTTGGCTTCTGAACTGGGGGTCTCGGGTTTGAATCCTGGTGAAGACTGGCATTTTTATTTTAGGCGCCTCTGAGTCCACCCAGCTCTAATGGGTACTTGACATTAGTTGGGAAAAAGTAAAGGTGGTTGGTCGTTGTGCTGGCCACATGACACCCTCGTTTACCGTAGGCCACAGAATCAGATGACCTTTACATCATCTGCTCAATAGACCACAAGGTCTGAAAGAGAAACTTTTACTTTACTTTTTATGACCAAAATTAATTGAGACAAACAAAAAGTAAAATGAAATGCATTTTTTCGTATGTCAAAAAAACAAAAAACTTACAGGACTGGATGATTCCACTTTGACCTCTTCCTTTCTGGCTGTAAGTTTCTCTCCCTTTAACGCTCCAGTTAAAAGCAACCCTCTTCTATTGCGTGTGATGAGCTGCTTGCATGGCTGCAGACTGACCAACTTTGGCTGAGAAATATTTGATAGAATTCTCAAAAAAAAACAATTTGTTTTCTTTCCCAGTTCCCAATATTTTTTTATTTCAATAAACTTTCTTTTCTTATAAAGGTGTCACAGTCAAAATGGTGAACTTATTGGACTTGTCGTTACAAGTATGTAGTCAAGAGAAGTACTTGGTTTGAGTTGAAATTAGTTGAAGTTTTTAATTTTTTTGTAAAGTCAATGAACTTAGTGTGATGTGAAAGTATTTTAGCTGAAGTAAGAAGTTATGTTCAACTAATAGAATCATGCACATTGGATTGATATCATGAAAATAAGCCTCATATTTAATTACGTTCTTTGAGAAGTAATTACAACATTTTTGCAAGTACTTGCTGCCACTGTTGTAAGTACTGCAATACAAGGATGACATGGATGACAAGCCTATACAAAATATGCCTTCAAATATCCTACAAAACTAATGTATCATCCTCTTGTTGACAAATAGCAAATCTAAACAAGAGACATATGCAAACAAATACAGTTTATAGACAGAGATCTTCTGGGTGGGAAACCTGGTATACACATAGGACATCTGAATATCTAAGGAATCTGTTTTCGATGAGCAGGAAGGTGCAACAGAGGCTCTTCCAAGAAACGCTTTAAGAACCAGAGCTGCCTGGTCGTGTGGTTTGTGCACTGGACAGTCATTTGGATTTAGCGATGGTCCTGAGTTCAAACCTTGCCGTTCCCATCCCCCATCGTCCTGCGGGAGGTTTGGACTAGGAAGTAAACTATCTTCAACTCTGAAAGAACATCCGAAACATCTAAAACATTTAATAAACATTTAAACAGATGTTCATTTAGTAAGCCGACCTAAACAAATAAACTGGAGGCAACATGGTTTGGACAGAACATCTATAGAACTCTTAAAAGGCCACAGCATGTACATTTAAAGCCACTCCATGAAAGGTGCAGATGTTGAAATTAAAAAAAAAAACTTATTCATTGAGAATGCATATTAATATTAATTAAAATGTAAAAAAATATGTTGGTCACGCATTGGGTCTTGAGCCCTCTAAAATTCTATTTTTTTTTTCCTTTACATACTATATGATTTCTAAGCCTAATATAAAATGTGAAAGTACCTGGCCAGTTTGACCATTCAGCCATTGCTCAGAAGTTAGAGAAGGCTCACCACTCTGTGTATCAGGATACAGATCTGAATGGAACTCTCTATAAGACTGAAACAAAATAAACTTTACTGTTTCCATTAGTGTATAATAATTTTTTTTCCTATGTTAGTACTGGTTATCTGCAGCCCATAAAAAAAAATTTTGTTATTATGATAAAATGAAATGTTTCAGTCAGCTGTAATAAAATATATTTTTTTTTCTACTATTGTCTATGGACAAAAAAAATCACATTTGACTATTAACATAATAGGCGTAAATTAAATATTTCGATATTGTTTCCAAGACTTACCTTTCTAGGAACAATGTAAGAAGCTGGGATAATAGAGTTGCGACACAAAACTAAAAGTCGGTTGACTTCAGCCTCCATTAAGTTCATGGCTCGTTTCGGAACAAGAGCAGCTCCTTTGATTTGTTCAGTACGATCGACCCCACCTGAAAGATTATTGGGAAAAAATTCACTTGATTGTTATATTAATCAAAATATTTCACAAAAAAATTTACTTTATAATTTACAGGTAATAATTAATCTAAAACTCACAAGAAAAAAAAAGTCACATTTTAAAGGAAAAAGTTTTCAGTACTGCGCTGTTATAAAAATACTTCAAAAATGTTTTTAAAATAAAAAAAATGTTGAAAAAAAATATGTTGCAAATATATTTTAAATAAATCAAATTCACATATCATCTTATCACAAAATTTAACAGCAAACCTTGAGTTAAATATGGCTCTTTATCCACAAACTCTAAAAAGTTGAGTGAGGTATCTCCCTGAAATATTTCACACAAACTATTTTTAGCCTTCAAGAAAAAACTTTATTTAAAAACAAGAAGTAAATCATTTAATAGATGAAACAAACATAATCTTTAGTAACGTGGAATAAATATCTTTTAACATTTCATTCAAATGAAATTATTGAAATTATAGTAATTAGTTTACAATCCTTGCACTGCATATATAATTTAAATCACTTGTATACCAGTTCATATATAATTCTTAACAGCAGTGTTTGATATGACCATAGCCATTCTTCATGGTATAATTATTACCTTTCCAATCAGGAATGTCATATTAGTATCTGGATCGTACAATGGCATGATGGTCCTGAGAACAAAGTTAAAGAGTTTCAGCTAATTGTATTGTATTTATTATATTCTGACAAAGGTCAGTGAAATTCTAAATTAAATTTTGTTCTAAGTTAAGCCAGAGATGTAGAAAATATAATCCTCTAACCCTGTTGATGAATCAATATCCAAGGAAGATAATGAGGTTGACATCTGCCTTGAGTCCCAAACTTTTACTTCCCTTGTTCTACCCTAGAAGTGAATATTTATGTAAAGATCTTACAAATGAAGAGAAAGACTAAAAACTGCTTTATTGATCCTTAGTGATTCCTTATTAGAAATTTGTAGTGATTATATGGAGTCTTTTTAAAATTAAAAACAAAAGCAGTCCACACATAATAGAACAGATACAGCTAAATGTGATTACCTGAGAGAAACCTGTGGATAGAATGAATTCTTTCCCAGCAAGCCAGAGAACTCGAGAATCTTTGACATTCTGATGTCCATTTCCTTCCTGCAATTTGAGATGAGAAACTCTTTAAAGCAGGGCTTTTGCTTTTTCAGAGCATGGACCAAAAGGTTTGGAACTCACTCCCTATGGATCTCAGACAGACAACATGCTACACTACATTATAGAAGAACATTAAGATCTGTTTAAAGCTTTTTTAGATTAGTTTGTCATTCTAGCTATTGTGATTATGTTTGTAATGTTATCACAGCATCTTGAGCTTACATTTTATTTGTTAACAGCGCTCTATAAATTAAATTATTATTTTTATTATTATTATCCAAGGACATTTTTTAACTCATTCTCTCCTAATCGAAGATACCATCATTGATTTTGACCTCATTTAATTAAATTAATGTTTAACTTTTTAAACTTGGCTTTGCATTATATAAAAAAGAGCATGCATTTCCCTTTAATTCGATACCAAATACAACATTTTCCGATAACAAGCATAACAGGGGTAGTGAAATTGAAAATGAGGAAAATGAAGAATTCCTTCAAAACGTGGACAAATAAATACGAAGAGAAAGAGTTAAAAAGTAGACTGTATCCATAGCACATCTTTTTTTTTTCTTAGCAAATGTCATCCACAATTTGCAAGGGTAAGTATAATGCCATTTATGTTTAGATCCTTGTCAAAATATTGTACTAGGGTCACTGAAACACTAATACCGTACATTTGTTTTCTCAGCCACAATGTTCTACCTGGATCTTCTTATGAACTAACCTGAACAACAGAATTGGATCGAGGATCTATAACTCTGATTTTCTTGTCTTTACCAGATGTAACCAAGAGAGAGCCATCTCCTTTCCATGAAATACTTTGAATTTGGTCAGAACTTTTGGAAATATCTGGAATATAAATTTTGTTATATTTATATAAGATCTAAAGCTTAAATGACAAAAACAATTTATTTACTGCATCATAAGAATTAATTTTCTTTAAAAAGTTTCTTTAAGACAAAAAAAAAACATTTTATTTACAACATTATAAGAATTTGTTTTCTTTAAGAGCTCCTATGAAAACATATATGAAATAAAACTTTAAAAAGTTATCATACATTGTACAGACACCTAAAAACTAAGATTGTAAAACACACGCAGAAGATAAAAAAAAAATTTAAACTTTTTTTTTTCAAATTAACTAAATAAAATTCTAGAATGGATATTCTTCACATATAGAATAATATAACATGAATTGATTGAACATAAGTTCTCACTGACTGAAGAGCTCTTGTCCACTGGCTCCAGTAATGTCGTACAGTTTAACAGTAGTGTGTGATGTTACAGCTAATATGCCGTCTGCCTGAGGGTTCCACAATACATTCTCAATCTTCCTATCAAACAGGGGAAGTGACAAAACAGGCTGTGATAATGAACCAGGACTGGATTCATCTGGCAGTAACCAAACGTTGACCTAAAGATCAAAATCACATTAAATGTGGCAGAAAACTTTTTTTATGAAAAGGATGGAAAGGAAATAAATATTAAAAGACTGATCAAGCTTTTAAAAAACAAATCTTCACCTTGAAATAATGTTAAGAGATAAGAGGAGCAAAATAATGTACATTAAAAAACAAAAAGGCAGGTGTCCAAAGGCAGACCATGATCACAAAGGCTTGATGTTGTAGAGGTAGATCTACAACTACTCAGAGTTCAGACATGGAGATGAATTTCTCAGGAGAGATCTGAATGGAAAAATGTATTGAAGCAGGCCTTGGCCTTCATTGGGTTTAGTGCCACTAGGATGGATGGATGTAATCTTAACAAATGATAATTTGCTATCTGTCTAATTGCCTGACCAACATTTGTTTTCTAAACTCTGTCCAGAAACATCTACGTCCATCAGATAATAAACTAAAGTTTTTTGAGACCTTGATATATCAAGAAATGGAAGTTAACAAAATTTTACCTTACAATCTTGAGATCCAGTTGCCAGCAAATAATCATCAAAGGGAGAGAAATCAAGATCTGTTACAAAATCTAAAGAGTTGGAAGAAATGAACTGTATTATATTTTTGTTGAGATGGTTGTCAAAAAAAAGTAATAATAATAATGGGTATCAAAACAAGGAGCATAAGAATTGTGTATCTGAGTGAATGTCAAATAAACAAAACTCAGAATAACACAATCAAGATGAAAAGTTACACTATAATCCTGAGGATCAGATTGACTGAGGGACTCCATGTCTCCAAATATGCAAACAATAAGGGGAAATAACTTATTTGAAACTGTGCTTTATTAACAGAAGTGAAAGACATTAAGTTGTAGTCAATTCCTACAGTACATTTATTATAAACTTTTTAATGTGACCTACACAAACATTTTATGAAACTATTTCAATGAGACTGTAAGCATTTTTCTTAAATCTTGTCACTTAAGTTAAAGACACAGTGGCTAAATGGTAAAGCCCTTGGCTTCCAAACCTGGGCTCCTGGATTAAAATCTCGGTGAAGACTTGGATTTTGAATTTCGATATCTTAAAAGTGCCTCTGATTCCACCCAGCTCTAATGGACATTACTTGGGAAAAAGTAAAGGCAGTGGGTCATTGTGCTGGCCATCAGACACCTTTGTTAACTGTCGACCACAGAAACAGATGACCTGCTCTATAGATAGGAAGGTCTGAAAGGGGAACTTGTCACTTAAGAAGATGGCTGCAATGTACAGTCATTCCCAGTGCCAATTTGTATGATTTCTGTTTTTATCTTCATTTATTTTCAGTTCATTTTCTATCTCCCTGGGTCTCACCCTTGTAACAGTTCCTCTCATTTATAGTTGGCAATCACTAGAAAGGACTGAAGAATTATTCAGTTTTGAATCATTATTATTATTATAGCTTTATATAGTGCTGCTTTCATGCTTATAGTAAGCTCATAATGCTATGGTCCAATCTCATTTGTGGATCAGTGGGGAAGGGGGGAGAAGGTTTATCAGTGCTGCCTTTAGGCACTCAGTAAACACAACTCTGTTCGAGTCGGGTGTCAAACCTTGAGTTCCCTTCGTAGGTAGCCAAGACAACTTCTAGCGTACTTTGCCTCTCGACCACACTTCCCACATGGCAAAGAAGTGGTATGACATCACCACTGAGTTGATATGTGAACATAGTATTAGACCTAGAATTGATTTGCTTGGTGAAACAGTCACATTAATCACAACACTGTTCAGTTAAGCAGTTAAGCAGGATCAAAACCATTTAAGAATGATTCCAGAGAAGCCAGAAGTGGCAGAGAATCTAGCCATCCTAATCTCATGGTCTAATGTGTAAATCACAAATTGTGTGTAACATTGTCTGTAAGTTAGCTCTCCTTACCTGCATGAGCATAGATTACTGGCAGTGTGCTTCCTTGACGGCCACTTGCATTTAAAGGTAGATAACCTACATTTCCACCTCCTAGACAAAAAAAATATATTAAATAAATAAAGATACTCATTTTTGTTTAAATTTAAGTCATTATCTTATACGTTTACTTCTATTTCTTAAAAATATAATCAAGAGATTTATCCAGAAATATTTATGAATTTTGGAATAAGATCAAATACACATTTTAGTTCAGATTTTATCTTGCAAGTTTTTGCTTAGAGATTATCATTTTGCCTTGAAGTGGGTTAAAGGGCTAAAGAGTCTACTTCATCTTGGTTAAATGTTTCATTCCAACAGACTGTTTCATGTCAAAGATTTTAAAGATTTTTATAATTTTTTATACCATTACATTTTGAGTTTTTTTTTTATACAAAATTTTAACAGTTGAAAACATAAGCTGATAACTACCTACACCCAGAGACTTTATGTAAAATGGAACAATGGAATATGTACAGCAGTAACTTCCTACCTCCAGAGTCAATATTGAAAGCAGCATAAATACAACTTGCTTTAATATGGTTGCCACATGAGGCATTTATGTCACTGACTGGTATGTCTTGAATGAGTTCCTACAAGACACAATTAATTTTACTGAAGATATTGTAATCTCAAAAATAAATCTGGACACATTAAGATATCTACTGTATTTTAAATAACAATAAGTTGTTTTTTTTAATCTTTGAATAACATTGAATATTTTATGCAAGTGTCTAACTTATTATTGACCCAAATGTAGGATTATTTAAATTCTTGTTTAAAATTTAAATAGAGATATTTTTTAAAACTTCAACCTGTAAAGAAGTGAATTAGTTGAAAGTTACACAACAATATACTGAACTATTGAAAAGAGAAATACTTGAAGAAAAATGTGTTACCTCTTTTTTAGGAAATTTTGGGGCAGCATTTTTATATTTTGAAACTTTGAACCTCCAAGCCATCCTGATTTATGCAAAGTTTTGCTGACCTAAAATACAAAGATACAAGAATGTTTATAATCAGACATGTATGCTTTGTAAAAGTGGAAGTCGGAGTAGGTGGGAATCATACATTTTTACCCAGATAGTATGTACCATGCACATCTCAATGAAAATATCAGAAAAACATATAGTAATAAGTAACTACCACTTTCAGACCTTGTGATCTATTGGGCAGATAATGTAAAATTCTTGTTTTAGGTTATGAGGAAATGATGTGGCCAGAACAATTGAGTTGGAAGTACTAAACATCCCTAAGATTTGAACCTGAGACCTCTCAGTTCAGAATCTGAGTGCTTTATTAAATATGAGACAATAGACAAAGTATGCTAAGTTCTAAGATTTGATTTTATTTATGCTCCCTGCCCTAGGAAGTATAAGACATAGGACAGTAAATATTAGAAGAACATGCTATTAGAGTTTGCATCCTCTGTTAGAGACCACTCAACTCAAGAAAACAAAGAAGCTAAAAAAAAAAATACAAAAGAGAGCAGTGAGATTTACAACAACTGAATATTTACAATTGATTAGAGTAACACCATTAGTAAAATAACTAAACTTGGAGACACTTTAGGACAGACGAATAAAAAGTAATTAAGTAGCTATAATAATACATAAAATGCTAAACCATAATTTTAAACATTTACTAATAAAAAAAAAACCCTAATGAAATACCCAGAAAGACACTAAAAATAGATGCACATGGATATCTTATTCCAATCATATGCTAGAACAAATTCATACAAGTCTGTAACAAGTGCTCCTTCTTCCCTAGTGCCATTAGAGAATGAAATGGGTTGCCTGAATAAGTCTAGGAAAACCAGTGACTTAGCAGAGTTAAAGTCATTGATTAACATGCATTACTAGATCCAGATTGAGGCATGAAGTTGACCATATTTCACAATCAAATATAGCTTAAATATAGCAAGACTACTTATCACACAGGTCTGAGTATAGATGTCTAGTTCTAGTATCAATATTTATACTCAGTGCTTTTTTTTTAAAAATAGGTACCAGTACTCATTAATGGATTGCCTAACTTTTAACTACTAATAAATTAATAATAAACGTTAAAATGCAAGAAAAGTAATATTTTCCCACAGAGTGAAAAAGGTGCTGGAAACGGTATGCCATATGATGGCATATGGCAAATCACAAAAAAGCTTTTACTAGCCTAAATTGACTAAATTTATTATTACTACTAGATCTAGATATCTAGATCTAGATCAAGTCAATCAAGAATAGTAACAAATCTAAAATGATAGATCTAGACCTAGACTAGATTCGAGTGTGTGTGTGTGTTTTATTTATATTTTATCTATCTTAAGTTTATGAAATTATGTCTTGCTTCTTGAATTTTTTTAAGATCGCCCAAGCTAAGCCAACACTAACAGTTGAGTGAGGAATCATTATTAGAAGAATAATTAGATCTAGATTCTATAATAATAATTTAAATAATTAATTATTAATATTAAGATACAAATGCAATACACAAAAGGTCATCATGATATTTGCTTATTGTCTTAATAGAGTCTACTATTGGTAGATCTATAAATAGTATAAAACCTATAGACTCTATATCCATTACAATTTGAATTAACGCACAGTTAGATCTACTGTTGCACTTCTAAGAGTAAGAGGGGGTGTGTCTAAATCATTTTAGCTTGAAGTCTTATTTAGATTCTAAGATTGAGATTCTAGCAGTCAACGCAGCGGCATCATGAATGGCAAGATTATCAACTGTGTGACCATTCATGTTACTTTACAAATGCTGCTATTTGTAAGAAACAGATCGTGTAAACCTAATATGTTGAGTCTAGATCCAGATTCTAGTGTAGTTCTATATAGACATAGACATAGATCTAGGTCCCAAGATTTATTTACCTACCCGGAATAGATTTGTCTCATCCAGGGTTCTTCCGTGAACTTTGGCCCAAATTTGTCAATGATAATTATAAAATTTGTCCTAACAAATGTGTTTCGCGAAACAATTTTCTAATTTAGAAAAAAAAATTAGTTCGATCCACTAGGCGTATAATCTAGATCTATAAATATAAGACACTAAAAAACATGTAATAATAAGGCTTGTTTTCGAGTCCGAAGATTAGTGAGGAATACAGTATTTCCCGTTGGCTGTGCAGCCCCAGCCGTGACCTACATATTTTGCCACATCCAGGGCAAGCATGACCATTGTCCGCAGGTGGTCGATTTAGATTTTCTTTCCGTCGTATGCGTTTGTCCTCGGCAGCAGATTTTCTTTTGGTCTGAAATGTGTATCTCGCGGCCTTCGTGAGTGACCTCCAGCTGTCTCGTTCCGACGCCGCATGCAGCCAAGTGCTCTCTTCTGTGTCAGCCAAGGAAAGTTGACGCCTAAGCTGGTCCTTGAAGCGTTTCCGTGGGGCGCCTCTGTTACGTCGACCACCTTTTAGTTTTTAACTCACCAAAAAGACTGCCTTTGGTATACGTTCGTCTCCCATACGGGATACGTGCCCTGCCCAGCGTAGTTGTCGGACCATAAGAAGTCCCTCTATACAATACATACCGGCGTTCACAAGGACATCGCTGTTTGTAGTGCGGTCCTGCCACCGCATGTCCATGATGGAGTGCAAGCTTCTTTGGTGAAAGCGCTCAAGAAGTCTTATATGTTTTTTATAAAGTGTCAATATTATCAGCTTCAGAGACCTTCACCTATTCTTTAGCTGTTTGGGACACCACGCAGGATTTGTCCACCGTCTTTCTCCATTCCTGTCTTTTGCTTTATACAGAAACTCTATCACCTTTTCTTAGTCTTAGAAACAATTTTCTAATTTAGAAAAAAAAAAAAGTTCGATCCACTAAAACACAAAGACATGCCCTTCAATTTATTTGTCCAGATTGTTTTGAACTTTGCAAGTGCTGCTGTGGACTGTGCTAACCATAAGTATATGGTTTGTTGCATGAACGTGACGTTGCATGATCTGACCATGAGGGCAGATCCATAAGCATGTTATGTTATTGTGAGGTGACAAAAAAGGCGAGAAAACTCAAGGATGAAGAGTGCGTGACCGTGGAAGGAGAGTTTTGGGGACGAGATTATCTTCTAATATAAAAAGCCAAATCTAGGGTATGGATGTATGCTAATTTTCATAATAGAAATAAAAACCGTTTGACCTGTTACCTATCCATTAATCTGTGGACCGTTGGGGCACCAAGCAAGACTTGTAGACCGTCTTTTTACATTCGTTTCTATCCTTTGCCCTGTTTAGAACCTCTTTCATTCTTTTATGTTGTCCTCCCACCGCTTTCTCTCTCTGCCTCTTCTTTTTTTCATGGTACTGTTCCCTGGAGGAAGGTCTTTGCGAGCCCCAAAAATCTTGTAATATGAACATTGTTTTTAAGCTTGCGTTTTTTTTCACAGTAGCTAGCAGGTCATCATGAGGTCCGATCACTCCATAACCCTGTCTCTAATCTCCTGGTTTGTGATGCGGTCTTTGACCAATCTTAATAAAATAGGCATGAATGTCCTTAGATTACTTCGTAGACCATTGTGTATCACTATGTAGAATGTAGTGTATTTTAAATGTTTCTCCCACATCAAGAAAGTTGGCATGAATGTCCTTAGATTACTTCAGAGACCATTGTGTATCACTATGTAGTGTATTTTAAATGTTTCTCCCACATCAAGAAGGCATTAAAATGAATAACAAAAAACTTCAATTCATCTCTATTGAGGAATGCAACTTTTTAACAAATCGTGCAAACCCATTTTTTACAGTATCAGACCGGACTCACTTCACGGCCGACTTACAGTCCAAGTCCTCTCGCTGTCCTGAAACTCCTTACACACTCTGTCTGTGTTTCTCATAAAGTCTTTCGATCACATGACCAATCACAGGGGATTGGTGCGTGTAATGGTCATACTTGGACTGTCCCTAGTCCACTGTATACAACACGTATACACACATTTGTTACTTGGTCACACAAAATTAACTCTATCCTTCTGCCAATACAGTAACAATATGTAGAATAGAAGAAAATCTACCATCATACGAAATCAAGTTTGTTAAATAGAGTTAATCTCTTTGTTTCATAGCCTCTTTTAAATATTTTCACACAAAATTTTAACATTCATTAAAACAAACACACTTTTTAATTGTTTGTTCCAAATGTAATACATATATAATATAATCCACATGTAATACATATATGATACATATGACGGTTTGCTAAAATTGTACAACTAAATTCAATAGACATTTGATATGATCATTAAAATGTGAGAAACTTGGTATGTTACAACAACTGATTGACATACTTAATGTTCACAATAGAACACAATAAGTCACAATGATTCACCGGGAACCACAAGCCAAAATGTAGAAATGATTTGTGTGAAGAAATGATCCAAGTAAATAAAGTTCTATAAGCATCCCATGATGCTGTTTTGTAGCTGATAGTAGCAGCATATCTACACTGAACACAGCACAGCCTCAGACAAACAGTAGAGCCTCAAACACACAGTAGAGCTTCAGACAAACAGTAGAGCCTCAAACACACAACACAGCCTCAAACACACAACACAGCCTCAGACAAACAGTAGAGCCTCAAACACACAGCACAGCCTCAGACAAACAGTAGAGCCTCAAACAGACAGAACCTAAGTGATGATATTGTGTTTTGACTTGACTGCTTCAAGTGTTCTTTCAAATTACTGTATCCTAGGCCAAACCTCCTGCTGGACAACAGGGGAAGAGAACTTACGAAGTTTGAACCTGGCTACATAGTACAGAAGATTCCAAGCACATACCCAGGAAGCCAGAGTGATTGATACACTTCCTTTAAATCAAAATGTGTTGAAATTAAAGTAAAATGGATGATCAATATCAACACCAAATAATACTACTTGTACCATGCTAAAAATTTTTTTACATTAAATATTTTCTGAAATAGAAACAACATTCACTTGTTGGTACAGTTTGTCCAATGGAGATCTTTATGTTCAATCATGTTAACCCCCAAAAAAAGTATCATAAATAATCATTTGTTGTTTTATGGAAACATAGAAAAGAGAATGTTATAAACCTACGAATAAGATCAAAGTAGTATAAACATTCTTTTCACAAAGTTCAGCATAAAACTAGTCATAGAGCTTTAGCATAAAAGCAACAATAACTATGACTAACATGAGTGCTGAGAGTTTTGCATGCATAAAATGCTGTATAACCATAAATATACTTGCACACAGAAGACCACTCAAGACATTCCATTGGTCAATATTTATCTCTTCCTAAATTGTTCTGCAAAGAAAAATGATTATGCTTTTTTGTAATAAAAATTTTTTTTTTCACCATACAATTAAAATAAATTGTATTATTGTGAATATTATTAAAATATCTATTAACAAAATGAATATATAATGAAACAAAATGAAGTCATAATGAAAAAAAATGAAGTCATAATGAAACAAAAATGAAGTCATAATGAAACAAAATGAAGTCATAATGAAACAAAATGGAAGTCATAATGAAACAGAATGAAGTCATAATGAAACAAAATGAAGTCATAATGAGGCAAAATGGAGATGCTATTAAAACAAAAGAAAAATTTTAATGTAGAGATAACAGATTTATAAAAACCAAAATGGAGACTTGTAGACAAAATGAAGAAATTTACAGAAACAGCAAGGAATGTAGACAATAAGCTCAAATTTTAGGACTCTATTTCTTTTTTACAGCAACAAGAGTTCCAAGTATGTACAGGACTGGAATGATTCAAGAAGTCAAATTTAAGACATGTGTAGTGTCATAATTTAGCAGTTTTCACTTTTATGAATGAAATCAAAATGACTCACTAAAGTAGCCATATGATTTCACACCTGAAAAACTTAACAGAAGTATGTGTGTAACATAGTGTTTTGTTTAAGAGCATCATTTTAAAAGCAGCAGTTCCAATAAGTAAAAATTGGAAACCAAAAAAAAAAAAAAAGTAACCCTAAACCAAGAATAAAAACCACATTTATTAATCCCTGTTCAAAACTTGCACAGTACAAAAAATAAAATATTTTGATTTGATTTGTCTGTTTGTGCTTTAAAATAGAAACACAAATGCAGTGAATCTAATAAATACAGGCTATATAATTGATTACAAATGAAATGACATACAAGCAACTCAAAATAATACTGTCTTTCAAAGCTTGGGGAAAAAATTGGAAACTAGCAACTTTCTCCACAAGACATTCTAGATTAATCTAAACCATAAAACTATAGATTATAATTATTCTAAAATGTTCTTAATTGTCCACTTGTATTTAGAAGTTCAAGAGCCTTTCAAAGTTGACATCATATATTTGAGCCAACTTTTCCTTTCTAAAAGTTATCATCATTTCAAAACTTTCTCTAAGCTTATCTATAAGTAACTGTACTCTGTTTAATAATATACTTCTAACAAATGTCTTTTTCTGACTTGTTGAAAGGGTCTTTCTCTAGTCTATAGTGAACTTCAATGATTGCAGCATATAATTCTAAGAAATATTATTTTTTAAACATCGATTCCACTTCAAGTTTTCTAAAATTAGGACTTCAATGGAGCTTCTTTGTGGTTTGGATTTATTTAAACATTTTTTTAACATTCACAGTAATCAAACACATTAAAATAATAATAATAGACATTTTTTAGAATGCACTTTGTATTCAAGGACTAGCTATGACTCCTGACTACAATGTCATTTGATCCTGATTATTGGTCTCTATTTTCTCCCTCCAACTCTGCTTTCTCTATTCAGTTGGTTAATGGAGATTTTGAGAGTGATAACTTTGTAGCTAGTCCAGCCATTAAGTAATCAACACTTAGAGTTACCTAAGTAAAGACTTGAGAACCAGTGTATATACTTGTATACTGTGAGTTTAGCTGGAAATTAACTTTTGGCAATCAATTTTTTGTATACAAAGTTTTAAAGTTTCCATGAATGTAATTTATAAGTTAGTAAAAACTTTTGATTCATCATAAATAATAAACTGTATATCCACACATATATTAATATATATGAATCACTCTCTCTCTCTCTCTCTCTCTCTCTCTCTCTATGTATTCTTATAGTTGGTGCTTATGCCACACTCTTTTCGTGGCACTTCTTAAAGTCCAATGTTTCATGTGAACAGATACTACAAAGAATGTTAACTGGCAAGCTGCAGACATAGACAGCTGATGTAGCTAAGCACATCCAAGAGTCTCATCAACATGTAAGACATTAAACACTTGAGCTGAAAGCTAAGCTGCACATTGATCCAACTACCTCTCATATGTTGGTTTCCACTAACTCATGTTTGACTAAGCATCAACTAAACAGAGGGTTTTCATCATCCTCTTCCTGACTGTTCAAGTTTATGACTGACTGACAGAACTCATCTAACACAGGCATATCCTCCTCCAACTTGGAAACCAAAGCTTCAACATCGCATAGATACTCTTCCACTGAAACCTTGCATTCCTGTGTCTCGTAGGTTTTGGGGGCTCGAAAAAAAACACCAAGAAAAGCTTTGACATCCCGAGGGTCATCATCTGCGGCGAATGGAGGTTTCTGTGTATAAACAAAATTAGTATTGTTAAATGTAAATGATAAGAGGTTACTGTGACATGTTAAAAGTAGCAATGCAATATTACTTATTTAAAGACAGAATTTAAAAAAAACTAACTTTAAACAGTGAATTAATGCAATGAATGATCCAAAGAGAATATTATTCAATGTGTTAAGCATATGTTATTCATGAATGATATTACATATTGTATCTTAGTAGCTACATCAGAAGAGACAACATAGATCTGCAACCAACTGGGATGATATACAGCCAACCTCTACAATACCTTGCTTATGCTAAATGTTTGTTTGTTAAATGTTTTAGATGTTTCGGATGTTCCTTCAGAATTGAAGATAGTTACTTCCTAGTCCAAACCTCCTGCAGGACGATGAGGGATGGGAGCGGGCAGGGTTTGAACCCGGGACCATCGATAAATCCAAATGACAGTCCAGCGCGCAAACTGCACCACCAATTACATTGCCTAATCGGATAAAGACCACTAGGTGAAGGAAGACAACAATGTAAATACTGATGTGAAATATCAATGATAGGCTTGTCTTCGAGTCCGAAGATTAATGAGGAATACAGTGTTTCCCGTGGCTGTGCAGTCCCAGCTGTGACCTACATATTTTGCCACATCCAGGGCAAGCAAAACCATTGTCCGCAGGTGGTCGGTTTAGATTTTCTTTTCGTCGTCTGCGTTTGTCCTCGGCGGCAGATTTTCTTTTGGTCTCAAATGTGTATCCCGCGGCCTTTGTGAGTGACCTCCAGCTGTCTCGTTCCGATGCCGCATGCAGCCAGGAGCTCTCCTCTATGTCAGCCAAGGAAAGTTGACGCCTAAGTTGGTCTTTGAAGCGTTTCCGTGGGGCGCCTCTGTTACGTCGACCACCTTTTAGCTCACCAAAAAAGACTGCCTTTGGCATATGTTCGTCTCCCATACGGGAGATAATAAGAGAAGAAATAGTCCAAGCCCAGATTTTATAAAATTGCAAATATAAAAAAATGTACAATGTATTTAACAGTTATAGTTATAATGTGGGAAGCGTGGTCGAGAGGCTAAGAGGGGCTTGAACTTGGCTTGGCTCGGCTACCTAGAAGGGGGCTCGAGGTTCGCCGACTTGGGCAGAGTTGTGTTTACCGAGCGCCTAAAGGCAGCACGGAAAACAAACAACTCCTAGATACCCCCTCCCCCCCACTGGTCCACAAATGAGATTGGACCAAAGCGCTCTGAGCATGCTATAAGCATGAAAGTAGCGCTATATAAAAGCAATAATAATAATAATAATGTACTTTTTATGTATTATAAATGTATTGTTTTAGTGAATTATCTATGTATGTATGTAAAAAGATAATTATAGGATATTTTTCTAGTAGAATTTTTGTTCTCTTCAACACCTGATAGGAGTTTGACAAACTTTGTGATGATACTAAAGAAAGCCAGAGATCCGAACAATGACTTTTCATCACATGTAATTTTGTTGCACTATCTACATGGAGTCAAAGATCCAAATAATGATTTACTCATTTATGTTTGGATTGCACATCATAATGCATATATTTATCTTATAAAGCAATTCTATATAAAAAAAAAGATTTCACAACTCTCCTTGTAGGAACAAGAAAGATGGCTGTGATGGCTGCCTGGTCGTATCGATTTACCGATGGTCCCGGGTTCAAACCCTGCCCGCTCCCATCCCCCGTCGTCCTGCGGGAGGTTTGGACTAGGAAATAACTATCTTCAACTCTGAAGGAATTTCCGAAACATGTAAAACATTTTACAAACAAAACAAACATTTTACAAAGAAGAGTTAAAAAAAACAACTAATATAATGCTTACATCAACCATTACAAATTCCTCTTCTATAGACATCTTCTGTCCTCTCTGAGAATCTATTGGAACATTTTCTTTTTCACCTTCCTTTGAGTCTAGCCTGCTGTTTCTTCGTCCATCAACAGCCCACTCATCGTAGGACTGTTTGCTTTTCTCAGACTCCTGTCTGGCCATCATACTTCGTCTCATAAGACCTTCAAATGGAACTTTGTGCTCTATGACTTTCTTGTGACTGGCTTTAGAGAAAGCTCCAACAACTGGCTCTGGGAGTTCCTCTAAATTCAGAATACTGAAACCAGAGACAGAATGTTATTAGTGCTTCTATCAAATTTCAAATTAAAAGACCACATCACAACCCAAGAGATTAGAGACAGGGTTACTGTAGCGATTGGCCCCATGATGACCTGCTAACTATCATGAAAAAATGCAAGCTTAAAATCTATGGCTATATTACAAAATCTTCGGGGCTCACAAAAACCTTCCTTCAGGGAACAGTACAAGGAAAAAGAAGAAGCAAACAGAGAAAGAGATGGGAGGACAACATAAAAGAATGGATGGGCCTGCCATTGAAAGAGGTTCTAACTAAGGTAAAAGACAGAGAGGAATGGAGAAAGATGGTTGACGAGTCTTGCATGGTGCACCAACGGTCCAACAGACTAAGGGAAGGGAAAGGTAATCAAATCTCATTAGATAACAAAAGTAAAAATAAAAAGTAAAAAAGAAAATCAAAATCAGCCTTGAACAATTGTTAACGTTGTGCTTGAATGTTAACAAACACAAGGTCTGCCTGAGCTTAATGGGGACTTCCACTATTACTCAAACCCAGGCCAGGCTATATCATTCAAGAAGAGATGTTCAAATGAAACACAGAACATGTCTAGATAATGTCTTAGTACTAAGATGAGCCAACTTGACTTTATATCATGGATGCAAGCAACGGAACCCCATTTTGCCTGCAAGGGGGGGTCGGCAACCCCAAAAAACCTGCAAGCATTATGCCTCTTATATCTTCATGACATAAATAAAACTTTTCCATGACAAAATTTAGGAGATTTTAAGAGGTTTTCTTTTAAAAGATGAACTATATGATATTACATATTTTATGTGTGTCTGTGTCCCGTTCGTTTGTGTCATAGATACCAGTACTAAGAGTTATGGTGGGCATTTGAGGTAATGTTTTATTCTTGTATTAACTAAACTTAAATCCTCCTCATAAACAGAGCCTGTAATGTACAGGCCTATTTATATGTTTAATTCACATTTGCTTACTAAATAATGGCTTTTTATGTGTGTGTGGGGGGATTAGACCTATTTGCCTTTTTTTTCAAGCAGAATTTCGGATCTTTTTTAACTAGATCTGTGTAGTTACCCTTGCTTTAACGACCGAAAAAATAACTTTTATATTTTATAGACTTTTCACAGCTGTGTGCGAAATATTTTCATTAAATCTACAGTAGACCTAGACACTTGATCTAAGTCACTAAAATTCACTAACTTTTCACGGCTGTGTGCAAATTATCTTCACTGAATCTCTTAGATTTAGAATCTATAATAGACTCTTATAGATTCTAATTCTAAATCACTAAAATTCACGGACTTTTCATGGCTTCGCTGAGTTAGAAATTATCTTACTAGATCTAGATTCTAGTGATTTAGCGTAAATCTAGAGTCTAGATTTAAGTCACTAAATTCGCGGACTTTATCGCGGCTGTGCGCACGAATTATCTTCACTAACACTAACGTAAATCTAGAGTCTAGATTTAAGTCACTAAATTCGCGGACTTTATCGCGGCTGTGTTCGCGAATTATCTTCACTTACTCTAACGTAAATCAAAATCTAGACTATTATAGTTCTAAGTCTCTTAAATTTGCGGACTTTTCACGGCTGTGCTCGAATTATCGTCACTAGATTCTAGTGATTTAGCATAAATAAGATAAATGTAGAAAAGAATATTGTAGAATCTATCGTATTTCTAGAGTATTCTAGACGTTAGATGTATCGAGATCATAAAATTGACTAAAATTCACGGAGTTCTCAGATTAAGGGCAAATTATATTCACTAATCTAAATTAGATCTAACTCTAGATACCTGTATCATACTGACTACTGTACTATTGTCTACTAGCATAGATGATTTACAGATTTTCCACACGGAGTCACTCTTACTGTTACAATAAGATTTTATGTGAGGGAGGGCCCGGAGGGGTGTAGCCTACACATTCGGTCTGGTTTCATTTTTTTTTTTAGAAGATGTTATGCCGGCAGATCAAACTTACTAGAATTAGATCTACTTACTAACTAAAGCGTCGCATGCCGGCGACTTACGGATTTGTTTCTAACTTTTGTTTACGTTTTTAATATAAAGTGAAAGTACGGAAATAAGCGCATGCACCGTAACTTAAGAAATGTAACTTCCAGTCTTACTTTGAATTCGACTTATTCATTTGTAAGTTTGAAAGACCAAAATATTATCGCAAGTGAAAAAAAAAGTCCGATACCGAGCCGGCAATCGGTAGGACTGGCGTTTTGCCGGCAAACTTTTTTTATTACTTTGATTTTGCCGGCATGCCGGCTATAGCCGGTGATCTTGCATCCATGCTTTATATAAACTATTTGATTCAGTTATCTGACATAGAAGTGTAGTAAGAAGGCTAAAAATGATGCAGTCTTTGTTGATACCAAATGCACAATCTATGACAGCAAATATTTATCAAGCCTCTTAGTAGTCACATGAGAAGTTGCAAAGAGAAAATACAATCTCTAGAGAAGTAAAAAGCCACTGATGAAATGTTTGCTATGACAAATCAAGGACTACAAATCTGAGAATTTTATTTTACTAACTACATCCTATTCAACAAAACAGATGAATCAACTGTAGATAGAGCTAACATATGTTCTATAGCTCAAAGAATGTGACAGCAATAGTTTATATATTATCTACTAACCTGGAGTGCGTCCATGGACTAGACTCTGATGGGAAGCGAGCTCTCAGTTCATGTTCCTCTTTCTCAATAGACCCAGGAGAAACAGCAAAACAGTAAGGACTTTCAGATCTATTGATTGGGCTGAACATAAGAAAATAACTATAAACAATTGAAATAGAAATTCTAACCAATAACCACAAATAGACATTAGAAGCTTAAAAAAAAATAATTTACGGTCAGTTTTAGAAGAAATCTTTTATGGGAATGTATATCTTTTTTATTATTATAGCTTTTATATAGCGCTACTTTCATGCTTATAGCATGCTCAGAGCGCTTTGGTCCAATCTCATTTGTGGACCAGTGGGGGGTAGGGGGTATCTAGGAGTTGGTTTTCCCGTGCTGCCTTTGGGCGCTCAGTAAACACAACTCTGCCCGAGTCGGGTGTCGAACCTCGAGCCCCCTTCTAGGTAGCCAAGCTCAAGCCACACTTAGCCTCTCGACCACGCTTCCCGCATCTTTTTCCTCCAGGTGTTACATTATTTAGTTTCAAAAATTGCTTTCTACAATATACTTCCAAAATTGAAAAAAAAAATTAAAAACAGAAAGGAGAGTATGGGTTGCTATTTAAATTTTTTAAAAATTCCCTAGGAAAAGGTGTGTGTAAAATGTTACCTTCTTGGCGAGGGAGAACAAGGCTGAGGATCTGACAGAGCAGATGTCGCTGAGGACGTTTTATACTCTTTCATAAAATAATTATCCGTCACCTCAATAGCCTGCAGAGCAGATGCGGACATGGCAGGGGAGAGAAGAAGCTTGGTGCGGAATGAGACATTAATTGTAAAAAGCCCTTGAGCTGTGGGCACAGCGCCAGCACGAACTGTTTTGAAACCTTCACCCAGAAAATGAGTCTGAAAAAAAAAATAAAATAAACATGATAAGCAAATGAGAGTTTTAAAAGGAATAATTCATTACTATCAAATCAACTTGATCTAATAAACAGAGTTCATACATCCTCTTTAGGAATAGATATAATATCATCTAGAAAACTGAACATATTAAGAGAAGACTAAAAAAAAAGAGTTTTTAAATAATTCAGATAGATAAATTGATATAATGCTAAATAATTGGACTACTTCACACATTTACTTTGGAACACCTGCTATATGTAATATATGTTACATGTAATATATGTTATATGTAATTTTTTTTTAAAGCCTCATTAAAACATTTTTCATTTCAGGGTGAATTTTCAAAAGTTCTTATCCTCTGTCAAGTGCTGTTGAAGAATTTTTTAATAAATTTGTTTGTACACTTATTGGCACATTGAGCATAGAAAGAATTATTATTTGTGCTGTTGCTAATGATTCCATGTACACATCATTCTTTGGCATTCTTGGTATCCACTAATCATTTTAGTTTTGTGTCTTGCAGATGCTTTGAGACATTGGGCAGCATTTCTCCTTTAAAAAGATAAGTTTATAAGCCTTTTTGGACTTAAACTATTGCCATTCGTGTTGCCACTAAAATTGTTATGAAGCAGCATCAAAATTCTCTGATTTTTTATATCTTCACAGGGAGCTTTAGATGGGTCTAGATGATGCTACCCTTTAAACTGTTAAGTAGTGTCAGGTCTTTATCTGTAGACTTTTGCCCAAGTAGTGGGGTTGTGTGGAGAAGGTCACCTTGAGTTGAGGATGTGATGTGATTTGAATGAAATTGCTAGTTACTAAAAGTAACTGGTATAACAACTGAATTCATTATTACTTCATATAATGTAAGTCATCTTATTAAATGCCATATTTCATTATTAGGCGATTTAATGTTGGTATGTTCACCTGTTAATATTACAACCATTTATTCTTTATAGTATTCCAACTGTTTATTCCTGATAGTATTATAACTGTTTTTTCCTGATAGTACTACAATAGTTTATTCCAGGTAGTATTACAACTGTTTATTCCTGATAGTACTATAACTGTTTATTCATTTTGTTAGCCTGTTGGAGTCCAGCTAATAAACATAGCTGAAATATGTGTGGAAATAAGGGTAAGTTAAGTTGACCCAAATGTGAAAGTTCAGTTACATTAATTACAAAGTGTTACACTAAATCTTCTTTCCATATTTAGTCCCACATATAAATACTTCCTATTTTGTACTATTTTTTTTTTAGAAAACAATGCTTTACATGTGCTTAAATTAAATATATTGAAGTCACCAATTCATTTCAATCTTACAATGTCTGAGTGTCTGAGGACAATGCAATTAAAAGTTTTAATTATATGAATACTAAGATACATATTCTAGAAGATTAAAATAATTTCATTGACGTAAAAATAATGTGAATAAAGTCTCCTACCTGTGGCTTGCCTAAATATAATCTGTAGTTCAGCTTAAAGCCTCCTCCTTTTTCCCCTTGATTTTTAGCTAATTTATATGCAGGCATAGCACGAGTTGCACATAACAGAGATTTCAAAGTAACACCTGGAAAAAAACATATTTTTTTTAACTACAAATTACACTATTATAATTTTTTATTATTTAAGCTTGTATAATATCAGACAATTATTTGAAAATGTATTTAAAAGAACATAGGTAGCAGACATTTTCTGGAGTTCTTGACGTTTAGTGAAGACACTTGGAAAAGCAAGATCAAGGAAATTCTAATTCAAAAAGTTCTAATATTCTAGAAGGAAGGGAGGGTGCCAAAAGGTAAAGCATTTGGTTTCCAAACTGAGGGGTCCTGGGATTTTAAATTTTGGGATCTTTAGAGCACTTCTAAGTCCACCCAGCTCTAATGGGTACCTGACATTAGTTGGTGAAAAGTAACTTAAAGGCGGTTTGTCATTGTACTGGCTACATGACACCCTCGTTAACTGTGGACCAGAGAATCAGACGACCTTTACATTCTTTGCCCCATAGATAGCAAGGTCTGAAAGGGGAACTTTACTATTCTAGAAAATGTATTGCATGCATGCAGTAAAATATACCATAATTACAGAGAGGCAGTTACAAGAGAGATGCAGGTGGTGGTAGCACTTTCAGTGACTGTGATAGCTAACAGTACGAGTGTAGATCCCATGATAAGAAACAGGATAATTGCTGTGATTATTCTAGCAATAAGCACAGAACTGAGGATGTCAACATGATTCCTACTAGCACCCAGATGTTTAACAAATGATTCCTACTAGAA
>JADKLZ010000728.1:1492494-1519113 GCA_021533235.1 Biomphalaria straminea | reverse complement strand
TGATTCCTACTAGCACCCAGATGTTTAACAAATGATTCCTACTAGAACCCAGATGTTTAACAAATGATACCTACTAGCACCCAGATGTTTAACAAATGATTCCTACTAGAACCCAGATGTTTAACAAATGATACCTACTAGCACCCAGATGTTTAACAAATGATTCTTACTAGCACCCAGATGTTTAACAAGTGATTCCTACTAGCACCCAGATGTTTAACAAGTGATTCCTACTAGCACCCAGATGTTTAACAAGTGATTCCTACTAGCACCCAGATGTTTAACAAGAACTGTGCTGATGGGAGAATGCAAGTACTAGAAAACTTATCAACAAGGTCTGAACCCAAACAACATTGGTCCTGATACAGTGCGGTTTGAGCTTGGCTTGCTTGGCTACCTAGAAGGGGGCTCGAGGTTCGACACCTGACTCGGGCAGAGTTGTGTTTACTGAGCGCCCAAAGGCAGCACGGGAAACCAACTCCTAGATACCCCCTCCCCCCCACTGGTCCACAAATGAGATTGGACCAAAGCGCTCTGAGCATGCTATAAGCATGAAAGTAGCGCTATACAAAAGCTATAATAATAATACAGTGACAGAAGGCCTAATGGTGGTCAGGAAATGCAAATGAAACCTGATACAGCAGTTTACAAAATTTGATATATGGAGGCAGGTTGACTAACAGTTAACAGTAATTTGTTTTTAAAGTGCCTTCTGTGGAATATAGTCACATTTAACATCCTTGACTTAGACCTTACTTACACATTCTAGTAAAGACGTGCTGCAGTTTGCTGGCTGTGGTATCGAGACTGCTCAGATTAAAAGCAATGTCCCAGGTCTCTAAGAACATGTGATCCCCATCATTAGTCACCAGGGGGATCTCAACACATATACTCTGCTCCCTCACTGGGAAACATTTCACACCTTCCAATACTTTTCTGATTTGTTCTTCAATTGCTGCATTGTCGGCTACTGTTATACAGAACTGAATGAAGAAATAGAAATACAAATCAATCATAAAAATTATATAATTGAAATTAATGTTATTGTATTATATAAAATAAGACTAGAAAAAATAAATTAGCTCCTTTCATATGTGAAAGGCAACAAGTGGAGATGACATCTTGACAAAAAAAAAAGAAGCCATTTATAAAAGAAAAAAAACTAATGATAATGAGAATATTTCTTTTGTTTTGTTAGAGGTGGCGAGAATTGTTTTTTTTATTTTTAAAAGACTAAAAAGTAGCAGAATGGAGAATAGAGATATAAATTCAATGTAGATCTCTATGTCATTTTATGTTTTCCGAAAACAACACACAAATAGTGTCAGCATTACATCTGTCTCTGTCTCTCTTATATATATAATATTAATTTTAACTTAATATCAAGATGTATAGTATAATTTAGTGAAATATATTAGATGTAGTATAATATTACATTAATTACACCAGGTACTAAAAATATATATAATATAGGTCTATATATATATTGTTACGAATCTCACTATCCAGGCTCTCTGCAAACTTCACCAGACACCACCAACTTAAAGAAGTTGACAACTCAGGGCTCCAAAGTAACATAAAGGTTTAATTTCCAATAAATAACAGTCAATGCTGTACAATTGGCAACACATAACACAGACTGTACAAATAGTTCTTCGTCAAAATCCGTACCGGCGTATCAACTCTTCCACTGAACTCTCTGTCTCGCTCCAGGGTTGCACTGGGTTCTACAGTTCAGGACTGACTTCACACACTGGGCTCGTTGTGTCGGACTCAATCACAGATCAAGATCAAGAAACCTTTCCTCTTGACTGTACTTGACAGTACTCCGCAATGAAACGTCGCAATGCTTCGTACAGAACCACATCGCTGAATTGTGCTGTAGTCGAATGGACTGTATTGAACCGGGCTGTAGAAGACCTTCTGTCATGAACCGTCTTGACTGCGACACTTCCACTCTTATATAGGGTCCTTGCTGGCCTTCTCGAACCGGACAGAACATTGCTCGATGTTTCTAGTTTCGTCACATGACTACATCCCCTACATGATGCCTTGGCTGACCGTCGTAACTCATCACGGTTGGCCGCTTGTCTAGCGCTGGCCTGGGGCGATTTGCCTTGGCTGACTACACACACATCACTACCCCCACACTTTACCACCACCAGGTTGATAACAATATTATATTATTACGAGATCTATTTATTATCTATTATAAAATAGATTGTAATTATAATAACTATTATTTATACTGTAGGAATGTAGTCTATCCACTATAGAATATTATACAATATATACTACAAAATTCTACATGACTTCATCACTACATCTATACACTATTCGGTAGTATTAGTTTAGTAAATTAATTTTAATTAATTTAAAAGTATATTTTTAACTCTTTCTCTCCTAACGAACGTTACCAACGTTGATTCCATCAGAATATGGTAAATAATTACGGAGAGAAAGAGTTAATTTATTATAGATTCTAGACTAGATCAAGAATTAGAATTATATTATTTTTTTACTAGACTATTCAATATTTATTATTAGTATATTAGATAAGTCAGTATTGACTATACTATAGTCAGTATAGTCTATAGGACTATAGGGTTAGATAATAAATAATATATTGTAGGCCTATATTATTAGTATATTTTAAAATATTTATTATTTTAAATTAGATCTAGTTTAATTAGTTGACAACTTGAACTTGAATTATTAAATATTATCTAAAAAATCTACCTACATAGTCAGCTGATGATGGTTCTTTCAGTAGGCGTTTATTCTTTATTTCCATTCGAGACTGTATTATAACTTGCAAGCATTTAAATGTAAAATTTTTAAACATTTTTTCAAAGTTATCATCTTTTCCAACACTAGCTTCAAGATAATAAGAGTTATTAGCCATCGCCATCTTGTTTATTTTGGATGCCAGCTGTTTCTATATTCCAGATTCAGCTCAAGAGCCAATGTCACATCGATAGATGATCAACATGAATTTCGACACAATTTCATAATTTTGAGAGTATTAACACTGGTAATGTATCATTTTGCAGAAATTACAACAAATTTTAACAAATGATATGTTAACAAATTTCCGAAATTAATTAATAAAAAAAAATCTTTTTTTCATTTCTGGTAATCGGAAGTTGATCTATTTACATTGAAAGTAGGTTAAACCTCTATGGTTTTTATATAGGTACTGTGAAAAAAAGAAAAGACAAAGAAAATAAATGTATTAGACTAGTATTAGGACTAGTCTTTAGATTTCTATCTCAGCCATGTCAAACTGGTGTATGGGCCACATAAAAAAAAAAAAAACTTAATATGAACTGAAAAATATGTTGAAAAACATAGCCTACTAGCTTTATTTAAATTAGAAACAATAGAATAGAATACAAAAATTAATGGAATACGTATCCCTTAAATTAGCAGCCTACCATATTGTTGATTAAAAATTATTATGATTACTAATTATTTTCATTGTTCTGATGCTTGAAATCTTTTCTGGTATACGTTTAAATTAATGTCTGGTTGAAGTTTTGTTTGCCACTGACGCATTCATCACTAGTGTCAAATTTTGTTCAGATAATCTCAAACGGTGAGGTGTTTTTGTAGCTTAAAATTTCATTATGGAAAATAATTTAACTGCTCATGATAAGTGCTTGCAAACATAGCAAGAACTCTGACGCAATTGTGCCAATTTTTCTTTATTTCGAAGTTTCTAATTCAAGTCTTGCACGTCAGTTTGGAAATGTTCAACAGGTTATAATAACCTTTCATATTCGGAAACAATACATTTTCCTCACGCAGTGCAAAAAAAAAATATATATATAGGTTACACTAGTTAGCTTTACCAAAGGTAAATTGTACTGCATTTTCACCTCCTGTAATTTCTAAAAAAAAAAAAAAAAAAAACAGAGCACAGAGTAGTTCCTTATGTATCTCAAAATTACCGTGACAGGCCCTATCTCGATTTAGTTGGGTTTTTCTTTCGTTTTTTGTTTTGTTTTGTTTTGCAATATTTTTTTTAACTGAAAATTAGTGGTGATTCGACTGTTAAACGCTTAAAAATTTAACATCATTTTGATAATCTTGAGGTGGTCAAGCAGGCCACATGCGGACCGCGAACGCAATAATTGACACACCTGCGTTATCTTGTTCTAGATTTAGTTTTACATCTATTACAGGTCTAGAGCCCTAGTCTATAATCTCTATACACCCGGACAATGCTTATGAGACTCGTTGCCACGCACAAAAATCTATAAATGGGCATACTTTTTTTTTATTCACGAGGTAGATCACTTTGTACATATCGATCAATTTGGGCAATATAATGGTGGGAACAAATTTAACTACAAAAAGTTAAAAATTTTAGTTTAAAGTTTAATAAAAAAAAAAGAAAGAAGTCCAAGATTTTTAAAAACTTTACAACATGATGTAGCGGTTGAAACGCACGTCCTTTTTTTTTTTCTTGTCATGTTTTATGAACTACTTTGAGTATCAAAAAATGATGCCATTAACAACTAATTTATTTTGCCAGTCTTCATATTATAGTCTTCATTTGAACACTGGTAAAGTAGGCCTAATAGATGCTGGTAGAAGTCTTATGGAGCCAATATATCACTTGAACATAGCAGCATTAGGAAAATTCGCTCATTCAAAACCTTCTATGTAATATTATATTAATGGTGTTGTTCCGTATTTCTTCCAAGTGGGAATCTTAAAAGAAGATAGGGTCTAAAAGTTGACCAAAAAAAATCCAATATTGCGGCATTTCCATGGCAACCAAAATATTTGTAAAGTTTTTTTTTACATTTTTTAAATTAGATTAACAACATCTATATGTATACCAAATATGAATGCATTTGGATTAAAAATATAAAAAAAAAAATAGCCTCAGGTGGTCCTCCTCCCCTTAAGTAAATATTTAGTGGTTTTAATCCATTCATTATCGACAAAAGATAATGTATTAAATTCAAGAACATCAAGTACACCCTTTAAATAGCTTAAGCCTTAGGAGACTCCGAAGTGTATAATGGATTCTAGTCTTTAAACTCGACACCTTCGATATAGTCACGGAGGTCACGGGAGACTGCTTGGTCGAGGAGCTAAGTACGCTTGAAATTGGCAAGGCTTGGCTACCTATGAAGGGGGTTCGAGACACGAAAAAAAACTTCTCAAAGATACACACACACACTGGTCCACAAATGAGATTAATGGACCATAGCGCTCTCAGCATGCTATAATCATGAAATTATCGCTATATTAAGTTTTAATAATATAATAATAATATCATTGAGATATAGATCTAAATCTTCACTCTTTTAGGCTATAAATATAGATATATGATCATTAGGACAACCAACTTTAGAAAAAAAAAACAACATTTTAATCCTCAGCCTTCCTGCCCCAAAAAAGTCTATAAACTATGTGTCCGAGTCACGTGGTGAATTGAAACTTTAAAATTTAGAATTTCCCATCACCACTGGGCAGTATAGTCTTCACTAAGAAATCTTTAAATCGAAAGAAGTATTTTAAATAGAACTGGCCAAAGATATCGATGCCGTTTGTGGCATAAGAATGAATGTATCATCTCTTCATCTACTGACTAAATTCAAGCAGTACTCCCCACAATATTCTAGAGGCTGCGAGCTCTCTAATGTGTAGAAACCATTCCATTGAAACGGCACCACTACAATAATGACAAAAAAGAAAAAGACATAAATAAAGAATACACTAGGCCTACGTAAAGAAAATAAAAGACTAATAAAAAAAAGTCCCGGGGATTCCACAAAAGAGATAAAAAAAATATATCGGGGACGGGTCAGAAACTTCAAAGTTTTTTTTTCTCTTAACATTTCTTTCGCATTTTTGAGGCTGGCAAAAATGATTAAGAAGTGAATGCTTGTAACATGTCCTCGTGCCTACAAACTATCGAGAGTTCATCTGATACATGCCCCTGCCTCTTCACCCCCCCCCCTTTCGCAAAAACACTGACATGCGTACAGCGCACTTTAAGTCATGACATCAAGCAAGAATGACTTTTCAGTACGTACTGTCACATGTCGGGATAGCAGGAAAAAAAGCATTTATTTTTTTTTTACTTCAGCGAGCTTAACAGAGGCGCTCATCTAAGCATTTGAAGACCATAGTAGAGTTGGAGATCACCCACAAAGGCCGCGAGATACTTAATTGAGACCACAAGAAAATCCGCTGCCGAGGGCAGGCGCAGTCGGCGAAAAGAAAAAAAATTCTTAATCCACCACCGACTGACAATGGTTATGCTTGCGCTAGATGTGGCAAAATATGTAGGTTACAGCTGGGGCTGCGTTGCCACGAGAAATACCGCATTACTCATTAATCTTCGGACTCGAAGAAAAGTCTTATTAGAGTTAATGATTCAGTACATATGGTCAAAGGAATTGATTGATCCTAGTGGCTAGGCATAAAACAATGTCGCTTCATTGAACATCCGCATCATTTAATTACAGTCATTTCGCTGTCGACCTTGACAAAGTGAGGCCAGATGTCGAGCTCCAGGTGAAAATCCTTTATATTTACTCTCTGTACCGCCTCGTGTACAAAAAAAAAACAACTCAGGAAATCCATTTTTGATCTAGGTTGTAATAATCTTAATTTATAAAGGAACCTCGAAAACGTACCGGTCAGCTAAGAAACACTTCCGATTTTGGGTTTTCTTATCTTATAAATTTGATTTATAAATCAGCTCTTAAAATGCTTAAGAATATAATTAGATATAATTTAGCTAAAATTGGCTGAATTAATTGTTCACGTATAAAAACAATAATACAGTTCTAAGGTGATGATTCCGATAGGGGAAATTGTGTATTTGTAGCCAGCTGACACGAATCACCATGAAACACGAAAGGCCAGCGCTAGACGAGCGGTCAACCGTGACGAGCAGCGACGGTCAGCCGTGATGACGTCAAGACACCCTGCGGGTATGATACAAAGTCTAGATCTAGATCTACGATCAAATTCGACAAAACAAGCCCAGTGTGTGAAGTCAGTCATGAACAGTTGAGCCCAGTGCAATCCGGGACAAAGCGGAAAGGCCAGTGGAGTTTGATACATTGGTACAAGAGTGGATACGGTGGTACGGCTGTTAACAGTGAAGCATTTGTACATTCATTGTTAAATGTTGCCAATTGTACAGTATAATTGAACATTAAAGTGTTACGTTATTTGGAGTCTGGAGATGTCAAGTTCTTTGAGTTGGCAGTGTCGTGTGGTGCAGTTTACAGAGAGCCTCTAGAGTGAGAGTCGTTACAATACTTATTTTTATGTATTTTAAATGTATTACATGTTCATATAAACTTCATTCTACATCGAAATGCCAAGAACCTTCATTGTAGAGGTTGGAGAACATATTGATAATTTTCTTGTCCAAATAAATGGAATTTTAGTTTGACTCTTATTGTCCACCGAAGCATTACTACAACATCTAATAGGGTTTGTTGCTGCTATTTCGTTTCGTATCGTTTTTCAAAACTATTGGGCCGGAAGTGGCTTTTTTTCCTATATAACTTTGCATTTTTCAGTTCTCTTTATAAATTAAACTGACATTATTATGATATAATAATAAGTGTGCCTGATAGAGAAAAAAATTATGCACAAAAATACGGGTGATTGAGATCAAACCAGATAGAGGCTATAAAAAGAAAAAGAGTTAAAAATAGCGCGGGAAAGTGCACATTTACAGTACTTTATTTGATGAGCATTTTACCCAAGATCTGTGTTGTTTTTTTTTAGAGTTTAGTACTAGCTTATTTCAAGTACCCGGCATTTTTCGATACACAATTTCATGAAGAGAAAAAATTTTTTTTTTAATGATTTTAAACTTTAAATGATTTTATTCCTTGTAACTTCTTGTGTGAGTAAAGAGGCCAATCCTTTGTTTTTTCACCATTATTTCTACTTGGCATCTGCAATCGAGGACTTTCTTTTAAAGGTTACTTTTCTTGTGGATCTATCCAGTGCCACTTTTTCCCAGCTGTTAGTGCCGACTTTGAAGAGCTTTATGTCGCGTTTGCATACACCAGTGTACCTTAGAAGTGGAAGACAAGCGGATCTCCTGCCTTCTGTTAAATCACCATAGGAATGTCTGTCACGGTCATGAGATCTTTATTCAAAAGAAGCATCTTCCAAGATCACTTGCACTGTAGCATATGATACCTTTTACTCAAGCTACCTTCAAAGATCTTCTTTGACCGTGACAACCCCTCATCATCATCATTTCTTTGGGTTCCTCATAGAACATATGACCTCAACAAAAACACGTCACTCTCCACAGTCTATTGCTAGTTGTTTTGTTTTTTTTATGGTTTCCCAGCTCTTTTCGATCTTCTCGGCTTTCTCTAGTATACTGCGTCGCCTGGATTCTGATTAAATCTACATCTACGTAATAAAAAAACACACCTGGAAGAAGTATTTCATTAATATTTTTTAATGGCTAAAACGTGACTACTCAGAATTCAGAGGCACATCCCTGTGGGCGCCCATGATTGATTCTTCCATAAAACTTTGTATTTAAAAAATAAATATATCCAATGCTTGAGATCCTGCTTGTATACTTAGGCCCTATATAAATCGATCCGGTATCAATGTATTAAGTAGCAATAACCCCGCAAAAAAATGTAATGAAAGAAGATTGAGTTATACATATATTTTTGTGATGGTACGCACCGGTACTTGTACCGGCACCTTTTTTCAATGTCGGGAAAAATTATTACTTTTATAGTATTTCAACGTTAATTGTTAATTTATTAGTAGTTGAAAGTTAGCAATCTATCATGAGTACCGGCACCTATTTTTTTTTAGTACAAAAAAAAAGAATTTTATATATGAATACAGTTTACTTTCAGCCGACATTCTCTCTGTGGCATTTTACGTCTCGTGAGACAATGTTTTCCCTTTGCGACTTCTTGTGTGGCTAAAGATGCCAATCCTTGATACACAGCTGCGGTTGCAGGTTGCCGAACTTCTGGCAAGCAGCAGATAGTTTGTAAACCAGGGTCTGGAGCTGAATATCAGAGTCAGCTACAATCTGCATCATCAGCATACAAGAGTTCCCTAATAAGTATCCTCCTAACCTTGGTTTTTGCCCGCCGACATTATTAACCGTATTACTAACAACATCTGTATGTGAAAGTCTCAATCATCTCGAGTCTTAGACAGTCATTATTTTAGACTAGATTTAAGTTAAGTCTAGACCTAGATCTAGTAGGCCTATTACTATAAAAAAAAAACAGTCATTAGAAATCATTAGCATTTTTTTATTAGGTCTAGGCATTGAAAAGTAAATTTATTATAAACTATAATAGATCTAAGTCTAAGTACTAACTTATTAAATAAGAAGAAATATAATGAATATTGTATAGATCTAGATTGACTAAATTATAGATAGATCTATAGATCTAGTTAAGTACATTAAGTTAAGTATAGATTATGGTAAATGTATTACGGTAGCCTAAATTATTAGATTTATGTCCTATGTCTATATATAATAATCTAATAATTAATCAACTTTAGTCTTTATTAATATCTATACTTTATTCTAATAAAAAATGACTATAGGAATAGCATAAGATAGAATCTATACTATTACTAGATCTATTCAAGTTTTATAGGGCCTATATGAATCTAGACTGGAATTAGATCATAGATCTAAATATAGGACTTTACTAACAGAGAAATGATATGTACAATTGCACAAGAAAAGAAACTGGGTTTTTCTAAACTCTAATACTTGGTATGCAATAGTAAAACAGTAACCACTAAATAAATCGAAACTCGAAATCAAAAACGTAAATTTATTGTAATATATATAGGTCTGTGGTTGAATTTTATATAGAAGATATATAGAAGAAATGACTTTTGTAATTTCCTTTACAGAAAAATTGGGCTATTCGCGTCTGACACATATATGTTCAGCAACAAACCCTATTGGGAAGAATAAACTGTGATGATATATCTTATGTAATACAGACGTTACTTCAAAACTGAACTGTGATGATATATCTTATATAATTCAGACGTTACTTCAAAACATAAGATGATTACATCCTACGCGTCATGCATTTAGTCTTGTTAATTAACCAATGACCTAAATTCTGCGAAGTCACTGGTTTACCTGGCTAGCTCAGGCAACCTACTCCATGCTCTAATAGTGCAACATTGTCCTAGCATATGGTATGTTTTACATAATTTCGGATGTTCCTTCAGAGATGAAGATAATTACTTCCTAGTCCAAACCTCCGTCAGGACGCCGGGGACAGGGTTTGAGCCCTGGACCATCGGTAAATCTGAACGACATTCCAGCGCGCAAACCGCACGACAGTTTGCCATCCAATGAGGAATGTGCCTTTATCTTTGTGTCTTTCTGAGAATTTTATTAAGTTTGTATTTGAAGATTATGGTTCAATGTTTTATGTATATCTGTATGATCTATGAGATAGTACCAGCAAGGCAAATTTATAAGACACGTGAGACTTCACCCAAGAAGCTCAAGGCCTATGCATACCTCTTCATCTAGAACTCGGCTCAGAGCAGCTTTTTTTCTGCATATCATTTCAGTATCTTCAACTACGTTTATACTGACCAATTCTGGGTTTCCATATGTTAAGACACATTTGTACAAATGCTCTTTCTTCCCTAGTGCTATTAGAACATGGAATGGGTTGCCTGAGCTAGCCAGGAAAAACGGTGACTTGGCAGAATTTAAGTCAATGGTTAATATGCATGATGTGTATGACGTAATCATCTCCTATTTTTTTTTTTTTTGAAGTAACGTCTGTATTATATAAAATAAGATTGTCTAGTTCTGCCAACTTTTCTCTTTCCCACTTGCTGTCAACTTTGGTATTTGATTTCCCCCAAGTGTTTCAGCCAGCACTATATAGGTTGTTGAAAATCATGGGCTAAGGATTTCTCTCCCACAAGTAGATATTATTGTTTGGGTCACGTGATTCTCATTATTAGCAAACTGTTGGTGAAGGTCTAAAACATATCAACACTGATTGGTACAATCTTTAAGATCGCTATAGACACTGACTGTTATTTACTTCATAGATTACTAGAGCAGTATTTATATTATTGACGTGCTTTACTAAATATAATATTTTGTTATTAATGTAAGACTCAAGAAAACATTTAGAACAGACACAAAATAGAGCAGTGAGATTCATAACAAATCAATATTCACATTTGACTAGAGTAACACCTTTAGTAAAATCACTAAATTTAGAAAGTTTTTAGGACAGAAGACTCAAAAGTAAAGTAGCAATTATACATAAAACACTGGACCATAATCTTCAAATTAAAAAAAATAATAATAAAATACCCAGAAAGACACAAAGAAAAAGGCACATTCCTCGTCACATATGCTAGGACAAATTTGTACAAAAGCTCCTTCTACCCTAGCCCTTTGGAGCATGGAACGAATTACCTGAGCTAGCCAGGAAAACCAGTGACTTGGCAGAATTTAAGTCATTAAATATGTATGACTAAATGCATGACGCGTAGGACGTAATCATCTTCTTTTTTTTTTTTTGAAGTAACGTCTGTATTGAATAAGATAAGATAAGTTGCATTTGTAAAAGTGTATATCTATTTTAATAGTAATGTTGAATCTACTGTATTTATTTGGATAAGATTATACAAGCTACAGTAAGGAATTTACTATTCATTCCATGAGCTTCTATAATTTGCTTACATTTTATCAATGCAGACTTGAAAAAAAAAAAAGAAGCGTTGAAAACTGAACAATCTCTTTCGTTCTTATTTTTGCTCTCCCTCTCTCTCTCTCTCTCTCTGTTACACACACACTCACACAAACACGCATATATATATATATATATATATATATATATATATATATATATATAAACGCATACACAAATAACATAAGCCTAATTTGAGGGTACAAGTAAAAAAAAAACAGTTTCCCTTTTCAGGTCTAAAAAGCAGACAATGTCAAGGTTATTTGTTCCTGTGGACGATAGTGTCACGTGACAAGCACAACAACTAATCGCAATTACGTTCTCAATTCATGTAAGGTACTATTGAAGGATGTTCTAAACAGGGCAAAGGACAGATAGGAATGGAAATATAAAACAACGTCGACAGGTCTTGCTTGGTGCCCCAACGGTCTAACAGACTAAGGGATGGGTAACAGGTAAAGGTAAAACCCATATTGGGTGGACTCAAAAACAAAACAATTCCGAAGTTCAAATTCTAAGTCCCAGCTTTCACAGGGATTCGAACCCGGAACCCTTCAATTCGGAAACCTAGTGCTTTACCCCTAAACCACCTTTTTTTTTTCAGATTATACTTTCGTTTACAGTAACACTCAAGACAAACAGGTTAACGTATCCACGTCCAGACCATATAATACTGTTGAGCAGTGAAGGTTATTGGGGGTATATTGTTCATGATTATATACACTGTTCACTGTAATACACCAGCTGGATTTCATAAATTATAAAGTCATAGTTGCAGTTATAGGAGCATTAGCGAATTGTGAAAACAAGATCAGTTTTTCATGTTCTTTACAAAAAGCGAAGACCCAAAATTGTTTATAGCTTTCAATGATTGTGTTGATGTGTTTACCTGCTGACAGATCAGGCATTCACGTCCCAACCCTATAATATTGTTGAGCAGTCAAGATTATTGAGAAGGTGTGAACAGTTCATGTTCAAATACATTGTTCATTGTAATATATCCACTGGAGTTCATCAATTATAAACCACCACACCACCCTAGTTTTAGGAGGTTGTAGGTCGAACAGCAGCAGACGAATTTTTAAATACATATTAATTGTCGCAGTTGAAATATTTTTCAAGTTAAGTAAATGTGCATCAATGCATAATTTATCGTTACGTCTAGCCGTGTTGTATAGCTCTGTTTTCGTCTCTATTGTTAAGAGTAATTTGAAATCGTCAATAATTAATTAGATATAAGTGAAGTTTAAAGTTTGTTTAAAATGGTTTATTCAGATACTTTCGTTTACAGTAACACACAAGACAAACAGGCTGACGATGTAGATCATGTAAAATTGGCATGATCTACTTTACTTCGGTGAAGGTTATTGAGGTGTTGTATATAGTTCAAGATTAAATACACTGTTCATTGTAATATACCTGCTGGAGTTCATAAATTATAGAGCCATAGTTGCAGATATAGGAGCATTAGCGAAACAACAACAGTTTTTCATGTTCTTTACAAAGAGCGAAGACCCAAAATTGTTTATAGCTTTCACTGATTGTGTTGATGTGTGTAATAGTTGACAGATCAGGCATTCCCATCCCCACCCTACAATACTGTTGAGTATTGAAGGTTAATGAGAAGTTGTGAAAAGTTCATATTCACATACATTGTTTATTGTAGTATATCCGCTGGAGTTCATCAATCAGTTGACTTAACCAACTGACTGCACTAGACCAGTATCTCACACTTTACAATGAAAAGTTGGGCTGATCAACAATGCTCCTGGACGTTGCAGTACTCTAACAGTGGACAGACCGGTACGATTTCTTGATGGTAACTTGTCAACCCAAGGCTGAGGCCCAGCAGCAATACAGTGAGCTCATGAGGAGTTTAGAGTACTACATATAATCTATGATTGGTTATTCTTTTTTTTTTTTTCTTTTTTAGAGGAAACCTCAGAATTTTCGCCATTCCAATCTGGCTTTATCATCACAGGAATCCTTGGGCCTTTGGGCCTCTTTTCTTTGCCTCTTTTTGGGCTTTGTGCGCCTCTTTTATGGGCCATGTTGCCTCTTTTGTGGGCCTTTTTTTTTCCAATATTTTATTTAAGATTCACAAGTATATGATTCATATGATTCACAGGTATTAATCCATAAACAATTGATAAATTGCAAGTATAATAATAGTAATAGCAATATTATTTAATAACAATAATAACAAAGACATAAGGCTGTCCCTGGATTACTGCAATTTATCTGGTTTGGCGATAATTTTTTCCCCCATTTTGACTTTTAAGTAAAGAAAAAGTGTGGATTTTGTAATATTTGAACCACAAGGTGTACGTTTTGAAAAAGGTTGAACAGCGCATCCATAAATTTCAATTTAAATACGGTACGAAAACGTTGTATAGATATGCATAGCAACATGAACCTTGGTTGAACTCCTAATGGTAGCAGGACAGAAAATCATGACCATCTTGTAGTGCTCTGGTAAGAGACTCGGTTGTTGAACGTAGTGCCTCATAGCTTCCATGGAGTTCAAGTGATACCTGTTATCTCCCCGTAGCTCTTGTAGACTTCTGTAAGACATGCACCACTGTTTCCTCTGCTGCCCCTTTAAAGAAATTGATTAAGTCCAGTTCTTCAATTGTAACGAAGCACGTTGGCCAGATTCGGCCCGCGACATAGTGTTTTTCCGGCCCGCCCAAGCATCAGACCAAAATGTAGAAAATCACGCAAAAAAAGGTTGAAAAATGTATTTGTCCCTATTTTAGAGTTCTCACTCATTATTTCATGGATTTCATTCCTTGCTATTTCCATATTCATATATTTTTTTGTAAGGAAAAAAAAAAGAGGTGTTTTTCTTTTATTTTTTAGCCCACACGAACCTTCTCGTGCTTTTAATTCTTTGAAATATCCGCTGCAGTCTTGCGCTAACCTTGTACGTAACATCTTGTGAGTGTAACACAAGGCATCATTACAGATCATGTTTTGGTTTCAACGCAAGTGGTGCTGTACCATATAATCTATGTACATTAAAGAAACGGGAGATCCGAAAAACAAAACAAAAAGTAGACCCTGAATCTAAAACTTTGAAGAAAAGTGGAGATGTGCGGTTGGATGTCACAGCGGACTTAGTTGGATGTCACAGCGGACTTACTTGGATGTCACAGCAGACTTACAGCAAGAGATATCAGAAAAGTTGTCAATTCATTTCATAAATAAATAATTGTAATGCTATTTTCATAGTTAGGATCCGAACTTCGTCGTCATGGATGCCCAGTATTTTAGAGAAATGGCTATGCATATAAATGCTGGCGATTTAAAGATGAGTATTTCTTTAGCAATCCTCTACGTCGGAGTATAAATATGTTATAGAAGATATATTTATTTTTTGGAAGAAAAGTAAAAAATATCTTTAAAAAAAAATAGTGATGTCTACACAGATGTTGCTCCAAGTATGGTCGTATGTTGGTCTGGACTTCAACCTTTAATAAAGAGTCGCCAAAAGTCATCGGAACTCAGTTTGTGATTCATCTTAAATATTAATATCCAAGACAATGCTAACTAAAACAAACAAAAAGCAATGAAAAACATCACTGCAAGAATCATGGGCAGTTTACCTTGAGTCTGAAAAAAAAATCCCATCTTTCCAAATGAAACTTCAAATTGGCAAACAAAATAGGAGGAAAATAATATTTACATGTTGTCAAGTGTATGTACTCTCTGTGAGAAAAACGACATTGCACCTGACAAAGAAATAAAATGATAAGTTTGTGAAAGAACATTTGCTAATGCTTGAGGACAACAGTTCAAGCTTTCCAAATCTACTCAACACCCCATTTGGCAACTGCCAAAATCTAATGAAAGTCGAAGTCGTAGATGTTTAGGAGACAGATATAGTTTATTAAACTCATTAATGAAGCGAATAGTCCCATGTGTATTAAATGTGGATAGTGTTAATAACATATAGAAAGTCAACTCACTGCATGTTACATATAAGATAAGATGAGATGTTACAAAGATATTATTTCATTTATATGTAATTGGGTGATGAGGAGAAATTTATATTTCAAGAATAAATTTAAATATTGCTTCATGATTAAACATAAAGCTTTGGCAATGCAAATCAGATTTAGTGTTTGGGGGGGGGGGGGGCTCGGCGTAGTGAGTAATTGTAAAAAGGGGTCTCCGAGCACAAAAGGTTGAGCACCGCTGGTCTAGACCCACATGTAACATGGCAGTCAATATGTTTCACTTATTGTTATTTCAAACACAAAATCAATATGAAATATCCAACTTGATTTTATTTAAAAGTGAAACAATCTTTAAATGATGCTCAATTTAAAAAAAATTGAATGATTCAAATGATTCAAATCAGTGATGTTTTCACAACGCACACAATTTAAAAAAAAATGCAGTAATATAGCAGAATACTACGAGGCTGCTGTTTTGAGTACTCAGTGAGAGTCAGTTGTCAATGTATCATCTTTTATCTCTCAATAGTATGCGCATTAATACACCAGGTATGCGCATTAATATACCAAGCTGTAAAATGTCCTTTATTTATTACTGGTATATAATGAGCTCGACTGACAGCCAGGTTTCATGACAATATAAACAATTCACAATAGCCACCGTGTACATTAGTGAAGAAACTGTTTCAGCTCAAGTCACAACACTTTTAAAAACTATGGGCACTTAGTACTGAACTGTTTCAACAAAACTTAGGGCCGTTTTATGTAGCTTCTGCTGATAGATTGGTTTTAGCGATATTACAGGTGAAGATTTGACATTTGCTGATTTTTAGTTTACTACAAAGTAACAATGACATCAAAAAATAAGCAACGCAAAAGCTATCCGCAAAATTGAAGACAAAATCTACTATTCGATATTTCACACATATCAAATAATTACTCCAACTTTACGTCAAACTAGCTCCACAAGTATAACATTTGTCTTTATCTTCTTATCTTATAAGATAAAGACGTTACTTGAAAAAAGAAGATGATTTCGTCCAACGCGTGTTCCTAGGTCAATCTAGTCATGCATGTTAACCAATGACTTCAATTCTGCCAGCTGGAGGTCAATTACAAAGGCCGCGGGATACACATTTGAGGCCAAAGTGCAATCCACTGTCGAAGACAGAGGTAGACGGCGAAAAGAAAATTTTAATTGACAACCGGTGGAGAATGATTATGTTTGCCCTGGGTGTAGCAAAATATGTAGCCACGGGAAATACTGCATTCCTCATTAATCTTCGGACTCGAAGACAAGCCAAATTTTTATTATTATGTCAGAAACGAACGAGTAGTTATTCTCTGGCGCTGCCAGGGTCGAGTTTCGTTAAAGAGAAACAAAATTCATTGTAGTCCCTTTAACTGAGGAATTCTCTGGTGATGTTGCAGGTCTGCATCAGTACCGCCCTCTGAGAGGCAACGACGATGTTACTAGGAATGTTAAGGGCCTTATTATTATTATTAAATTCTGAAGTCATTGGTATTCCACGCTCTAGTATCACTAAAGAAGAAGAGGCATTTGTACAAATGGATACTATAAATGGTACGATATAACGATACGCCAGAATAACTGGTAAGATTTACTTTACGCCATGCTACAACTAGTAAGATATTGACTATGCTACTTTAGCTTGTAAAGTATAACTGTGCCACATTACTGGTAGGCTAATATATGACTAGGCTATACTAATATACTTTTATATTTTACCCGGAGATACCATGGTATCCAGAAGTAACAATTTCTTAAGGGTAATTAGTTATTGTATTTTAGACACCAATCCAATAATAATATAATTCAAACCCTGACCCTAATAAACGTGTTTAACTAAATATTATCTAAGAGACGCATTTCGAAAAATACCAGGACAACCATTCTCTTCTCGCCTACAACAAACGTTCTTTTCTGACGTCACAATCAAATCATAGAAATTTTACATGTCTAAAATATTTACAAAAAAATAATCCGTAGTTTATGCACCATTTATTAAGTTTACAATAATATGCACCACGCCCATCTTTTATTCTTTCAGTCCACATATAGTCTGCCATTTAAGTGATATATAGTAAATGCTTAAGGGAGATCACCTTAGATTAACTCTTGAAAGCAAAAGACATGCTTATCTCCCATTATACCTTAGACAAAAGCTAAACAACCATTTAGCAGAAATACATGGACTACATGTATTGTCTAGTTATCATTTGATCTTATGAATAAACATAACGCCAATACAACGAAACGTAATTACACGACATCTGTTCAAAAGAAGAAATATTCATTTTCAATTACAAATCAAAGATACGGTTCAAAATAAAATAAAAAAACAATATACAAACAGCTCTATGATGGGCATAAATATTCAAAAACAAAAGCAGTGCAATGTTACAAAAAATACAGGCCTATGTAGTAGACTGGTACACAACCAGGCCTATGTAATAGACTGGTACACAAATCAGGCCTATGTAATAGAAAAATACACAAATCAGGCCTATGTATTAGACTATGTTACTAATATCCTATGTTAAATTCAATTTATAGCATAAACATACAAACATATATTTTTACAAACAATATTATAAGGGAATATTTTCAGTCTTTCGTTAGCCTATGTAAGTAGAACAATACGGGACTGTAACAAATATCAAACGAATATTTTAAGCAGTTCTTAGGGTGAAGTAGTGACAGCAAACATCCATTTCCAATAATACCTAAATGTTATACATTCGAAGTGAACAAATTCAAGCAATCTTTACAACCAAGTAATCCAAATCATTTAGGACACTACATTAACTTATTTACATTTGAAAAAAAAAACATCCTTGCCAGTGTGAACATGAAAAATGTAAAGGATAACAGATAATGACAAAGCCAATAATAAACTCTTCCAACTCTCGTTATATCTGGCCATCTTTACTTGAAACTACCTGGCCATCTATACTTAAAATGTGAGTTTGGTATTGTTTTTATTTTCTTGACTGAGTGTCTTTCTTCTGATCACCCCCACATGTCCCTCAAGAGAGCCCTATCTCAATGGACTTCAACACTTCTAGTGGTGCCACGTTTCTTATTCAAAAGCTACGGTCTGCTGGCGTTTTCAGAGCATGGACCAAAGGTTTGGAACTCATTCCACATTGATCTCAGACAGACAATATGCTACATTACATTCACGTTTGGTCTTTACTCTTATCTGTTTACAGCTTTTTTAGTTTAGTTTATCATTTTAGCTCTCGTGTTTATGTTAGTAATGTTATCACAGCGCCTTGAGCCTACATTTTTTTGTTAACAGCGCTCTATAAATTAAATTATTATTATAAAAAGTCAAGCATTAAATTTTTTGTTTTATTTCACGTGTATAGGACTTCTTACATTCTTATAGAAATCTGCCCCAATTTCCTTTTTTTTTTTTGGGGGGGGGGGGGGTATCTGGGAGAAAGTTTCTGTGTTTTGAGGAGTAATTTAAGCAAACAAACACATTCCTTAAAGACAAGTCTAATCCCCATATTTAGAATAGGAATAGCCTTTAAAATGAAATCCAAAATAGTCCTGTATAACAAAAGAGAGGTAATTGATAAATTAATGGACAAAAACTCTTATATTTTATTTGCACCAAACGTCGGGAAGGAATCTTCACATTAAGTTGACAAGAAGTCAATATAAGTTTCGTGCCTCGTTGTACTGGTGTGATCGTAGCCCACCACTTTAATCTCAGTTCCGCCAAAAATGACCTCCAGATCCACTGCACGGTCCCTACCTCCAGTGGGGTCTGGCATCTCCACAACAAGAAAGCCACACTTTTCGACCCCTGGCTCATCCGTGTACTGGACCTTCTTGTTAGACGACCGGAAGAATTCGAAGATGATACCTTTCTGGTTGTTAATGATTGGTGTATAAGTTTCTCGCCAAATCTCGTTGTGACCTATGACCTCACCCGCTTCTGCCCACGTCTGGAAAATGTGTTTGCACAAATCCATACCGTCTGAGTTGACGCGAAGGTCATCCCGGTGAACACCCTCTTCAAAGGGAAGGTAACTTCCCACACCATAAGTGAATCGACAAATTCTCTGGCAGATGGCGCTGGGATCGTGACCAAAAGCCACCGCACCTTTCACAACAGACAAACTGGCTTCTTCCGGTACTAAAATTGTCACACGCTCTCCAAATTTTTCTCTGAGCGAGCTCTGCAGACGTTGAGATTCAGCGAACCCGCCAACAAGAAAAATATTGTGCAGGTCTTTGCATTTCGGCTTGTGGAGGAGAGTTTGAACGTGGTCATTAATTTGATCCAGAGCATCTTTGAACAAGATGTTGACCTGTGTTGAAGAGAGGACAAGCTTTCCCGATGAGAACTTGATGTCACTACTCCCTTGCTCTGAGGAGAATCTCTTGATAGCTTGTTGCACGGAGACGCCATTGTGCTTGTAGTTGCAGAAGTTGTAAGGTAGGGACACGCGAATGCTATCACACTCGCCACGTTTCTTGATCTCAAAGTCCTGAAGAAGCTCAACAAAGTCTTTAGGGTACTCTTTCATGAAGGCTGCAATAAATTCCACCCCAAAGATGCTCTCCAGGAGACTTTGAAATTGTTTATCGATGATAGTTCCTCCCCAAGCGCCACCTGTCGCTCTGAAGAGCTCTCTTATTCTTCCATCTTTGCGTATTTTGTGAGCTACACAGTCGATAGTGCCACCTGCAGAGACAGAGAATAAAAAAAGTAAATACTAGGAATAGAGAGATTTAATCTGTTTAAGGCCTAAGGTTAACTAAGGTTTTATATGTCTTGAACAATGCCTTATTGCCTTTAATGTACCCATTTAAATGTGATGCCACACAAGAAGTTGCAAGGGGAGAAGATCGTCTCTCGAGATGTAAAATGCCAGAGAGAGAGAGAGAGAGAGAGAGAGATAGAGGTTTATTAGATCTGAAAGAACTAGATAAAGTTACCTCCAGCATCGACAACTAAATATTTGGTTCCTGGCTCAAAACTTGGCTTGGACAACGTGCTGTCTTTGTAGCCTACAAAATCTGTAGCTGGAAGATTGCGACAATGAAGTGAAGCAGCTTCAGGTTCCAGAGCAATGACCAGTTGTTCACTGTTTGGTTTATCAATGAGACCTCCCTAAACCAAAGAGAGAAGATAATAAATGAGACCTCCCTAAACCAAAGAGAGAAGAAAAGATAATTCACTACAATATATAGAGTCTACACAAAACAGGATTATTGAAGTAGGATTATTATTACTTTATTCATTATTGTGTTTAGGGCCGATTTGAGGGAGGGCAGGGAGAGCTACAGGCCTGGAGGCTCCAACAGAAAGGGTATTTCACATAAAAAAAGATAAACCTATATCCGAATTCAAAACTTTTTGTTTAAGGCTGTCAATAATGTGATGAAGATGTGTACTCTTGTAGCATGCACGTATTTACGCTGTCCATCTAGTAATGGCTTCACCCTCCACAAACTCAAAATTATACACTTTTGATAACTAAATATGCATATTATTAAAAAAAAAAGAAAGTGGGATTAAATTGACAAGAATTCTCTTTCTTTCTTTTAAACTTTAGCATGCTTTTAGATTTAAGTATTTTCATTCATGAGTGGATCTTTATTAAATTCGAAAAAATTCTAGGGGCCTCCACACATTTAAATCCGGCCCTGTTTCTCCTTTTAAAAAAAAGTGTATGAGCAGATAATATGTCACCTTATGAGCCGCTTCTCTCATAAACTGTTTGGAGTTCTCATCCCAGATAGCAGGTACTGTCAACACCCACCGAACCGTGTCTGGATGAGGATCGTATCCTAGGTGGGCTCCAATGGCTCTTAGTAAATGTTTTTTCATGAACATGAGAGAGTGAGCGAACACGTCAACAGCTGGTTGCGACTTCCCGTTGGCGTCTGTGATGGTAATATCTGTACTTAGTTCCTATAGTGAACAAGGGACATAACATTGTTAGAGTGTGTGAGAACAGACACAAAATAGACCAGAATATTCACATTTGACTAGAGTAACACCTTTAGAAAAATCACTAAATTTAGAAAGTCTTCAGGACAGAAGACTCAAAAGTAAAATAGCAATTATGCATAAAACACTGAACCATAATCTTCAAATACAAAACCAAAACCTAATAAAATACTCTGAAAGAAACAAAAATAAAAGCACACTCCTTGCTCCATTTGCTAGAGCCAATTGGTATAAGAGCACCTTCATCCCTAGCGCTATTAGATTAAATTTCTCAATAACCTTTGAATGCAAAATAATAGAAGAGGCTTAGGCCTATAGGACAAGCGATGGAAAACGAATTTGTTGACAACTTATCATGTTCAACTGCCTTTTAATGTTTGGTATAGCCAAAAAGATAGTGATCTAGTAGAAGATTTGTCTTCCTTTATAATTTAACTTGAAGTCTGAGATTCGGAATTTGTTTCATTCAAAGTTTGATTGATCACTTAAAAAACAATGTTAAAAAACGAAAGAGTACTTGTCCTGTTATGCGAGATCTAAGCCTGTGAAGTTTGATGTGTTTAGAATAAATATTTGTGTGAACATTAAAAAAGAGAAAAAAAAGTTCCCCTTTCTCTATGGCTGATGGTGTAACTGTAAGGTCATCTGTTTCTGTGGCCCACGGTTAACGAGGGTGTCATGTGGCCAGCACAACGACCAACCGTTTTTACTTTCCCCAATTAATGTCAGATACATGTTAAAGCTGGTGGGACTCATATGCGCACTTAAGATTCCGAAATTTAAAAAGCCCAAACTTCACCATGACTCGAACCCGGGACACCCGGTTCGTAAGCCAAGCGCTCTACCTCTCAGCCACATATGATGTGATCATTAATCTTTTACGTAAAAGTATTTGTTGTGTAAAGATGATCGGGTAACCTCACACTAAACACACACCCACACACACACCCACACACACTGTGACACATCGACTGATGACCTAAACATGATCTACACGTTTCTTACCTTATTGTTATAGAGTTTCATTTTAAATCTGTCAAAATAATAATAGGAGCAAGCTTCTTCCTCGCACAGTTCATTGTATTTGGAAACAGCCTCGAAGCCAAATGCTTCAAACTGGCCGTCAGACTTGAGGAGTAGGCACGTGGGCGTTTTGTGAAGGAGAAAGCCTGCAGACGATGGAAAAGTCACGAGATGCAGTCAATGTCGTAAAGCAGACTCTTGTAATAACAGCAAAAATAATAAGAGAAAAAAGGAAAGACTATCTTTCTCTGCAAGTGTAGGCTAATAATAGCATTATTACGTGGCCATTGGACTGACCTATGTACATTGGTTACAATTACAAAACATAGAAATAGGGTTAGATTTTCTGTACACGCGATAGTCTTCCAGGCAGTGGCGTAGCTAGAGTGGGAAAAGGGGGAAATTGAGACTTTATCGGAGCCCCCACTTGAGGGGGGCCACGAAATGAGTGTTTTTTTACATTAAAGATTTAATATTACGCAAAATGCAAAGGCCCTCAAAGAGGTCAAGCCCCCCCCGGGCCCCAAAATTATGGTTGACCCCTGGATAATGACTTAATGCATTAGACTCTAAAAAAACAAAATCTGGCACTAAATGGGCATCGCAATTAAGTTGAAGAAGAATTACGAAGACAAAATCTAGGTCGTTTCTAGGGTTTTATGAAATGACTGTTCAAGTACGATCTATTCATGAGAGAAAATGTGCTCCGAACTAAGCTTAGTTCCTGTCCAAAACACGTACATATCTCCACAAACACAAAAAGGAACCTATTGTAATATTGGGTGTTTATGAGACAAATATATTTCGATTTTTTTTCGTCGGTTCACTTGACATCACAAAACTGGATCAATTTGTCCAAATGTTGAGGTTACGTTATTGTAGATATTGACGGGATACTAATTAAGATAAGATAAGATACTTTTTATTGATCCAATCTAATGGAAATTCAGTTTGATTACAATTGACAAAATCAGCGTAATTCTGTAGTCTTTCATTGCCATCATCTTAATTCATTATCTGCTAGAACCATTCTCTGAGTTTGACTGGAATTCCGTAACATTGTTCTGTACACTGGACCGTCTACACACCTTTTATCGACCCCAGCACGTCCCCACAAAATAGCTGAAACTAGCCTTAAACGCTTGGTTACAACGCTCTGGAACGTCAGAGGAGATGTCGTTAAGATAGTTATAGATTCATTTTAAAAAATTTCAGATGAAAACTCTTCTACTTGGTCTGAAGCAGGCGGAGTGTTAGTTGCTATGCAGTCTTCATTTTTCATCTACCTTGGGTTTTTGGCCTCTGTGTGAACTGTATTAAAGATGTTGTTTTTTTAGAATAGGGGAGGCATCATGAGGAACTACCGCACTGGGCATCATATATCCTAGCTACGCCACTGGTTATAGGACTTATGACATGGACAACATTAGGGTTTGGAATTAAATGTTTTTAAAATCTTTTTTTTCCTTCTTAAATAAATACACTGGGAAGGGAGACAACTCACACAATTAACATTGGTCTAGTTGTCATTCTCACCACTACTCTAACCTATATTTATTGGACTAGCGTAGCCCAAACCAAAGTGCAGTTTCATTTTATTGTAAGATCCAAGGCCTGGATAAAATTTACAAGAATTTATTCTATAAATAGATCTAGTTTTCTTAGTTAAACTTCCCGGGTATATAATATTACGTATTAAGTCTCGGACAAAAGTACTAGCATATGCCATTGGTATCGATCTGATATAATAAACCTTTAAACAAAAACAAGAACTTTAAAAATCTGACAGTTCTACGCAGCACTATATGCCTACCTTGTGTTTGTCCCCAATTCTTATTGACGTGAATGGCTTGTTTATTTGAGGCAAAGCTGTAGGCGTAACCACTGAAGGTGGTCCCAAAGTCAATAGCGGCTACGATCTGATAATCCGCTGCCTCCTCGCCATCATTGTCGATCCTGGAAGACGCCATGGTCATCCCAGCGTCCGAGGCTGGACTCTGACAATCCGAGAAAGAGGCAGACATGGATGAATGTGACTTTTTCTTCCGAGGTGAGTCTTTCCTTATAGTTACGCTCGTCTCAGCCATTGATGTGATAGTCAAGTCTAGGTACAAGATAGACAAGTCTTCGCTTTAAGCAGATTTATTACAGCATAGATTAATGCTAGACTAGATTATTAGATAAACAGCAGATAAACATTTCAAAGAATTACAACATAATTTCATGTAATTTTATAGATGACTAGAACTATAATATTACCATAGTGATCTATCTATCTATCTATCTATCTATCTATCTATCTATCTATCTATCTATCTATCTATCTATCTATCTATCTATCTATCTATCTATCTCTGTTTTATCTATCTGGCTGGCTGTCTTTCTGTCTTTATCGAAAATCGATACGTCTAAGACTGATTTATTATTAATATGTCTTGTCTCGTGGCATATTCTAAAATTGTTGTTTTTACATTTTTAAAACGAAAGGACAACATAATTACATTCAAATATTTTGTAAATTAAAACTAATCATTTTGCAGTTGACATGTATATATTCATTAAATATATAGATATAGCTTTATTTTAAAAACCTAATTAATATTTACTTGTTACATAGTTATGTACGTACTAAACTTCCTAAAAGCTTACATACATAACGCCTATATATAAAATGATGCTTACATCCATACATACAAATGTATATGTTATTCCATCCTAATAGCCTAAATGTAGGCCTATCATTTTTCAAATTGATGTGTGTAATTCAACTAAGATTATATTTTAAGTAGACCAACTTACTTTCAAATGGTTTGTTTTCTATTGGAATTTAAGCAACAAAATATTTCTGGGAAATCACCTTCAGATATGGCGTCAAGTTATTTATAAGTTCTAGACATTTCATTGATTTAATCTTGTCTCCAGTTGGACTCAATCACGTCTGTCGCTAGCACTTACGGGAAAACTATGTCTTCAAATTATCAAATATCAGTTGTTGTGGGAAACTCCAATGCGTGCCTGTCACTAGTTCCAACTGACAAAAGTTGTTTTTTTTTAGTTGACCTCATTATCATACAACTCTAAAATGCTATGAGATTTTTTTAAAGAGAGTAAATATCATATATATTAATAGTATTATATAATTGTCAAACTACTAAACTATTTATAGATACCACAAAGGGGGACAACCAAAAATTAAAACAGTAAGTGACTAAGATTAAATTGGTACTTACAGCTGTCTCCGTTCTCGTGAGACGGTGATTAGGCTTAGTTATAAATTGTTCTATTCAAATGTTGTTTAATAAATTTCGCTGTGATAAAGTCGTGTGATACTGTGTTAGCCGTAATTGTAGACGTTGGTTCAGTGTCAGGTGTGATCGTTTTAAGTGACATCCGCCTAGACAAGACAGTTGCTTTCAGTGTGTTGATATTCCCAGTTCAGCCAGCGCACACCAACCCTCTTAATCCTGCAAGGACCATGGCGGCTGAGGAAGCAGCAGTTCTCTTCCCACTGGGTGAGCAGACATATTGATTTTTATGGGGGGTTTTTTTTTGGTGAGGCTTTTGTGACACACTGGTCACGTGTTCTCTACGCTGGAACTAAAAGGGGAGCTGGGGGCAGGTCGGGAGGGGAGCTCTGAGCGTGTAGTTCCAGATCGATGAATTGTTGATCCAACCAATCATTTCTCATTCCGGTAACGCCATTTGTTGATATCACACACCGAGGTTCAAAAACTGTATTTATACTTTTTCTAAAGCAATACAAAAGTTCCCTTTAAAATTTTTAAAAGTAATAGTAAATATTATTCATGTGATTTACTTTAAAAAAAACTATAACTTTCAATTTTTTTTTATTTTGAGGAACACCTAGAATCTATATCTTTTCGTCAGAAATGT
>JADKLZ010000728.1:1469436-1485435 GCA_021533235.1 Biomphalaria straminea | reverse complement strand
CACTGGGTTTGGCGTTACAGATCAATAGAGTGCCAGGCAGTGTCTTTAAAATTCAGGTCACAAGGCAGCGCGTGCTACAATCGATTTTTGTCGCGGATGAGTAACACAATCTTACTCACGCTCCAGAATTACACGTCCCGTTCACAGAACACACACATCTCAGTCAGGGTACACACATGTAGGCGTTTGAAGTGTGACACACTCGTGATTCTTCTTCTTTTGTGATTGATTTCTTCGTTAGAATTTTCAATCAAAGGTAATCAAAGTCAAATGTTCATTTTAAACATAAACGTCTATGTTGTCAACATGTTAAATAGTAATACTAGCTCTAGTTATATAAGTATGTACACTATCGGCCTTAAATACAAAATTGATATCATGTTCTGATTTCTTTATTTTTGGTCTTTTGGTGAAATTTGAAATTTAAAACTTTGTTGTTGTTTTTTTCTTATTTTATGCACATAAATTAAATTTTATCTTTAATTAGCATTTTGATCAACAATTTCATTTTTTTAAAATATTTATTTAAAAGCAAACCATAAGTATAGGTTACTAAGTAGTCATTTCAATCTTTCAATGAGATGTTTTTTAAATGCTAAACATTTTAGACCAAAAGAAATATGTCCTCTTTTCTTGTAGCTTGCACTGTAATTATGTCCTGTGTCTCTTCAATTCCCGGTAATATATTCAATGTCTTCTCTGTCTTGTATTACATGTGCTACAGTTAACGAGGGGGTCATGTGGCCAGCACAACGTCCAACCGCCTTTACTTTTCCCCAACTTATGTCAGGTAGAGCTGGGTGGATTCAGAGGCGCTCAAAGATCCCGAAATAAAAAATCCCAGTCTTCGCCATGATTCGAACCCGGGACCCCCGGTTCGGAAGCCAAGCGGTCTACCGCTCAACCACCGCGCCTCCTGATCACATGACACCCTCATCAACAGTCTGCCAAAGGAACATGGGACTTTTACTTCATCTGTCATATAGATCGCAAGGTTTGAAAGGTGTACAATAAAATAAAATTCTTTGCAAGATATCTTGCATTGTATTCAAACTTCTCACTTTTCTAATGCTATGGCCTCCTTCAGTCACGAAGCCTCTGTGGATCATCTCATGGAAATGAGATGAATGCCTGGGCATTAATTGTGGTCGGAACGATGTCACACACACATCAGTTCCCCCCCCCCTCTCCACGCAGCTGATGTATCCAAAGAACGGCAGTACCGATACAGTTTGGGGTCAGCGGCGTCGCAGGTTCTGACATAGTGTAGCACTGGGTGCTGCAAACTGCCTTAGGGTCGCCAGCTCCTGATTTTTCCTCAGGGTTGACTCCCGAAGCCTTTCCCTTGATTGGGTATAGATGTAAGGTAACTGAGGTTTGAATTCAGAGTTTTCCATCCGAAGCTTACTGGTTTAGGCGCCAGTTACTCGCCTGTGCCCCTTCTCCTGTTAGTGAGAACAGTTCCGCCGGACTCAATATCTGAGCCACATGTGAAGGCAAGGAGTTGGACTGGTTGCCAGAGACTATTAGTGACGCATGCCATTAGGAAGCTTTTTATATGTAGTGGAGTGCTTACATCCATTACCACTTCCGGCAATGACAACCTTGCGAAACCTTTTCTAATCCACACTTCGCGAAATTTATACATTTCATATGGTAAAGGTATTTAAATGTACTTTTCAGGTTTTTGAAAATAAAAATAAAAATTCTGTCCTGCTTCAAGTTATGTGTGAACGAACGCCCTAAGTCTTGTTTTCATCTAGTGCGAATACCACTACAGCAAGTCATAATAGGCCAGGTACAAGCCATGTCAGGTGATGTCAAAAAAGACTTGAGAGCAGAAGCCAGAACTTTTAGTGCCACGTTGGCTAATGCATCGCTTCTGAAAAGAAAAGATCCACAATCCAAGAGCCTCTTGGAGAAAGCCCAGGTTGGTTTTTCATTAATCTTTTATATAGCACTGTCGCAATCAGTTATAACATTGTAGTCATAATGTTTCTTAAATTCTTTCATTAAAAAAAATTATTCGTACAATTTTAAAATATGCATCCTCTGCTTGGGACCCATCAACTCAAGAAAGCATAAAGAAATTAAAACAGATGCAAAATAGAGTAGTGAGATTTATTACAAAAGAATATTCAGATTTGGCTAGAGTAAAACTATTAGTAAAATTTAAAAAAAATTACTTAACTTAAAGACACTACAGGACAAAAGACTAAATTGTAATGCAGCGGAAATAAATCAAACACTAAATCATACAAAGTCAAAAAACACAACTTAATAAATAAACTTAAAGGCATATTTCTTATTCCAAATGCTAGGACAGATTCGTCCAAGTTCTCCTTCTTCCTTAGTGCCATTAGAGAATGGAATGAATCAGAAAAAACAATGATCTAGCAAATTTTAAGTCATTGCGAAAAGCAGGGTGCCAGGATATCCGCTGTGTTATCAGCAGCAGACGCCTTGGATGGCTTAACCATTTTCATAGAATGTCAGTAGGTCGACTTCCACAAGACTTTCTGTAAGGCAATCTAACAGAAGGTGGGAGAGCCACTGGTCGCACACTTTTACGGTATACGGATGTATGCAAACGCGACATGAAGCTTTAAAAAATCGACACTAGCAGCTGGGAAAAAAAGTGACTCTGGATAGATCTGCATGGAGAGAGAGCATAAAGGAAGGGTTCCGGAGTGCAGATGCCACAAACAACAGTAGTAGAAAGAAGGGTGAAAATGCAACGGCGCCTGATGATTACAAATACTCAGCCTGTGACCGCAGATGTGTATCAAGGATTGGCCTCATTAGTCACACAAGAATTTGCAAAAGGAAACGATTATTTTACAAAACGTAAAATGCAACATATAGATGTCTTTAATTAACTTTTACGACTGGATTAACAATTGAATACGAGTAGGACGTAGGCCTAATTGTTTGTTTTTTATGAAACGTCTGTAATTTTAAGATAAGATACTAATAGAAGGGTTACGTTTATGAAGAACTTTATAAATGTACGTAAATTTTACCTTTTCAAATTACAATATAGTAGAATCCTATATCTATTTATATAATAGCATATGTTAGATGCTTAAAAAAACGAAAGAATTTAAACAAAAATTAAATATTAACAAAATCTTATAGTTTCTATCATAAAAATTAAATTAACTGTTGCATTAACTTTGTTATAACCTATCAGGACTACTTATCAATAAGTATTAAGTTGTTTAGGTAGTAAAACGCAATAGTAATAGCGATGTGCGTGTGTGTTAGCATTAATGATAATTTCTTTTTACTTAATAACTATGTTAGTCTCGAAGTACAACCTAACAGACAAACCCTACACACCCAGTGGTACAGAAATTAATAAACGATGTGTATGGTGATTTACAATTAAACTATACATTTAATTCAATGATATTTGTACAATGACATGACAAATGACTAATGTAATGAAAAGTACATACAACTATATATAACATATTAAGTTAATAATTCATAATTTCAGTCCAATTAAATGCTTAAATAGTATTTAAAAACAAAACGGACAGCTTATAGTCTGTTGCTGAATAACACTGGTGTCAACAACATTACAGTTTTCCAACTCAAGACAAAGATTCATCTATGCAACAGCTACAGTTCAAGTTGGCCAGAGGCGTCACTAGGGTGGGTGTCACCCGGTGCGGTAAAATCAGGGTGTCACCCCACCCCCCCAGCGTTCCACTTATTCTTCAAATAAAAAACTATCGTTGTTCAGTTGTTGTTGATTGCTGCTACACACAGTTTAAATGAGTATCGATTATGTTTTTTTTCTCTTACATATTATCGTTAATCATTACATACATTAACATCTACGATTTTTTAAATAGAAAGAAATTAAAAACCTACCGAGCATGCTTTCCTAAGTAAACATTAAACAGCTCTTAATGGAAACTTTTGAACATTATAATCACATATAGTGGTATTTTCATGAGGACAACTAATGAAAAATGCAACTTAATGAAAAATTTATTGATAGGTACAAAAAATTTTTAAGAATTTTTTTTAGCATATAAAAGTTTACAATAACTTTAGAAAATAAATATTTAAATTTCCTTTTCAGGATTTCAAATTAGAAAACTTATAAAAAAAACTTTAAACTCAATATATTTTGCGACTTCGTGTTCAATGGACAGAATTGCTTGATTTGATTTCCAAAATATATAGTTGTTAATTAATGTTTTAATGAGAGGACGTTGTTAGTTGATATTTTAATGAGAGAAAGTTGTTAAATTGATGTTTAAATGAGAGAGCGTTATTAGTTGATTTTTAATGAGAGAACGTTGTTTGTTGATGTTTTAATGAGAGAATGTTGGTAGTTGATGTTTTAATGAGAGAACGTTGTTTGTTGATGTTTTAATGAGAGAATGTTGTTAGTTAATGTTTTAATCAGAGAACATTCAGTTAACGTTAGTTAAATTTAGTTTTGCAAAGCTTCTTTTCACATGACGCCTTGTAAACATGCATTTGGCAAGAAACAGTTAAAGGTTTAATTCAAAGGCTGGTAGAGATTCGTTGTCGTCTTTCAAAACTTTGCTGCATTCTAGTATTCTAGTTTTAATATTTCTGTTCACATATCTTGCCGTCAGACCCAATATAAAAGAGATTGATGCATTCAGTATTAACTTCTTGCTCTCTATTTGAATAGTAAATCTTAAGAATACTTTTCTGATATTTTCATATTGTTAAAACGTATTTTTCTTTTTCATTAACAGTCTAGTTTGATTTGAGAAAAGTTATCTTAATAACATTTTGAGCTAACTTTTCACATATTTTGTAGAGTAAATGTTAAAGTACTCGAGCTTAGCCACCACTTTGAAAATAATTAACACTATAATTTGAAGGTACTTTTGTGTTTAGTTTACTTTTTTTAGTACATCTGCCAATAAGAAAGTCAAGCAATGAAAGTTATGCGTGTATTCACAGACAGCTGGCAATCATATTTGTGCTGCGCCTCTAGTGTTTGTATTTTCAGAGAGACGGCAAAGATTTTCTTTCATGAGTCTAACAGCAACACCATGAGCACACCAGCGATTTGTTCATATGACACGCTATCATTAATTATATTATCCTATCTATTAGTATTAGTGGCAAAGAAAGAAAACCCTTTTTCTAGAGAACCAAGAAAATATAATTAGAAAATATTTACCGATTAAGAATTTGGACCACATAGCTTAAGTAAACGGTGTACACATCCATTCAAGTTTCTTTTATGTTCTTCGTTTATTACTGCCTGCACTTCTTCATGGATCCTTGACATTGTAGCTGCATTGCCATGTCCCTGGGCTCATCATATCGATACGTTAAGCCCATCTCTCTTCAGTCGTTTTAAATTATCAGAACTGATACACCAGATTTGAATATCCTGCATTTCTGTCATTTCAACATTACCATTGCTACTGTTAATATATCTTACAACTTCAGAGATCTATGTTAGATGTGGTGTAATACAAGATACTAGAGTAACTTGCAGCTTTTATGTCTCTCATCTCTGATAAGTATATCCCTTAAGTGGTTTGCTAAAACATTTATATATATTTTTGGTACAAGCTTGGAAAGTAACTTTTTTTTCATTGCTGACTTGCGATCGTATAAGTTATAATTTCAGCACTGGCTCATATTTGGATAACATTTCCACAATCTCGAGAAAAACAAATTTCATTATTCAATGAAAAGTCCTCTTCAGTTCGCCACCATATACCAACTTTTTCTTTGCTAGAAACAATGCGATAGTAAGCAATCTAAAATTCAAGATACACTATTTATCGGAGAAGAAAATCTTGCTATTGATGTTTTCCCATTTAGAATAATTTTATTCAACAATTTCTAAGCTTTATGATTTTGCTTCTGTCGCATTTTAAAGTTGGTATTTTTAAATTATTTTTTAAAGTGCCTTTTTACACTTGGGTGTCACCCCCTATCGGGTGTCACCCGGTGCGGACCGCACCCCCCGCACCTGCCTAGTGACGCCTCTGAGTTCAACTGTCTATAACAACGTTCAGTATAATGCCAGAATCTTCCAACCGAGAAGAATGATCGCCGACGATGAGTATAACAATGTTCAAGGTAGCACCAGAACTCACAATACCACATTGTAACGTCAACACTGAAACCCTATAGAAAACAACAGATTCTTCTGGCTTCTGGTCAGTCTATAGGCTGCTACTACAATTACAAACACGAACGAATCCGTATTAAAATTAACTTAACAGTATGAAACATAACGCACCTTTAACAGGGGTAAAATAGCTCTCTAAGTATATATCCAAAGCAATCGTAAAGGCTGTCCTGTAACGTAAAGAAAATGGAAAAAACTCAAGTCCTCACTAAATACAGCTGACATCTAAATACAGCTTACATATAAATACAGCTTACATCTAAATAGAGCTTACATCTAAATACAGCTTACATCTAAAGCTCAAGATGGCGAGAAAGCACCAAACGTACAAGAACAAATGACGTCATATCAAAATCATGACGAAGCGACAAAGGAAAAAAATGCACAAATTAAAATAGACAAAAATGACGTCATCGCGTATCGAAGAAAGCGAGCAATTAGATTGTGTACATTTTTACTACAAAATTAACTGTGACATAACCATGTTAGCCGATGTAGGCCTACGGTGTATTACTTGTGTTATAATTAGCTGATGTAATGTGCTATATTAATTTCGTTATAATGTTGTTGGCAAAGACATTCACTTACTCTCTATGGCTTGGTCTTTTTATTTTTCTCAGCAAATAATTGATGCCTTATTGGCTGACTGCTCCAAACCGATGCCTGCAACACCACCTCCAAGACCCCCCAGGGGCGGCACTGGTATGGGACAGCTGTGGGTGAAGCTCGATGAGTTAAAGCGTGAGAACGATGATCTGAAGAGGCAAAGAACCAGATCCTCTGAGGAAAAAGTCGGTTCTCCCAAATCACCGAAATCGCCCAAATTTCACGCACCAGTGGTAAGTTTGTACATGATATAGGTCTGTGAGAGTCTATGACATAATATGAATTAAATAGACAAATAAATTCTAGATATCTTCCTCTAAATCTAAATCTGTGACATTAAAAAGTTTTAGACACAAACAAATGTAAGATAAAGTAACTTTAAAAAAAAAGAGGAAGAGTTCTCTCTGTATGTTAAAATGAGTAAAGAAAAAAAATTTTTTTTTTACAAACCCTGCAATATTAAACTGCAAAGCGTTGCTTCAACGGTTGTTAAGAGAAAGAGAGAGTAGAAGAGAGAGAGATTTAGACAGAGAGAGAAATGAACAGGTCAGAGAGTCGGGGAAAGACTTACAGACAGTGATGGTGAACAGAAAGAGTCAAAATATAAAGAGACAGAAGATAAAGAGAGAAAGGTAAAGAGACAGAAGAGAGAGAGAAATAAAAAGACAGAAAGATTAAGAGAGAGAGAGAAGAGAGCAAGGTAAAGAGACATCAATATAAAGAGACAGGGTTAGACATAGTTGGAGGAGAAAAGGAGAGCGATAGACGAAGAGGTAAAATATTTTGACTTGTGGAAGACAGGAATAGAGAAAAATTAAAGACATGAGAACGAAGGAGAAATAGAAAGAGACACAGAAAAAGAAAGTTGACAAAGAGAGATTGACACTAATTGACAGGAATAAGAAGACACGGAATATGACCAGAGAGTTTGAGAGTGAACAAAGAGAAACATGGAAATTAGATATCCTCAACATAGGAGATTTCCAACTATAAATAGCTCGTTTTTTTTTTTGTTTTTTTTGCTGTATCCGGGGTACAAAAGAGAGTGCTGATAAGCTTTTTTTTTTAACAGTTACATGATAATTTTAGAGAACAGATTTTATAAGCTCTTACATTTGTAGTACAAAATAATTTCGCAAAAAGTGCATCACTTTCACTCCTTGACGATGGCATAATTTGAAACCTATTTAAAAACAAATTGGCTACACCCGGAGAAAGCTATGCACTTTAAAATTATAGGCTAGTGCAATCATTGTTCTGTTGTCACAGATTAATAAACTACTGTAGACTTTACAATTTAACAATAAATAATATAACGAGACTTGTCTTCATTAAGGTAGACATGGAGAACTCTTTATTTCCGCTCTATCTTTTACGTTCACTCAAAAACATAAACAATAAACAATGACGTAATATATTTTATATTAGCACATCCTTCCTTTTAAAGTTCTTAATATAGAGCCTACTGATATCTAGAAGGAATCTTAACAACTCGGCCACTTCTGGTTGTTTTGACTGGCACGACAAGTTCTCTAGACGTTGGTCTATAACTGTCTGTTTCGGTTGTTCTAACAGTTTGTTGTTCATTGTCTTCGTCAGTATCATAGTACCCAGAGATGTCTTCATCAAAACTCTTATTTAAAAACCGTTGGTTTCTTCTGTAGGTTTTTCCATCATTTGTCTTTATGATATAAGATCTGGGTGATGGATGTTTCTTAATGACGACAGCTTTCTGCCATGTTTGTCCTAGACGCACTCTCACCTTCTCTCCGACAGAATAATCTTTAGGTAGTCTTGCTTTTGCATCGTATTTTACTTTGCTTTTCATCTGTCGTTCGTTGAGTAATTCCTCTGCATTTTCAGCTATCGATGGTTCAAATAGTTTGGGATCAGTTGGAATTATGTCCCTGAGTCTTCTACTCATCAGCAGTTGTGATGGTGAATACGGCAGTCCACTTATTGGAGTATTTCTATACTCGAGCATAGCGAGATATGGATCTTTCCCACTTTTGTATGCTTTGTTGAATATCTGCTTTACGATACCAACATACACCTCACTTTGACCATTTGATAGAGGGTACCTGGGACTTGATGTAGTTATCTTGAAATTACATTCAGAAGCAAACTCTCTATATTGATAACTGTTGAATGGCATATTGTCGCTCACTATTTCCTCTGGTATGCCATGTCTAGCAAAAATTCCTTTCAGTGCCCTGATAACACATTCTGCTGTTTTGTTCTCCAGTCGTTTTATTTCAGGGTATTTTGAGAAATAGTCCACAACTAGCAAATAATCATTGTTTCGCCATTCAAACAAATCTGTCGCAACCTTTTTCCATGGTCTGTCTGGTACAGCATGAGGTAGCAATGTTTTCTTCACATTGTTTCTTTTGAATAGTTTAACATCAGCTTCAGTTTTGCGACGAATTTCTTTTATCTTCTGATCACTTCCGGGAAACTTTCCTGTTGCGCTATAATTTTTCTTAATCATGTCCTCATCTGGTCTCGATTTCTCTTGAGCACGTAATAGTTTATCATCTTCATGCCATTGAAAACCTGACTTTGGTCTGCAAGTTGTTGTTAGTTGATTTCTCGGCATCAACTCTCGTGGTACTTCATTTTGTCGCTTGACATCATGTACTTCGACATTTCTCTTTGCTTCGATTAGTCCTAAAGCACTAGATGTCTTCATACCAAGAACTGGGTTTATTTCTTTCTTGATCACATACAGATCATCTTTGACTTCCACATCGTCGACTTTAAATGTGACCGATGTAACTCCCATCAGTTCTAGTGCTTCATACCCTAATGCTCGTAGGGTAGTATTTGACTGTTTTAACTGACTTTCAGTTTCTAAAGTGTTCCACTCTGATATCACATTAGCTTGTGCTCCTGTGTCAATCTTCATTTTGACTATCTTTCCCATAATATTGACATCAACCATCCAAACTCTGACATTGTTGTCAGTGCCAATTGCCTCAAACCATAACTCTGCTTGACTTTCATCTTCCATTAAATCAACAGCCTTGGAATATTTCGAACGACATTTTGCAGCGAAATGATTTTTCTTTTTACATTTTCGACATGTCCGTCCGAATGCTGGGCAATTGTGTTTTCCATGCGATCTACCACAAGATCTGCAATCTTTAATGGTACTTGTAACATGGTTCCTTGCCATACTCTCTTGTGAGTTTTTAACTGGCATTCTGTCTTCTGTCCTCTTTTCTTTACTAGCAGCATCTATTTGTAGTCCTTTCATATCCATCATTTGGTTCTGTGTATGCTCGTCAGCACGAATGATGCTTGCTGCTTTTTCTAAAGTTAAGTCTACGTCTCTCAGAAGTCTCTCTCTCACTCGATCCGACTGTATGCCACATACTAATCGATCTCTTATGAGTTCCTCACGAAGGTTGTCAAACTTACATTCTTTGGACAAATTCTTTAAATCTGTATAGTACTGTTCAAACGTTTCACTGTCCTTCTGACTTCTTGTGAAGAATTTAAATCTGTCATAAACAGTGTTGGATTTAGGCATAAAATGATTCTGAAACCTTTCAATGAGTTTGTCTACAGTCTCATCTTCACATACTTGAAAAGTATTGTAGATGTCTCGAGCGGGTTCACCGATCAGGTGTAGAAGTAAAGCTTTCTTTACTCGTTCGGGCTTCGTGTTCCTTTCAGTGGCGACCATAAACAGTTCAAAACTTTGTCTCCATTTTTTCCATCTTTCAGATAGATTGCCGTCTAGTGACAACGGTTTAGGAGGATCGAATAATTCCATTTCAGATTCTAGATTCTATGTCTAGATCTAGATCCAAAACAATTCAATAACAATATGAACTAGGTCTATTTATACCACTTGATACAAATAAATGTAGTTTAGAGCAATTTAGAAACCACTACCTTCCAGATCTGTCACAAGATCTGACACCAGATCACAAGATCTGACTCTTCTGATACCAGATCACAAGATCTGACCCTTCTGACACCATGTTCTGTTGTCACAGATTAATAAACTACTGTAGACTTTACAATTTAACAATAAATAATATAACGAGACTTGTCTTCATTAAGGTAGACATGGAGAACTCTTTATTTCCGCTCTATCTTTTACGTTCACTCAAAAACATAAACAATAAACAATGACGTAATATATTTTATATTAGCACAATCATAACACTATTAAAATTCAATTTCGTCTCATTATTTTTAGTGAGCGTACTTGACATTGTTTAATTTATCGTGATAATTTCCAATACATTGTGCCAAACCCAATCGTGTAGTGTGTGTAGGAGATCCAAGTGCGGTCAAAGGGAAATAGCCAAGGGATATTTTTTAAAGTATAGAATACTAGCAAAAGTTATTTCCCATGCAATCAGAACAAAATTAAATTTCATTTTTGCCTCATTTTTATTGAGCGTCCTTGACATTGTTTAGTTCATCGTGATAATCTCCAACACATTGTGCTCAAGGCTCAACCTCATCTTGTAGAGATCCGTATGTGGTCAAAGGGAAACTACCTAGACATATTTTTATAAGTATAGAAAACTAGCAAAAGTTATTTCCCATTGCTTAAAATATAGAATTATTCTTTACAGTAACGCAGTCAGCATGCGTATATATACATGTGTGTGCACGATTTATTTTTTTTTGTAAACACAATAACTTATGTAAAATATTTTTTTTTGTTCTAAAGCCTGGTCAGTTTGAAGCAGTCTCAGCAGAACTGCAAAGAGTCAAAACAGAAAATGAAGCTTTGAGAGTACACATAGAGAAACTTCAGCTAACAATAAAAGAACACCAGACCGTGAACTCCAATCTCAGAGACGACTGCAAGAGATCTAAAGCAGCTTTAGAAGCTGCACAAAAATCTGCCATGAAGGCCAGAGAGGAAACTAAAAAGATGGAATCTAATTTGCAGACAATCAAGACTGAAAATGATTCGTTAAAACAAAAGTAAACTTAAGTTTATTGTTTCATTTAATCTAGGTTTATTTTACTATTTCTAGAAACTAAAATAGTTTGTTATAATCATATACAGAGAACTCGTTCAACAAAACTTTTTATCTTGATGCAGACTCTCTCAAAATCATCCAACACCTCCCCCAAGACCAAGCACCACAAAGCCAAGCTCAGCCAATGCTACCTCAAAGCCAAGTCCAGCAAGCACCACCTCAAAGCCAAGTCCAGCTAATGCCACCTCAAAACCAACTCCATCCAATGCCACAAAGCCAAGCCAAGAAATCATTAGCCCCAAACAAAGTCCAGCCACCAGTAGCCCCAAGCCAAGAATGAGAACTGACAATCGACTGACTGAAAATATTAGTGAAAAGTGTCGTCCCAGCAATATTGCTGTAGCTTATACAACTCTAGAATCTCAGGTATTTTAGCTTATACAACTCTAGAATCTCAGGTATTTTAGCTTATACAACTCTAGAATCTCAGGTACTTTAGCTTATACAACTTAAGAATCTCAGATACTTTAGCTTATACAACTCTAGAATCTCAGATACTTTAGCTTATACAACTCTAGAATCTCAGATACTTTAGCTTATACGACTTTAGAATCTCAGGTACTTTAGGTTGTACAATTTTAGAATATCAGGTACTTTCAGACAATATATAGAAATATGTTTTGTTTAATCATTTTAATCTCAACAACTCTGATCACATTTGACATAAGTGCTCATCACAGGACATGTGATTAATGTGTGCTTAAAGAAAATAAAAAACTGCTCAGTGCAGTATATGGAAGGTGTGGAGGCTGAGCAGTAAAGTGCTTGGCTTCCAAAACTAGATCCTGGGCTCAAATCCTGATGAAGACTGGGATTTTTAATTCCAGGATCTATGGTCACCTCTGAGTCTACACAGCTCCAATTGGTACCTGACATAATTGACATTAGTTAAGGAAAGTCAAGGCGATTGGTCGTTATGCTGGCCACATGACACCCTCATTAACAGTGAGCCACAGAAACAGATGATCTTTACTTCATCTGCCCTATAGATCATAAAGTCTGAAAGGGGAACTTTACTAATGTTCTTAAAGTGTAGAGATTAAATCTTGATGGAAGAATTTCAATCAAACTCAATCAATAAATGTTTATGATAACAAATTCCCAATATATCATCTTGTCTTAACTAATTATAACAATGCATGGCATGAACTAGAGTAGTCTACTTTAAGTTAAATAGATTAGATTGACATTAAATTATTGAAAAAACTTCTCTATCTATTTGCTATGTACAGGAATGGATGGATGCTAAGGAAAGTCTGGAAGAACTAGAAGAGGATGAACACCAAATCACGCAGTTTCTATGTGGTATTCTAATGGTAATTATTGCAAACAATTCATTTTGATGATCTTTTCTTCTAAAACAATATTTGAAATGTATATTTTAGTTATAATCATTGTTATTACTCAGAAATGTTTTAACTAACTACTTTGATTTCTCCAGAGCTCATATGAAGTTAGCACCTTGGTACTACAAAGTGTTGAACGTGTGATTGGCTACATTTTAACCAATCCAACGTCTGCTGTAAGTCACCTTTTTTTCCTCATTAACATTACCATTAACATTAAATATAAAATATAAAAAAAAAAAGAAAGTGTTTTAATCAGAATGACTTTTAAAATCAGTCATGCATATTGGATAGCTGCCTGGTCGTACAGAATGCAGGCAGGACTGTCATTTGGTTGTCTTGATGGTCCAAGCTTCATATCCCTGCCTGCTGCAATCTCTTGTCAACTTTAAGGAGGTTTAGACTAGAATTACATTATCAACTCTGAAGGTGCATCCAAAACATGTCAAAACATTTTGATATAAACATGTTTTTATGTAAAATAAGAAAAAATATATTTTATGTTTGATTTAGTGCCTTCAGGGAGGACTTGGCTACTATTTTTAGCCCTCATAGAAGACTAGGCTAATGGCTGTGTTCCATTACTGGCTTAAAACATCATGGAAAATGTCTAAAAATTATGTAGTTTTTACCCTGAAAGGATATTTACTTTCCTATTATTAGTTTAATACACTAGTAATAAGATATTGCAAGTCCTCATTACATTATTTAAACTTGAGTTAAGACAAGAGTTCATATCCCAATTTTTGTTTGTGGTAACAATAGATCTTGTATTAGACTAATGGTCACAATGAGTGTGATAACAAATGAAATTACCTAGTCACCTCTAATCCTTACCAACAAGGAAACATGTTAACAAGCCACGTTTTCTACTCAGAATGGTCATGGGTCCAAAAATACATCTTTACTGTATTTTTTTTTTACCATTTACTCTTGATGACACACTCAATAGTCTGATGCCCATTCAAGTAATAATTATATAGTGTATTAGGCTTACCTATATAGTGTAAGAAAGTGTTTGGCTGAATTTTAATTTAGTAAAGTATGAGAAAGCTGAAATAATATAATTTGTATTTTTTAGATCAATATTTTTTTCATCTATTGTTGTTGTTTTTTTCATTCCTTTGAAAGAGATTGATTTGATTACATTTTGGGATATCTCTACATTTAAGATCATATATAATGCTTTGAAAGTCTTGAGAGAAAATCTTATTAAATCATAACTAGAATGTTCTTGACATATACTTTAAAATTAATTGCAATAGAGCTAACTTTTGGTAATCTGACACCAGTCTTATAACCACCAGATTTTTTTTTTATTTTGTTTGATTGAAGGTCACTATTATGCCAGAAGTCCAGGTTTGTCCATTGCCTGCAGAAGTTGCTGATGTTATTGGTCAAAGACTAAGAATGACCTTTGATAAAGTCAGTGCTGCTGATATATCAGAAGTAAGTTGTTGTTTTTTCAACCTAAAGTGACCAAATATATGACCACTTTTATTTATTCATGCTGATTATACAAAATAAATTAACAAAAGCCAAAGATTGTCCATATATTATGGTAGCATTTATGGCTAAAGACAATTACTCCATATTTGATCTATAATATGATGGTTGCCTTGTTATGTGGTATGTGCTCTGGGCTGTCAGTGCCATTGTCCTGGGTTCGTACCCTTCCTACAGCCATCCCCTACTGTCCTTTAAGCGGTTAAGGTTGGGTCATAATAAATTTAATTTCTCTAGGATTGTCTAAAACTTCAAGTCAAGGCTGTACATTATTACATTTTTTAATGTCTAAATGACCAAACATAGGGTTTGGTGGCTGAGTGGTCAAGTGCTTGCCTTCCAGACTATGGGTTTTGAGTTAGAAATTCAGTAAAGACTGGTATTCTGAACTTAGATCTTTTGGATGAACCTTACTGGACCCAACTCATTAGTTGAGGAAAGTAAAAGCAGTTGGTCATAGTGCTGGCCACATGACACCCTCCTTTACATCCTCTGCCCTATAGACCACAAGGTCTGAAAAGGGAACTTCACTTATTTTCATTGATAAGGATGTTCTTTAGATAAATATCAAAACTGTTTCTTTTCGCTTTGTTTCAGCTTGCCAAGCGGCACTACAGTACATCCAATTCCATTTCTTCAACGTGGTCCTCCCATCATGCAGTACAAAAATACATTCAGCAATGTGCTTTAGTCGCATGGCAAATGGCCATTCAGAAACCACCCATGAAATTACACACAGCAGATGCCAGATTTGATTCCAGCAGACATAACTTGTGGTGGTCATGTGACCAGTCTCGTGCAAAAACAATCGATTACTTTATCTGGCCAGTTTTGTATGACTACGAAGGAGGGAATTTGATGGTGAAAGGTTGTGTTCATGCCACCTGAACTTTTCTGAATTGAAAGATCATGTGACAATTTAAATCTGTTCAGATATGAACATTTGGACTCCATATTTAAATAAGCTGACAATCAATTTCTTGTAGACCATTCGCTGGAATGTTTAATGGACACTCAGGCACAAGAAGTGAACAAATTGTTGTGCTTATTTTATTGGACTATAAATTCTATTTATTGAATTGCAGAAAATGATATTGCCTGTTCATTGAAATAATACCAGTTTTGTCCATTGACATCCACGAACATGGCCAGATAATAATATTTATTTTCTCAAATTATGCTAAACTTGAATGTATGAGCTAGTTTTTTGTCTTTGCTTTTCTCCGTTACAAGCAGTCTGATTCCTGAAAGTTATTTCCCCTCCTTGATCTTTTTCTAATGTAATCAAAAGACATGTTGATACAGGTATTTAACTAGACTATGGCATCTCTTATCTTATAGATTACAGACATTTTATGTTAATATTTAACTAGAG
>JADKLZ010000728.1:1443327-1454575 GCA_021533235.1 Biomphalaria straminea | reverse complement strand
GTATCATTGTAAAGTAATGCATCACTGTAAAGTAATGTATCATTGTAAAGTAATGTATCATTGTAAAGTAATGCATCACTGTAAAGTAAAGTATCAGTCTAAAGTAATGTATCACTGTAAAGTAAAGTATCACTGTAAAGTAAAGTCTCATAGTGAAGTAAACCTTTATGAAGTTTGTTTTATTTTTCCACTCTACTTCTAGACTTTCTACTGTGTGTCTTCTCATCCAATCATTGCAACTCCAAATTTTTTGTTTCCAATGAAAACAAACATATTTTTTAGAACTCAACACTTGTTGTGTTTGACAGTTTTACCAAGACAGCCATATGTTAAGAGTTTGTGGTGTACACACTGAGAAGTATAAGGACGGAGAGAGATGAACATGGCATACAATATATATTATATAGATAGTTTAAGTACAGATGAAGGGCTATACATACATTATTATGTGCAAATAGATTATACATATAAGTAGATGTATTCATAGGGCAGCCAATAGTTTGGTTTATTAGACAATACAAGTTCTACAAGGAAATCTAGACAACATTTAAGTATTGACTACATTGACCACCATTAGAAGTAGAATAAAAATAATACAATCTGTGCAATTATAATATAAACTGTGCATGTAGAAAAAAAAGTCAATTCTGGCATGAGATGTTCTGTAACAGTTTGAAGCCTCTATACTGCCTCTAATGTTCTTAAACAGTTTGAAGCCTCTATACTGTCTGTAAATTTTAAACTGCTAAAACAAATACAGGAAGAAAATATGTATATACATGGTCTCTACAGGCCAGCAATATACATTCATAGATATGCAGAGATATAAATAAATGCAATGTTAGCAGGAAGGAAAAAAATGTTTACAAATAAAATTTTTAAAAATGTTCTCAAGATCTGGCCAGGATATGACACTAAGAATGTCACTTCCTTTTGCAAGGCAGCACTAATGCTAATTTCCTCAGATCAAAGCAATGTATAGAAAGGATGAGTACAAAGTGAAAGCATGCAAGTCCAGTTGGTCCAGCGGTAACATACCATCTTGTGATGGGAGACAACCCTTCTCCAGAGACTCTGTCCTCTTTAGACTTGTTCTCTTAAACTTGCTGATGTTCTCAATGTGTTCCTGGTGGTGCTTTTCTTCCGCTATAACTACATGTGGGAACACACAACTGGTGTTTAAATAGCCATAACTTCATGCTTAGCACACATAAAATGTATAAATATCCAGCAAGGTGAATAGTGACAGACTGGACACAGAATAATCTTTCCCCTTGCCACCTCAAATGAAGGATAAAGACTCAAGTTTTCATTAATCATAGTGTTTTTTTTTCTTAAATAACAACAACAACAAGAAAGTTTGTAAAAATTAACTTAGTTGAACGTAACAAACTTAAAGAGTAGCTGACATTGCTCTTGTCACACTTAGAAATGTTAAACATTAAATTGAATAGTTAAAAAAAGGTAGATCTAGATCTACATATTATCATTGTCATTAAAAACAACATTATTATTGAAATTTAAAAACTATTGATCACAGGGTTAGTGTTTATAGAGGTATCATTCTTGTTTGACAAAATGATGGAACCAACTCAACTAACTCCACCACAAGTACCAATGTGTATGTCAAACGCTAGTGAGTCAATGTCCATGATCTAACCAAAAAAAAATGTTGACATCAACAAAGTCATTAGCATCCATCAGTTAATGAGCAAATCATTTGAGTTGTGATCTATTTAAGACACATCTATTCATGTCCAGAAGTGACAAAGTGTTGACATTAAAATGTTGAGAACAAAAGGTTAGGGAAATGAATGACAATTACAAGGAGAAATATTTAGAGGCAAAATGTTTACACTCGAGTAGAACATAAATGAAGATCACATGATATGAGACATAAAATACAGGCTTTATATGAGTTAACTATACAATCAATTACTGAAATAGCCAAACAAATAATTAGAATAAATAATGTTGTAGAAAGGTATATTACAGAGTCTTTAAAAACAAACATGGTTAGGGTTAGGATTAGTCGAGTTCACTGTGGTCAACAGTTGATCAGTAAGAGGATGAGACATAAAATATTCAGTTAGAAGAAATGATTGACAAAGAAAAATTTCAAAACTATTTTTAACTGGCTGCTTAGCTTGTTTAATTTTGTTTTAATTTCATCCTTGAAAACCTTTTAGTCCCAAAATTTAACTTTTTGTAAGATGCTGGTAACATTCGACTAAAAAAATTATAATGAAACAAAAATCATAAAACCACCAGAAAATAGAATTTATAAATATATATATGTAGGAATATGATTAGAAAATACTCTATATTCTTCTTTTCTTTTTCTTCCTGTTAAATTATTTTGGTTTAAAGATAACAGACAAACAAGAAAGAAATATGTTTCAGTTAGTTATAAAGAGTCCAGTACAAATGAAGAACAAATCAGCTGATAAAGTGTTTTAGTGGTTTTTAAAAGTTGTGTTGTTAATCAGAACACTGCAGTGTGGTCACTCCCACTGTTGATATCTCAAGGAGTTTAAAGGAACACACTATCATGTAGAGAAATGATAACCTTGATAAGTTGATGTGTGTCTTCTTAGTTGAACTTAACTATACACAATAGAGAAGATCCTTTCATAGACAACTTGTAATGTTAATGGAGTCTATTAACTCTGCTGCTTAAAAAGTTTTTTTTTTTTTGTTTTTTTTTTTTGGGGGGGGGGTGTTTATGAAGGAGAGGGATGGACAAAGTGGGAAGTGAGTGACCACACTGGAACATGCAGAGTGTCTGGACAACTCACTGCCTGTGTCAGGTAGTATAACTCTTTGTTTGGTACATGTGTGGGTCAAGCAGGAAACATCAAACTGGTTCACACTTTGCAGCAGATTCTGGCGCTGACGTTCCTGAAGGACATCTAGCAATTATGGACATCCCATAACATTAATAAGCACACCATAGCAACACATACATTGACATGTACTGCTACACTAAGACCACACTTGTACTGCTATGACACCATTTAATTAACATGTACTGCTAAGCATAACTAAGGCCACATCATGATTTGAGTCACATGCATACACTGCAATGCTTCAATAAACAAAAAATGAAAAAAAAAAAACAATTTTGAAAAATACTATTTACAAAAGTAACTAATGATGTTAGCAATGTATTTCTGTGAGTATAATCTATTGTGCACTCATCATTCATCTTCAATAGTCTTATCCATAAAACATGAAATGGAAACATTAGAAGACCATAATTTGAAAAAAAAAAAAATAAAATAAACAGGAGACAAACGCAGACCCTTTAAAAGGCAACACTGCCAGAGGCTGAGCTAATTGGGACCACACAGTAGAAAAAAAAAAGTTTCCTGTCACAGAGTTCCCCGGTCTGATTTGTACCATCAAGAGGGTTTTTTTTAAAGGATAAAGCTGTTACACTGTTATATTTCCAATTTCCATGGCTTCTAAAAGAGTTGATTTGGAAATACTTTTTAACAATCAGCAACTGCTGAAATTTTCTGCCTCAATAACTTCTAAACTTTTGAATGGTGTTTTTACTCAACATCCTTCCACTAGTAGATGGAGAGAGGAGGCAAAGGTAGCAAATTAGAGAAATTGAAATCAATCAGAGAGATTGGTGAAGAATGACATCAATCCAAAAGATTGTGTCAGTAAGAAGACAATGATTGTTCACACAATCTAGTTGTGCACCAGGCTGAAAAACCAAAGTTGTCAGTCACATGTACAAGCAAATGAATGAGAAAAGTGTTTGAAATAAAACAAGAAAAACTTAGGCCCTTTTTTGGTTTCTGAAGCCCAGAACTTGGATATAATGTCAAACATAACTTATAAATAGGCTGTTCTAGTTAGTTATAAAGAATCAGATCTAATCATACTTTGGGCTGTCTAGTTTGGAGGCTCATGAATATCACAATGGACAAGACAAAAAAAATGATTATTTAACACAATTTTGTTTTCTTAGAAATGAGATTCTCGTCAATTAAAAATGTTTTATTCACCAAATATCAATTTTGTACATGACTCTCAGAGTCTTTCTTTAAAGTCTTTCTTTGAATTAAAAACTAGTGTCTGTATTTTTAAACATTGGATGTAAGTTTTTCAGAAAAGAAACAGAAATACATTTTTCTTATTAGTGTCAAAGTATGGAAGTCAATATCATTAAAAGAAACAAAAATCTCATTTCTAGAGCATACTTGTACAACTATTCAGGGGACACAGAGTCAGTGACTGTGAAAGTCTACACCACAAAACAGACCAACAAATAAACAATTACTACAAGTGGTGCTCACCTTCTGCTGATGGCAATGGATTCTTCTCTTGTGGATTGACATGGTGTAAGTTAGTGGTGCCTGATTTGTTGATCTCAGCCAGAAGTTCAGTTGGAGCAGTCTTGGCAGGTGTGGTAGACATGATGCTTAGAATGTGGGACAAGATTGAATTGAATCAAATTATCTGCAATCAGAAAACAAAATTATTTTGAATTCAACATTAACAGTTAGTTCTCTAAATGACACTTTCACATGACATAAACACTATGTAATTTATGTTTATAACACTGACTTTATTAATAAATATATGGAATGGAGGTAGGTAGAAAAGGTTCAGAAGAGCAAGCAAGTTTTTTTCTTTTATAAATCTTAACAACATATAAAATGACTCTGCTCAAGTCAGAAGTAGGCTTTAACTAATTTAACTATTATTTGTTCCCCCTACACACACAGCATCTTATGTGTAGAGAAATTACTAAACACAATGAAAGCATTATACAATCGAAATACTTACTCTATATGTAAACAGATAAACAAAACAGACTTTATAGATCTAGTCCAACTATATATAGCTGTCTAGAGTGCTACTAAACTTTTTCTAATAGCATGCTCTGACTCAGTGGAATGTTCAGTGTTTCTTATTCCTATTTAACAAACATATTTATTATAGCAAATCCTGTTGTTTCAAATTCCATTATCTTTAGTATGAGGTCAACCAATATAGTTCCTTGAAACCAAGTCAAGAGAGGACAAGAGAATGTGTAAGAGAGAGGAGGACAAGAGAATGTGTAAGAGAGAGGAGGACAAAAGAATGTGTAAGAGAGAGGAGGACAAAAGAATGTGTATGAGAGAGGAGGACAAAAGAATGTGTAAGAGAGAGGCGGACAAAAGAATGTGTAAGAGAGAGGAGGACAAGAGAATGTGTATGAAGATGAATAGAACAATCCAGACTAAACTGGATGGTTTCCTGGCCACATGCTATTAGCTGGTATGTGTTTCATGATATGTGCTGGTATGTGTTTTGAGTATGTAGCACGATGTTCATATTTTGAACTTTTTATCACCCGCAGGAAGTAAGAACATTTTATTCCTAAACAAATGAATGAATGAATGTCAAAAGTACATTCTTTGTATCAGAGTTATTCAACTGATGACTTAAGTGAAGAGGTTTGTGGATACTAAACAAGAAATCCATATCAATTTAGGATAGGGATGGCTAAAGTGTATTTTTACATAAAGTCATGTATCGTAACTAAAGAATCTCTACTAGAAGTTAAAAATCATGTATAGAAGCAGAGTCTTTCTGGAGTTTTACGTAAATCATAGGTGTGAATCTTAGGTGAGATAGTATACTATGTCTGATTCATCATAATTGAGATGGTATACTATGTCTGAATCATAGATGAGATAGTATACTATGTCTGAATCTTAGGTGAGATAGTATACTATGTCTGAATCATAGCTGAGATAGTATACTACGTCTGAATAGAACAAAGTCCACACTAATTTGTAGAATGAATCAAATGAAGGGGTGAACAAAAAAGGTCAAGAGGTAAGAGACACAACAAAGGTCAAGTCACTACCATTGCTAGTACCAGGTTTTAAGTAAACTGTAGATACTCAGCTGTAGGTAATTTACAATGACTACAGAGACTGTAGGACCAGTTGGTAGTCAGTTTATCTTTGTCCAGTCCTGTGTGTGAATAAGCCAGGGGAGGGGGAAAGAGGGGGAGTGTAATTAAGGTTAGGAATGTTTACAAGTCTAGATCTAGACTCCAGTAACATGGTGGAATGTAAAACAAAACTCTGAAGAAGGTTTTCATTAGTCCAGTGACCAACACTATATATACTAAAGAAGATGAATACATCTAGATTTATGTATGTACTGGTCCTACCTCTACTAGGCTCTAGATTCTAGATTCTAGATCTAGATCATTACATCTAGATCTAGAACATAGCAACATACCACACCTCATTTTATCAAATCTTAAATTTTCACTAGTCACTAGATCTAGATTATCTAGATCGGTATAGGCCTAATTATAGATGTAGATCTGTATATATGGCAAGTTAGTAGATCTACTTATCATTATTAATATTATTATGATTATGGATTACTTAATCTACAGCCTACAATCATTACAATGATTCGACAATGCTATTTTAGTTTTAAATTGAATAGTACTTAAATTTAAATTAGTATTATAGATCTAATAATCAATTTAATGTCATGAATATTATTATTTAGATTATAATAATATATAATTATCATAGTCTATGTGAGTATCAGTATCAGTATATGATTATATCACTATTGAGTATCACTACTATCACTGTAAGACTGTATACTGTGTATTGTAATTAATTGTAATAAATAAAATATCACTAGACTTAGACTCTAATTAGTCTAATTACTCTAATTCATAATTATGATAATTGAGTAATTCAGTAATCATACTTTTACTAAACTTTTAGTTACTTTTAACTTTAATAAAAGTTTAATCTTTACTTTACCACAGTTTATATCATGCCTCCCTTCTTTGGACTCTAGGTAATATAAATGACCATGTAGATCTATCTACGAGAAGATAGATCTAGATTACTCGTGTGAGTATTTTCACGTGAAGATGAAATCAAATTAGCTGCAACTATTGATTCTAATTTTTTTTTTAAATAATAACAACAAGCAATAGAAAAAAAAGAATACTTTTTTTTTTTTTTTTACAAAACAAGGCTTATTAACTAAAGGGAAAGAGCCGCTAATTACTGCAATTTAACTGAACATTACATGGTTTAGCTCCCTTTCTGTTAAACAAATTTAATTAACTAATACTAAATGATTAACTAATTGGTTCATTTTTGGATCGATTCGTGTATTATTATTAAAATGATCATCGAATAATAAAGCGAAATTTCAACTTGATTTGTGAATGGGAAGTAAAAATTGGGAAGTGGGAGGGGAAAAAACCCATACATGCATCCCCATTTCTCATTAAGTAGCATCTTATATTCATAAATATGATCCGCTGGCCAGACAAGATCTCGAATGAGGAACTGTGGCAAAGAACAAAACAGCAACCCATTGAAATAGATATCCTTCAGAGACGCTGGAGATGGATAGGTCACACCCGCGCAAGCCGGCATCCAACATAACAAGGCAAGCTCTAACCTGGAACCCCCAAGGAAAGAGGAATAGAGGACGGCCCAGGAACACATGGCGCCGCGATCTGGAAACAGAAGCCAAGCAGACGGACAAGACATGGGGACAGTTGGAGAGACTCGTCCAGAACCGAGATGCCTGGAGAAGGCTGGTTGGTGGCCTAGCCCCAGTAGGGACCACAGGCTGAGATAAGATGAGATGATGAGCATCTTATATTCCCCTTATTTCCAAACAATATAATTAATCACCAACAATTAATGAACTAATTTGTTGTTGTTGTTTTTTAATGCAAAATTTTAACTTGATCTGAGAATGGGTAAAGGGGGGAAAAGCATATTCAAACTTTTTACCAGACAGAATTGATATAAAAGCTTTAACTTGTATAAAAAAAAAGAGTCTAGATCTAGATCTGCATATATGTAGCCTACTTATAGTAGGTGCACATTTTTAAGCACAAGAGCTAGATCTAGAGCTAGCAAGCAGTTTAACATGATTGAAAATGCTACACAAGTATGAAGAGTCTATTTAATTAGAAGTTGAATAGAAATCTAAATATAGAATCTATAAGATATTAAAAATAGCAGGAGTTTCAACTGAGCTTCGCTTCAAATGTCAGAACAATGTTGACAAAGAGATTCAAGTCGTACGAAATGTAACTGTAAGGCAATAAAATGTCAAAGGGAAAAAGTGTCACAGAAAGAGATTATATTAAGAATCACATTTTTACAGCTTGATATTACCTAGTCAAAGAATGCAACCTTTTATTCGTGATGATGTTGACTTGTTGAAAAACATTTTTTGTAAGTTTTTAGTTAAGTTGTTTTGTTGATTTCTTTTGAAATACATTAGATGGAGTTTTCATACTAGTTTACCTAAGATGGAGGAATAATCTAGTTCTAGTTTTATCTAATCTTATATAATACAGACGTTAATTAAAAAAAGAAGGCGATTACGTCCTTTACGTCATGCATTTTGTCATGCATATTAACCAAAGACCTAAATTCAAGCTAAACTATCCACATGATTAAAATGTACTTCGCACTGTGCTTTAAAATATTAGGATTACGTTCCATATCAAGTTTTAGAAATATTTTGGATCGAGATCTCTATTTCTAAATTTAGAAAGTCCTTAAATTTAATTTGTGTAGGCCTATACGATTGAGTTTGAGAACTTCTAGAGTAGATGTATATTAAGTACTTTCATTACTCATTTTTTCCAACCAGATCTAAAAATCTAGATATTTTGAACAAACTCGTGAAATAAAGGAGTAAAAAAAAAATACAAACGTGTTAGAAAAGAAAGATTTCTGTCTATCTGTGTTGAGATAATGAACTGTAATGTCAAGATGACCTCTATCAATGTCTACAAGTCCCAACAAGGATTTTTTCTCTAGTGCAGTCAATAGTTCTTAGTTACACCAACCCTGAGGTCTGAGTTGTGCTACCAGGGCCAGATATAACATGAGGGCAGGCTGGTCTGTAGCTCAGGGGGGACAACACAAGAAAGGGGACTACACAAAGAGATACATATATCGGAATTTCGACGTGTCAAAACAGTTAAATTTTCGAAAACTTTAAATTATACGTCGGCTGGCAACACTATCGTGATATAGAAGTGTCCGCTTTTGGAATGCTCGTAATATACGAACGCAGCTCCAGAATTACGTCACTGAGTCTACCAAGCGCCTTACTCTCCAAACTCAAAATTATAATTTTTTTTGTAACTAAAATATGCATATTAAATGTTTAAAAAATGGAAAGTGATCTCGAATTTATCAAATTTTAAATAAAAGTTTGTTTTTATTCATAAGTAGTTTATATAAAAGCTTTTGAAAAAGTGTAGGGGGCTCCATATACTTAAATCCGGCCCTGAGTCGTGACTGCGACTGGCTCAGAAATGTGAAACTCAGTGCTGAAACAATGAAGTGTATCTTATCTTATAAATTACAGACGTTATGTCAATAGGAAAGATAATATAGATGTTACAGATACGACATTATGTGTAACATGTGTAACAAGTCTACTCATCGGTTTGTTTCATGCTCTCTACAAGGTCATCCTAAGATCTGCTAGCAGTAAGTAGGTCAAGTTTTTTTTTTGTTTTTTTTTTTGTTTACTAATAACAACTGTCACCGATATTTCAACATGCCTAAAGGAGTATCTTTTAAACATTGACAAAATTAATTTAAAGTGGTAGTATTAAAAAAATATCTCTATTCTAATTTTGTGTCTGAAAATTACATTTTTAAACGGAGATTCTAAATTGTTGGCCTCCTTCAGTCGTAGAACGACTATGGTTCATCTCGCACAAGTGAGATGAAAGCCTGGGCATTGTTTATGGTCGGAACGACTCACAAAATAACACACAACAAAACGTGTGTTCAGATTAAAATAAGAAATCGAGGCTGTGGAAAGCAACGCGTTGAGCGGTCTTTTCCCAATGTAGCCATCTTATCATAGCCTTAGGCATTACAAACATTCTTTCCAAGAAGACTGTTACATCCTACGCCAGTGGCGTAGCTAGGGTGAGGGAGGAGATTTTGAAAACCCCCCCGGGCCCCCACTTGAGGTGGGGGGACCCAAATGAGTGTTTTTTACATTAATAATAACTACAGTATTACGCAAAATGCAGGGCCCCCAAAGAGGTCAAACCCCTGAGCCCCCAAACGTTGGGAAATTCCTAGCTACGCCCCTGTCCTACGCGTAGTGATATAGTCATGTTTGTTAATTATAAGAAGTCGTTAGTTTTCCTGGTTGATTCAGGTAATCCAATAGCATTAGCAAAGAAAGAGCAATTATACGAATTTGCATGTTGAATAAGGAAAATTACTTTATCTGATTCAGTTTACTTCCTAGTCCAAACGTCCCACAGGACGACGGGGAATAGGAGCGGGCAGGGTTTGAACCCGGGATTATCGATAGTCCAGGGCGAAAACCGCACAACCGGGCAGCCATCCATGCTGTTATGGCAATAGGAAGAAAGAGCTATTACTTATTTGTCCTAGCATATGGGATAAGAAATGTGGCCTAATTTATCAGTATCAGTCTCTGTGAGTATTTTACTAGTTTATGTTTTTGTATTTGCAAATAATAGCGGTACTAAAATTCGTATCAAATAATATGGCAACGTGTGTTTGAAATGACAGCGAGCACTGAGTGTCAAGTATTCGGTAACCACTGAATGAACAGTGCGTGAACGTCTCCGAGAAATGTTGGGTTAGAGGCTAGGCTCAAACTATTTGTTTAAACCATGACACACACATACACAGAGAGGGAGGGGACGCAAGAAAAAGTGTTAGTTCGTCTGGTGGATTCTATGGCTACATTGCAAAGTTTAAATTTTGGATTTTTTTTTATTGTAACAGTCAATGTGCTTGAAGGCTATAGAATCATGAGATGTCAACATGAATGGGGTAGACACAGATGTAACACGACTGACGTCAAGACATAACCATGTAAGATGCCAGACATAAAGATAACACATGTCAAACATAGAGATAACCTGTAAGATGACAGACATAAATATAACACATGTCAAACATAGACATAACCATGTAAGATGCCAGGCATAAAGATAACACATGTCAAACATAGAGATAACCTGTAAGATGACAGACATAAAGATAACACATGTCAAACATAGAGATAACCTGTAAGATGCCAGACATAAAGATAATAGATGTCAAACATAGAGATAACCTGTAAGATGCCAGACATAAAGATAACACATGTCAAACATAAAGATAACATGTAAGATGCCAGGCATAAAGATAACACATGTCAAACATAGAGATAA
>JADKLZ010000728.1:1375194-1419097 GCA_021533235.1 Biomphalaria straminea | reverse complement strand
ACATTATATAGGAAGGCAATTAAAAAAGAGGGAAAAACCATCCATAAACAGTTTGCTCTATCAAGTGATTGCAGAGAAGAGCTGGCAGCTGATATATTTTATTTTTGATATAAATCAACCTTTAGATCTATGATTTATGCCAACCTTTTTGACTGTAAACAAGATTTTTTTTTTTTTTTAAGACAATGCAATTTTTAAAAGTTAAACATTGCAAAAAAAATTCAATAAAATTGTTGACAGGGAAAAAAAAGTTTGGCACCATGTTTTTTTTTTTTTTTTGTTTGGTTTCAGCTGTCTCCACACATTATAAGTGATGCTTTTTATTTTACAGCTGTCTTAACCTCTGAGCTCAAAATCTTTGACTTTGTTCCCTATTATATACATTTTCCTTTTACAACCTGCATTTTGAGCTCCTGATCATATTTGGGAATGCTTTAGTGAGATATTTCATTTGTATTTTGTTTAGTTTGAGACAAGCAATCTTCTGTTCAGTAGTTTGAAACTTGCATTTAACACTATGTACATTGAGACAAGCAATCTTCTGTTCAGTAGTTTGAAACTTGCATTGAACACTATGTACATTTTTTTTTAAGTGCAAAGGGTTTTCTTTTTGTTTGTTTTTGTGGAAGTTATTTGACAACAGAGGATAATGTTTCTACTTTTCAATTTTTGGTTTATAACTAGATGGCTGGTCATGTTGAGCAATGCCTCCACAGAGTCAGTATACAGTGGATTAAATAACAGCTCTGGACCACAACATGCTCGGTATGATAATAGCATATAAGATTTTTTTTTAAATCTTCAAGGTAATGTTTGGTCCTTAGTTTAAGTTCTCCTTTAAAAGAAAAAAAAAATCAGTCATTAAAGCTCTCAAAAGATGTCCATTTTAAAAATGTCAGGTAAGGAAGTCATACAGTAAATTATCTATAAATCCAAGTTAGATGAGTAACTAGATGCCCTAGATTCAGCTTAGAAACAACAGGTACAGTTCTGAAAGTTAAATTACAGCAAAAAAAAAATAAAGCGTCATTATGCAGCGAATAAGCGCCCAGCTGTAGCGCGGGCTCTGCCCTTTCAAAACATGCAATTTGCCTTTTCTTTAATTGAATTACTTTAAATCCAGAAAATTGTATGTATATACATATTGCATCTAAAGGGCAGGGCATTTATCGCAAGCGTGAAAACAGAAACAAAAAAAAACTAAAGGCTGCACCATTTAGCTAGACATCCTTTAGTTTTTTTTTTTTATCTCCAGCACTCGCATAGGGCCTGATAAAATGCATAGGCGGCGCATTAGGCAGCAGCAGCAGCAGCAAAGCAGCGTAGAGGCAGCGGCAGCAGCAGGCTATGTAAGAGCGCATCAAATCTTTAAAAAATGCATTCTTACATTTATTCTTTTTGGTCCTCCCCACTCCGGTTTCAGGCATGTTATTTGAAAGCCATAGAAACCTGCCCGAATTTTGCAGTTGCTTGGAGTAACTTGGGCTGTGTGTTCAATGCACAGGGAGAGATCTGGCTAGCCATTCATCACTTTGAAAAGGTAATTTTTTTGTTTGGCATTCAGGCTACAAATTTGATTTGCTAACTAAACACAATCTTCTTTATGTCAGTGACAAAACAACACAATTTATACAAACATAACAAGCTTTAATGACTATTATTTGATTAATTTAATAATCCTTTCTTGTCATACACAGTTTGTTTATTATGACATTTACCAGCATGCTTTTACTAATGCAACTCTAAATTTGTACATTTATCACAATTTTTTAGGAATCTCGACATTCAAATTTTATTTCAGGCTGTTGCTTTAGATCCCAACTTTCTTGATGCCTACATTAATTTGGGAAATGTTTTGAAAGAAGCTAGGATTTTTGACAGGTATGTCATGGGTTATTCTTATTGAAACTATTTCTTACACTTGTCTTATTTCTACAAACAAAATTTTAAAATCTTGTACTAATGTATTTTTTTGTTTTGTTTTCCAGATCAGTTGCTGCTTACTTGAGAGCACTGAATCTCAGCCCAAATCATGCTGTGGTCCATGGAAACCTGGCTTGTGTTTATTATGAACAGGGTTTGATTGATTTAGCCATTGACACATACAAAAGAGCCATAGAATTGCAGCCCAACTTTCCAGATGCTTATTGTAATTTAGCCAATGCTCTCAAAGAGAAAGGACAGGTAAAATTAGATTTCTTTAATGATTTCCGTTCCATTGTCTGGGGCGTTAAAAATTAATCTCTTGATATTACAAAAGCTGCTAGTTGTGTAACTATTGTTATATTTTTAGGTAAAAGAAGCAGAGGAGTGCTACAATACAGCACTGCGGCTTAGTCCTACTCATGCTGACTCTTTGAACAATCTTGCCAACATCAAAAGAGAACAAGGCAACACTGAGGAAGCAGTGAAACTTTACCTTAAAGCTCTTGAGGTATACACCTTGTTACTAAGATAGATCTCTTTGGAGCATTTTTTTAAATTTTGCTGTATCTAAAAACTATGAAAAATTTTTCTTTCTTTAATGGAATTTTTATTTTCTCTTAAGGTATACCCAGAGTTTGCAGTGGCTCATTCCAATTTAGCTAGTGTCTTACAACAACAAGGCAAACTACATGAAGCACTCATGCATTACAAGGAAGCCATCAGGTATGAGTCTCATTTAGGAATAATGGTCTATATACAATATAGTAATATACCTACTGTTCTATATTCTAAGGGAGACTGTTTATTTTTCAGGATCTCGCCCACTTTTGCTGATGCTTATTCCAACATGGGTAATACTCTTAAAGAGATGCAGGATATACAAGGGGCTCTTCAGTGTTACACAAGGGCTATTCAGATTAATCCAGCATTTGCCGATGCCCATAGCAATTTGGCGTCTATACACAAGGTACAAGAGATTCTTCTCACTGGTTACAAATTTTAGTCTATAATGATACTTGTAGTCTGTTGTTTTGAAGGGATTAAACATGTGAATATTTTTGTTTGTAGGATTCAGGCAATATACCAGAAGCAATAGCTTCTTACAGAACTGCTTTGAAATTAAAACCAGACTTTCCTGATGCTTATTGCAATTTAGCTCATTGTTTGCAGGTAATTAATTACTCAACAATATATTAAAAATGTTATTAGTATTGTATCACAAAAAAAAAACACAAAAATAAACATTTTTTGTTTCTAAATTTCAGATTGTGTGTGATTGGACAGATTACCCTAGTCGTATGAAACGTCTTGTGCAAATAGTTAATGATCAACTTGAAAAGAATCGATTACCCTCAGTTCACCCACACCATAGTATGTTGTACCCCCTCACACATTCAATGAGAAAATCAATAGCCGCTCGTCATGCTAGTCTATGCCTGGAGAAGATAAATGTTCTGCACAAACCTCCATACCACCATCAGAAGGAACGAAGGGCTACGGGAAATCGTTTACGTATAGGATATGTTAGCTCTGATTTTGGCAACCACCCTACATCACACCTAATGCAGAGTATCCCTGGACATCATGATAAGAAAAGAGTTGAGGTAATTCTGACATAGATTTCTGAAACAATTATTTGCATTTTGCAGACCAGCCAGGCTAATTTTGCCTTTCTGATTTGAAGAAATGCTACACTAAATAGCTGATAAGCATATAACCTAAAAGGCTTGATCATTTAGGTCCGTAAATTCTGCTAACATTTTATTCCAATTTTATAATTTACAAAAATCTTTGTCTTTTTTTTTTTATAATCTTTTATCTTAAGATTTGATATTTGTCAACAGATAACGCTCAATGACTCTAAAATTACTTTCGCGATAATTTTTTTCCAGTCAATTTTATTCCAATCCCAATGTAGAGTTTGACTTGAATCTAGTTTGTGAAGGAGATAACCTAAGCTCCATGTCTGTTTAGAATCTTACATTGTGAGGCATAGTAAACATTCTAAGGCCAGCAAAAAGTGTACAAAATAAATGAATGGGTGATTGTTACTTTTTTTATGATGCTGATTTTGAAGTGTTGAGCATGAAAAGGTGGGGGGGGGGGCTATGCAATTTAATTTGCGATTTCATGTGGGAAACGAACGTAGGATCATTGAGCATAATAATTTTCAAATTGTAATTGCAAGTATTTTTAGGTACCCAAGGCATTTAGATACAACACAGCAGTCCATGCTGGTAATGTGCATTAAACTAAACATTAAACATTGTCTAATTAGTTGCATTTTGCAGACCAGCCAGGTTAATAAATACTTGTCTGATTTGAAAAAATGCTAAAGTAATTAGCAGATTAGCATATAACCTAAAATAATCATGTATTTAGGTTCGTAAATTCTGCTTACATTAAAGAAAATATTTTTTATGGTGGCTCTAACCCTAAGATCATGTCTAATATTAAAGCAGAAAACATTGTCAAAATAAATGACATTATATGAAATGTTTGCTTTTAAATATTAAGAAATGAAGGTGTTGACAGCATTCATTTGTGGAGAAGCACTAATATCAAAATGACAAAAAGAGATAAACATCCTCCTTTCTTTCAGTGTTAAGGCTGTGAATGCAAGTCCTTTCACATGCCCTCTTTTACAGTAATTAATAATATTCTAATCCTAACCCTCTATTCTAAACCTGCACAATTCACCTTGTTGTATATTTGTTTGTTGTCAGATCTTCTGTTACTCCCTGAGCCCAGATGACAGCACTACTTTCAGACAGAAAATTTCACAGGAAGCTGAACATTTCATTGACTTGTCCAAGATTCCATGCAATGGAAAAGCTGCAGATAAAATTCATGCTGATGGCATTGACATTCTAGTCAACATGAATGGCTACACTAAGGGAGCTAGAAATGAATTGTTTGCCCTTCAGCCTGCACCAGTTCAGGTAGTTAGTTAGCCAACACATTAAATAGATGCAGTAGATGTCAAATTATTTAAGTGTGTCTGAATTAATTTGAAATATGATGCTTGTTACAGGTTATGTGGCTTGGCTATCCAGGAACATCCGGTGCTTCTTTTATGGACTACATTATTACAGATCCAATAACGTCACCGTTTGAACTAGCCTCCCAGTACTCTGAGAAATTGGCCTACATGAAAGACACTTTTTTCATTGGTGACCACATGAACATGTTTCCTCACATGCAGAACCGTCTCGTTTTGAGAGTCACTGATGCAAGTGGTCAGCCAACCAAATCTGTCATGTATCTGAATGCTTTGGATCTAGACACTATCAAGACATTAGCTACAGCTATTGAAGTAAGAATCTTGTTTCACAATGACCAACCAATAAATAACTAACTTGCCAAAATATTATTTTAAGATGAACTCATTATTCAGGCTAATAGTTAAAGAATTTTGTAAACACTAAAATTAACTTTTGAACATTGTAGTACATTTAAGATTGTCTTAGAATTAAGTTTGTTTCATTTTATGTTCAGGAAGTGACCTATACTGCACTCCATGGAACTACAACTGATCTCCCTGATGGCAGTCCAGCTACAGTTACCAGTACTATCATTGAGTTACCTCAGAATGTTGTCCAGTCTTTTCAAACAATGATAGCATCCAATCAAGCTCAAATAATGGTGAACAACATCATCATTCAGAATGGGCTGACTACAAACCAGGCAAGTTGAGAGATTTCCTCTTGGAAAGTAAATTCTTTGTCACATCAGCTTTGGTCTTTTACATGGTCTTGATCTCATAATTTCTATTTCATTTAAGACTAACAATAAATCTGCCACTGGTGAAGAAATTCCAAGATGTGTTATTTTGTCATCAAGACTTCAGTATGGCCTGCCTGATGAGGCTATTGTATACTGCAACTTTAATCAACTCTACAAGATTGATCCTAATACATTGGAAATGTGGGTAAGTAGTAGATTAGAGAGCTGGCTAATGTTATTGGTCCATTTTACCTGTTTTTGGCATTAATAATATAGGAAAACTGTCTATCGGTCTTATTTCTTGTATGTTTTCAGTGTGATATACTCAAGCAAGTACCAAACAGTGTTCTATGGTTGCTTCGCTTCCCAGCTGTTGGTGAAACTAACATTCATCAAACTGCTCAGAGTTATGGTCTCTCTCCTGGGCGAATTATTTTCTCCAATGTGGCACCCAAGGTAAGACTCCTGCTTAGATTTCTACAGTTTATACTAAGTCATTTGTAATGTGCTCTTGCAATCTAATTGTATTTGTTTTCTAGAAAGAACATTTTAGTCTGTGCAAATGGAAATGTATTTGTCTTGTAGGAAAAACATGTTAGTCTGTGCTAATGTAAATGTATTTGTTTGTCTTGTAGGAAGAACATTTTAGTCTGTGCAAATATAAATGTATTTGTTTGTCTTGTAGGAAGAACATATTAATGTGTCAATATAAATGTATTTGTTTGTCTTGTAGGAAGAACATTTTAGTCTGTGCAAATATAAATGTATTTGTTTGTCTTGTAGAAAGAACATGTTAGTCTGTGCAAATATAAATGAATTTGTTTGTCTTGTAGGAAGAACATGTTAGGCGTGGTCAAGTTGCAGATGTCTGTTTAGATACACCGCTGTGTAATGGTCACACCACTGGCATGGATGTTCTCTGGGCTGGCACACCTATGGTCACTTTACCAGGTGAATAAAGTAGTTGTGAAATGTTAAGTTAATAAAATAGTTTTTTTTTAGTGAACTTGTGTCTCAACTCAAATGTTAATGTTCCAGCTGAGACACTTGCTTCTCGGGTGGCTTCAAGCCAGCTCCATTCTCTTGGCTGTCCAGAGCTAGTGGCCAATTCAAGAGAGGAATATGTTAGTATAGCTGTCAAACTTGGAACTGATCCAAATTAGTAAGTAACCAGTTGTTTTTTTTAATCTGTACTCATGCCAACCTGTTGATTTGTAATCAGAAAAACTGTGTACACGACTGTGCTACCTTGAAATATTAATATTATCTGAAAGACCTTCCATCAAAAGAGAATACATCTTATGCCTATCTATGTGTCTTGCATGTTAACTAGAGACTTGAAGTTTGCTAAGTCAATACTTGTCCTAGCTGTTTAGTCCTGCTCTAATGGCACTAAGGAAGGAGCACTTGTCCAAGTATATAAAATAAATGTGGCCTTTTTTTTTGTTATCATTATGTCTTTGAATATTTTTAAGGTTGTGTTTTTGTACTTGCAAGTTGTGGTAAGAGTAATATGTATAATGTAGTTGCTAGAAGTCAATATCTTAGCCTCACTTTTGAAATGTTTTTCAGTTTGCAAGGCATGAAGACCAAAGTTTGGCAAGCTCGTACCAGCAGTCCTCTGTTTAACACAAGAATTTATGCCAATAATTTGGAGAATCTGTTTGAACGCATGTGGGAACTCTACGAACAAGGTCTGGAACCAGATCACCTGATAAAACCCTGGACCATGATGAATGGCTCTGTGTAATGATGGTGAGAGTCAGACCACTTGGGGAAAATCTGAACTTTGATAAATGGCTCTGTATAATGATGTCAAGATTCTAAACACTTTACACAAATCTGAACCTTGATGAATGACTTTTGTATTATGATAGCCAGAGCCAACAACTTGATATAAATCTGAACTATGATGAATGGCAAAATCTGAACTATGCTGAATGGCTTTGTATATATGATGAAGAGAGAACAGTGGCAATATCAAAATAAGACTATCCTGTGGACTATGTTCAAAATGTGTTGATGTTATTGAATACTGTAAATATATTTATTTCTGTTCTGTTTAACTCTTTTGTTTTAGTTAGAGATGTACATAAAACAGTTCACTCCTAGTGTTGGAATTGTGTATTATAAATAGGACTACTTTCATTGGTCTGGGATGTGGAGAATAAAGTTGTCTTTGTACTTAAGTTGTTTGTTATTATTTTCAAAAACATATCTGTGAACAAGTAAATGTTTTCCTTTGACTGAATTAGTTGATCTAGTGTTCACCTGGAAAACAAATTACTTCCAAATGATTGTCACCATATCTGGACTTAATTTAACTTTGAAAGAATAATGATACAAAAATTGAAATACACGGAATTTGATGGAAATCTAAGCCAGGAGCTAAGTAACACACAGATGGCTGCAGTATTTTTTGAAAGGTTTTAAATGTATAGCCAAATTCATTTGACATCAATTGTTGGAGAAATGACCGTTAAACAAAACACAATAACGTGTCAAGTGTTGGCTGATAAAATCTTGCAAATACAAAGGGAGATAAATTGAATTTTAAAGTAAAATACAACTTAGACCGATAGTTCACAAATGTTTTCTTTAAAACATAAAAAAAATGCTTTTTAATTAAAAATCAATGAATCAATCCGTATCTATACTGAAATATTAAAATCATTTAAAAGTTTAATAAGCTTATGGCAGTCATATTTCTTCAAAATAATCAAACTGTTAAAGACCAAATTAGTTACACAGGTAAGTTCAGTGCTATATAAAACCATTATACTTCCCTGTTATTGAAAGCTCTGTGTGCGTTTGCCTCAGGGTCATTTCAAGCGAAATTTCCCAAATCAAACACAAAAATTACAAATCGGCCCTTCCCCAAGATTTCAATTGATTGACCTAGAGGCAAATACAACATCAGCTTTCTTTTTTATTTAGTAACAAGGCAATTATTATATATATTATACACAAACTTAGGGGAGCATTTCTTAAATGCATTAACAAATAAATATGTGATGTCTTAAAGTGAAGAAAAATATACTCTTCATAAAACCAAGTCAGCAGTAGATTACTTAGATACAACAAGACTACAGTTTTATGCTCCCTTTTCCCTAGTGCTATTTGAGCATGGAATGGTAGTATGGGTTTACAGCGCTCTATAAATTATGCTTTCTTGGGTGTGGCAAAATATGTAGGTCACAGCTGGGGCTGCACTCCTCACTAATCTTCGGACTCGAAGACAAGCCTTATTATAAATTAAACAATTATTATTACTAGGAAAGGTTTGTTTTTAATTAAGTTAATCACACTATTATTAGTGCTTAGGGCCTAAAGTATTATAAACACAAATTTATTTATATACATATTTGTTAAACCATAATCATGACAATTGCTTATTTAGTCATTTTGTTGCCCAAAAAGCTAGCTATTAGGGCCAACAATCATTAATACTAAAAGAGCAACATTTTTGGAAGAATTAAAGGATAAGGAAAATGAGATAGATTAACATAGCATACTCACTCCTATTTAGTTCAATGAAATGGCTAACCCGATCGTAGAATAAAATACCTTAAATAGGCCTAAATAACCTTTATGAAACATGTTACAGATTCAACATATTTTCTCATGAAAGTGAAGCGGGAAAAAAATCTAAGTTTTAACACATCATGAGAAAATAAGTTCATGAACCAGAAAATATTTATTGTTGAAAGTCTAGCCAGTAGAAAAAATAATTGAACAACGAAGACTGACCTTTTGGCAAAGTTTGAGAACCCCTCTGGACTTACCAGATGAACCGCACGTGCACAACTTCGAAAGCGTACACCGTGTCCAATGTTCTGTGAAGCACAGTGGGGGAAACATAACTATATGGTTGGGACCGAAGCAATAGTTTGATACGATCCACCACGCTACAGTCCACGTTTTTGGCTTGCATTAAGCCTTCAACACATTTTAGCAGATCATTCTAGAACTTTTCACTTGCATGCATGAGAATGGTTGAAACTCCAAAGCCTCCAAAGTAACAATCCATCCAATTCGTGGCTTGGGTTTTCTGATTCTCCTATCCCCCCCACCACCACCGCACACTATTGTTGCCCTTCTATCTGTGATGTTCTTTCAAAATGCCACCCTTTAAAAACACCATTTTTTAAAATTGTGTCACTTAGACCTACTATATGATGCCTATGCCCAAGCCTATATATCCTCTGGCGGAGAAGAAAGAGGTGGACGTTTGTGGTGGAAAATACAAGATTTTTTTCTAAATTTAAGGTAATAGAAATTAAGAAATTATGTAAATGACTTAGGCCTAAGATATTTTATTGCATTATTAGCCTGTTATCAGCAGCAGACGCCTTGGCTGGCTTGGCCTTGTTCGTAGAATGCCAGTAGGTCGACTCCCACAAGACATAGCGATCTAATAGAAGCCAGGAGAGCCGTTGGTCGCCCACTTTGACGTTATACGGATGTATGCAAAGCCAACACGAAGCTCTTCAAAATCGACACTAGCAGCTGGGAAGAGGTGGCGCTGGATAGATCCACATGGAGAGAGAGCATAAAGGAAGGGGTCTCGGATTGCAGATGCCATACACAACAGAAGCAGAAAGAAGGGTGAAAATGCAACGGCGCTGGCGATTACTTATACCCAACCTGCGATCGCAGCTGTGTATCAAGGATTGGTCTCTTTAGTCACAAGAAGTTGTAAAGGGAAAAGATCGTCTCGCGAGACGTAAAATGCCACAGACGTAAGCCTGTTTCTATGAAGCCTATCGCTCCACCCCCTTTTCTACAAAATGTAAAAAAAAAATCTGAATGAAAAAGATCTTAAAACAATGTTAATCGCTGTGTGCACGTCTTCAAGTACAAAAGCATTCTGGGAAGAAATGGTAGCAAGGATCCTTTATTTTTTTTTAAACGATCTCCACCAAATATACACAGTAGCCTATTATTAATGAACGTGGTGTTCAAATATTACTCAAGATTCTTCCATTTCAATCCTTGTATAGCACCACTGGGATGGATGGATGGCAAAAGCCGGTATGAACTTCTTATTGTCCGACAGTCAGGCTGGGCAGGGCATTTATTTAACCGAGCAAGGCTCGGCCACCTGATATTGTTTTATTATAAGTACAACGTAGATCTTTATCTATCTCTGAGATTACTTTGAAAATCTGAAATTTTCTAGGTGGCTCGCTAAATACGCTCTAATATGCTATATGTCCTTGCAGTTCAAAGCATCTGATTGCATCATGCCAGTTGATACTTATAATAAACAACATTTATTTTTCTTTGTGAAAGTGGTGGGAAGATTAAACAAACTGTAGGCTACATGAAAGATATAACAAGCCCTGTCCAAATGGAAAATTATTTTGTCACCCATGTAACGTATAATAATAAGAAATTTATTTTTTTTTTACTGTGATAGCATGTGTTGAAAGGGAGTTAACCAAAATATCGTTCATGCAGCACCAGTAAAAAAGCAATTTCCCCCTTCCGCCCCATACAGTGACATACATATACACACACACACACACACACACACTTAAAAATATCTGCTTGCTAGAAACACTTTTTAAATTTAAAATATTTATAATATATAAAAAAAAATCATATTATCTAAATTAAAAATATATAGATCTACATCTAGACTGTTACGTCAATTATCTCCCTCTGATGAAGTACGCTTAAATATTTGGCAAGTCCAGACATGCATTGGCAAAAAAAGAAAAAATCGATCTGAGTTTCACCTGTTTTCTATAATCTGTCACCGCCTTACCTACCAACTTTTTATTGATCAGACAGTCAGACGTGTAAATATCTATTTATACAAATAAGAAATATGAAAAGGAGAGCGATAAAATACCAGAACACCGTCTTATCGCCGTTTCTATGTCTATGTTTGATTGTGAACAGAGATCTATAACCAAGTTATTTTATCAGGGACAGTTACCACTGAGGCCATAATATTTCAATGAAAAAAAAAAGTATTGATTGATCAGAGATCACTTCAAGCCAGTAACGCACATTCCCGCTGTGAGATGTAGGACTGTTAAGACTTTGGTATTAAATTTCTTGTAGATCTAGATTCAATACTGGGACTTGCCCTATTGCGAGATATTATGATACAGAAATACGTTAGGACTTGCACAGCCGTGTTACAGTCATTGAGTGTGTTGTTGGATTGAGAACAAATTATGTTCAATATTCGTTTCTCTGGATACTGATCAAGATCTAATAATAATATATTGAATGTTTATTCAAAATGGGAAAATAAGTAAATAGAATTTAATACAAAAGTCTTTTAACACAGTGAAATATGTTATGTATCTAGACTATAACTTTACTAAAATGTTGAAATTTTATGTTTAAAAAGGTAAGCTCTACGCTAATCATATAGGTAGACCTAAATTTCTATTTTCTAATTTAAATTTTTATAGCTAAATCTTCTATTTTTAATATGATTGTATCTATTTTAAAAGGTTCTAAGATAAGTAGGTTTACCGATTAAATCTGATTTAATATAGGTCATTTTCTTGGGGCATTGTCTATTTATCAATCATTTCTATGATGTACAAGAATAAAATTAAATAAGTAGCAAAGATACATAAAACACTGAACCATAATTTACAAATACAAAACATAATAAACTACTCAAAAAGACACAGGTAAGGTAAAAGCACATTTCTTATTCTACATAGGACCTTCTTATCTTATACAATACAGACGTTACTTCAAAAAAGAAGATGATTACGTCCTACGCGTCATGCATTCAGTCATGCATATTTACCAGTGACTTAAATTCTGCCAAGTCACTGGTTTTCCTTTGGGACTAATGGGTACATGTGTTACTAGTGCTTTTAGATCATGGAATGAGTTGCCTAAGTAAGTCAGTCTAAAAAAAAGCAACTTCACAAAGTTTAAGTCACTGATTAACATGCATGACTAGATTAACACATGATTTACATATATACACAGGACATAATTAATTATCTTCTCTTTTGAAATAAAATCTGTAATTGATACCATAAGAAATTTTAAAAAATTAGAACTTCACCTTTAATTTCAAATCCATATATTTAATCTGAATGATGTAAGAAAAATTCTTTACTATTCATGCTCTTCTCTAGCAGATTCAAAACAATAATTTGACTCTTTCAATATTCAGATAAACAAAATAGCACAATTCTAATTTTGAAAAATTGCAAGAAGGATGAATAGAGCCAGTTTAGTACCACTTACTCAGGAGCAGATGCTAAATATAAAGTAAGTTATATTGAGATTAAGACCATGACTTCTATATGCTAATTAATGTACTTTTGTTTCAAGCTTGGTTCAAAACTCTTTAAAAGTGAAATGAAGACGCTGAGGATAGATTAAAGACAATTTGATATTAATACTTATAGTAACTAGGAGTCACAGCCCTTGGCTTCCAAACTGGAAATCCTAAGTTCAAATCCTGGTAAAGACATGATTTTTTATTTTGGAATCCTTGGGCACCTCCAAGTTCTGACATCATTTGTGGAAAAGTAAACTCAGTTGGTGGTTCTGCTGTCCAGATGATACCCTCCTTAACCGTAGGCCACAAAAACAGATGACCTTTACATCATCTGCCTTGTGAATTGTAAGGTTTAAAAGGGGAAATTTTACCTATAGTAACTAAAAATCATGTTAATAAATTATAGGCCTATACTATAGTTGTAAGCCTTTTGTATGAATTGTATAAGACTGCCTATAGTATAGAAGTTGTGGTAGAGTTTAGACTAACTAGTGTGAACTAGTTCAACAGATTCTTTTTCAACTAGCTTATTAAAAAAATCTGTTTTCAGTTAATTAAAAAAATCTGTTTTCAAGTAAATCAACACATTTTTTTTTCAGTGCTGCTTACAGAGATTTGTGAAAAACAAGAACATTCAAAAGAGTGGCCGCCACAAGATGGCTGCCTGTGTACCAAAATGCCCTCTAATAAATACCGCCAGGTTGAAACCTATCAGACAGCAAGTCAACAAAGTCATTGTAAGTTTTCTTTTACAGTATCCCACCTTGTAGGCATGATCGTAGCTAGGAATTTTCCATCATGTGGGGGATTGACCTTTTTGGGGGCCCCTAATTTTTGCGAAATTAATTTCTGATGTAAAAAACACTCATTTGGGGGCCCCTCCTCAAGTGGTGGCCCGAGGGACTTTCAAATTCTCCCCCGGCCCCCCCCCACCCCACCATAGCTATGCCAATGTTTGTAGGAGTTATGTTTCCTTCCCCTCGTTCAAATTCAGAAAATCAGTGAAATATTGAGGTTTTAGAATGGATGTGTGTGTGTGTGAACATGAGAGTTTTTCTGATAAAATATTGAGAAATTCATGAACTTGATGAAATTATGAAAAAAAAAAAAACAACACAACTCTGAGAGCAAAATGAATTGTTGCCAATGGGAGGTAGTATACAGTATGATCCCTCAGAAGTAAAGATTATTATATTCTAGTCAGACCTCCTGCAGGACAGTAAGGGGGTGGAAGCAGGCAGGATTTGAATTCATGACCATTGTGACAACTGATGTATATATCACATCACCAAGCAAAAAAATCTTTTTAGAAAATAAAATAAAGGGATTAAGTGTTCTTAGAAATAGAGAGGGAAAGAATGGGATAGAGAGAGGGAGAACAAATGGGATAGAAGGAGAGAAAAATGGGATATATATATATAGAGAGAGAGGAAGGCACATTCCTCGTCCCAAATGCTAGGACAAATCTGTACAAATGCTCTTTCTTCCCTAGTGCCATTAGAGCATGGAATGGTTTGCCTGAGCTAGCCAGGAAAACCAGTGACTTGGCAGAATTTAAGTCATTGGTTAATATGCATGACTGAATGCATGATGCGTAGGACATAATCATCTTCTTTTTTGAAGTAATGTCTGTATTATATAAGATAAGAGAGATAGAGAGAAAGGCACATATCCATAGAAAGAAGGAAAGGAGAGACATAACAGAAGAAATAAACATTCCATTTAATTTTTTTCTAAGGTTTTGTGTCTGAATCTGAGTTTATCATCACAGAGAAGTTCTGCACATGATGGCTGCGTGGTCGTGCAATATGTGCACTGGTATTCCTCAGTATTCAGTATAGGGTCATTTGGGTGGCCCAGAGTTCATACCCTGAGCACTGCCATTTGGACTAAAGTAAAAAGTTCCCCTTTCAGACCATGTGGTCTATAGGGCAGATGATGTAAAGGTCATCTGATTCTGTGGCCCACGGTTAACGAGGGTGTCATGTAGCCAGCACAACAACCAACCACCTTTACTTTTCCCCAACTAATGTCAGGTACCCATTAGAGATGGGTGGACTTAAGGGCGCCCAAAAATCCCGAAATAAAAATCCCAGTCTTCACCAGGATTCAAACCCGGGACCTCCAGTACGGAAGCCAAGCGCTTTACCGCTCAGCCACCGCGTCCTGTGAGGTTTGGACTAGGAAGTAGATAATCTCTGTAGGCCCAAAAATCCTGAAATAAAAATCCCAGTCTTCACCAGGATTCGAACCCAGGACCTCCAGTATGGAAGCCAAGCACTTTACCGCTCAGCCACCGCGCCCTGTGAGGTTTGGACTAGGAAGTAGATAATCTCTGTAGGAACATCAGAACCATGTGAAACATTTTACAAACATCATCTCTCTAAGTTGTCATTACGTCATGCAGACACATCTGTTTGTATTTGTTGTCAGATGACAGTAACAGACAGTGGCCATGTCTCACTGGAGCTGCTTGGTACAGTGAACAACCAGCCTGATGGCCCAGAAATAGCCAAAGAGTTATTTCATGTTTCACCTGATGGTAAACAGGTGAGTGTCATACAATTAAACTTTTAAAAGAAATCCTGGGAGTTGTTGACCTGTTGGTTTTCATATGGCCTTCAAGTAATATTGTTTAAACAAGTTATGAGAAACATTTTCTACAGATAGCAACATTAAAAACCATATTTCTATTGTAGACGATGAAAAAGTCATCTGTTTCTGTGGCCGAGGGTGTCTTATGGCCAGTATAATGACCAACCACTTTTACTTTTCCTCAACTAATGTCAGTTACTTATTAGAGCTGGGTGGACTGAAGATTCCAAAATAAAAAATCCAGGATTCGAACACTGTACCCCGGTTTGGAAACCAAGCACTTTACTGCTTAGCCACAGCACTTCCTTTATTTTTTATTGGGGACCACTTAATTTTTAAATTATATTATATATTTTAACTACTTCTGTTAACATTTTTTTTTGCAAAATATTTAGGTCACCAAAAAATTTGTTTCTTGAGATTTAATTTGACCTATAATTCTTGACTTTGCCCAGATTGAGATCTACCAAAATGCAGAAGGTGTGGCAGCTATAGAAGGATGTCCAGTGTCTACACAACCAGACAAAATATTTCTCTATCCAGACTTGCCAGATAAGCTGTGGAGAATGTACCAACATGCCTACAAGTAAGTAGATAGTATATTTACATCAAACTTGGAGACTGCTGATCATTTTAAAGTACCTGTCTTGTCTAAACAACTGGAATTCATGTGTACATAACTTGATGGATGCCTGGTCATGTTTCATTAGGATTATTAACACAACTGTTTCAGGGTTCAGACTTAAGCTCAAGGGGGCACAGTGGCTGAGTGGTTAAGCACTTGGCTTCTGAACCTGAAGGTACTGGGTTTTAACTGGGATTTTGAATCTCTGGAATGTTAATGTGCCCCTGAGTCCACCCAACTCTAATGGGTACCTGACTTAGTTGGGGAAAGTAAAGGCCGTTTGTCGTTGTGCTGGCCATGTGACACCCAAAGAAACAGATGACCTTAACATCATCTGGCCTATAGACGACATGGTCTGAAAGCGGAACTTTACTTCTACTTTTACTTGTTCAAGTGTTTCTAACAAAATATATGTTGAAGCTTATCTAAAAATTGATTTGTATTAGAAGTACCGTAAGTTAATTAAATAGATCTTTGCTTGTATTGTCAAAATGTCATTTATTGCAAAAAAAGAATTTTTTGTTTCTTATGTGATACAGATTTGTGGACGTTATAAAATCCAAAACACCCAAAATTCTTCTAATGACAGACATGGCCAGGTGTTTGTTAATGGAGAATGGACCATGTCAAGACTTTCAGGCCATTTTTAATGATGGTAAATACAAATTTTAGACTCATTTTATCACAGTTTGTCTTAGAATTACACAAATATTGATATAAACTTCTACAATTTTTTTAATTTGTTAATTCTTGGTGACCACCTCTTTGTAGGTGTGACAGTTGTATTTACTGATTCAAAAGTCACAATCACGGAGGCAGATGGCAGCTTTGGCTCCTTTGATGTCACATTTGTCAGTAGTCATGTCAGTGCTATCACATTAGAGAAAGTGGAATTGGCTAAAAAGGTAAGAAAAATGTATTAGAAATTGTTAGGATTAGGGTTTAGACTAAAAAATTTTTTTATTCTCTGTAATTTTATTTTCTTTGTGTTCCTAGTGCCATCTTCAATGTCTGGAGATTCAAGAATCTGTCAACAAACTACAGGCAAAACAAGAATTATTTCCCCTTAGTATTGGAACGTAAGTCAATATTTTTTTCTCAAGTTAAGCACTATTCTATTTATTTCAATAATGTAAGTTTGTTTTTAAGCTTTTAGATGTTTAGAATTAATGTCCACTTCCAAGTTAACAATACTAAAGAAATTTAATTGTTATTAACCGAGTTAAATACTGTGTATATTAAAAAATATACTTTTGAAATCCAAAAGGAAATTAATATTATTGCTTGTATTTATTTTCATTTAAAGGAAAACTGCACCCTTCAAGTTGGCGTCACAGTCACACACCCCTCAGAAACTTTCACAGGAATTCTTAAATATTCACCATCCTAGAACATTACCTCACACACAAGATCAGACGGCAAAGATATCTCAGACTGCCATTACAGCTTTAAATCCATATAGTCTTCCACAGAAAAAAATACAAACCCTGTCAAGAACTGATCTTCACCCCGTAGGAATATCTCCAAGTGAAAGATTCAGTCCTCAGCTGTGTGATGGATTAGTCAAACCTGAGAATGAAAAGAATTGTTCTGCTGATAGACAATTTCCATTTAGTGTACCTTTAGTGACTCATGCACAGTTTAATTGTATACCTACATTCCCAAAAAATAGTGCCATACAACATGGAGAAAAAACAAGTCAAGATATTCTTGAGCAGTTCTCAAATTTCAGTAAAATCAAATTAGAAAGCAATGAAACATGTTATATACCTCCGCAAGCTACAAATAATACAACGAAAAGTCAAACATTAACACCTTCCAATTTCTGTGATAATACAGAGAATGTATACAACGGAACTTGCCAATCTAGTAATTATGTCACACCAAAGAAATCCTCTATATCTCCTGCCTATAATCCCCACTTCTACAGCGTAGACTCTATCAGGCACCAGCAGTTTCATAAAGCCACAAAGAAACATAGTTTGACCCTGGGGGCACTAGTTGATGAAACTGAGTTAAAATCTGTTCGAAGAAATTTGTTCCTTGATGAGACAACGACTGAACCACCGATCTCACCATCACCAATGCCAAATTGTCTGACGCATGTCTTGCCAGATATTCCTATGAAGCCCTCAGTGGAGCTGTCCATTTGTGAGGGTATAGGCATACCTGACCTCATGTCTAACCCTTTGGATAAACAAGAGCTGGAGAATGAAGGAGTCAACAAGAAGGAAGAAGATAAGATGTTGAGTCTTCCATTTTCATATGATTCAACACAACAACATCAGAAAATATATCAAGAGAGAAAAGATCAGAGTGAAAAGCTAAATTCTTCGATTACTTCCGGCTGTCTGTTGAGTCAATCAACGATTCAGGCATCAGCAATAAAGGTTTCACCTGCTTTCACAAGATCACTTTCGACAGGTGTCTATTTGACAGGCGTTAATACACAGCAAGCTATGCCAATGGACGTTTCTCACCAAATTAGTCCTTCTAATAGTGGACTTGCAGTTAATGCAGAAGGCTGCAGCCACAATAGTTGTATAGAACACAGTTCTCAGAATAGTTGTGCCAGTAGTAGTTGTAGCAACAGTTCTAGAAACACAAGCTGGTGCACCAGCACTCGAAGAACCAAACAGGAAGAGAAACTAAATAAATCTGATCTGGGTAGCAGGGGGCATTACCTCCCCATGTCGCCTCAGAAACAGTTCCTTATGAGTGACCTTGAAAGGTGCAAGGTTGACCTGACTCGGCCATCTCACATGCACAACTCCTTGGACATGTCTGTTTCCAGTTGCTATAGCGACAGTCCAAGTAGCTCACCTTCTTCAGGCTGTGACCCAATACGCCAGGTATTTGTCCCCTATACAGGCTGGGCATCATTCTATGCTTCTGGTGCTGTTTGGATTTTATATAATGATGGAACACAACTTGGCATTAAATCTGCAGAAGCAACTATGACCTATATAGATCAGGATGGCAACCAAAAAAGGTATACATTTTATATATATCTGTGACATTAAATGTGCCTGTGAAATAACATGATGTTATAGGAAAACTATGTAGTTTGTAATCATTGCTATGTGGCTAGCTGGTTTGGCATAAAATATGGTATAAACTACATGTCATAATAAGTAGATGTATCATCATTAGCCTCAGCTTCAGTCGTAGAACGACTGTGGTTCATCTCACACACTTCCTCATGTGGATGTGGAGCCCTATTTTGGAGAGAGCTCCCTTCCACAAATATAGCAGGTTAAGGTGGTTTTTGCTTCATTCTTAGATGTACATCTGAGATAATGCTATATATATACTTAAAAAAGTATAGTTCCCCATTCCAACCTTATGATCTAAAGGGCAGATGAAGTAAAAGTCATCTTTTTCTATGGCCAATGAATGACCAACCGCCTTACTTTCACAAACTAATGTCCGTTACCCATTAGAATTGAGTGGACTCAGGGGTGTCCTTAAAATTCTGGAATTCAAAATCCCATCTCTACTGAGAAAGCACTGGCAACAAGCTGATGGTATTTTGAACAGTCTCAAGATATGCTCTAGGGTGATGGTGGCTGAGTGGTTAAGTGTTTGGCCTCTGAACCTGGGGTCCTGGGTTTGAATCTTGGTGAAGACTGAGATTTTGAATTTCCGGATTTTTAGGGCGCCTCTAAGTCCTCCAAACTCGAATGGGTACTTGACTTAAGTTTGGGAAAGTATGGGTAGTTAGTCATTGTGCTGGCCACATGACTTCCTGCTTGTTGATCATTGGTCATAGAAACAGATGACCTTAACATCATCTGCTCCATAGATTGCAAGGGAAACTTTACTTTAGGACTGGGTGGAGTACAGTTGAACACAAGCAGTTAAGCTCTGAATAGAGAGTCCAGTACAAGTTCAGTACAGCAGTACAGTACATTACAGCTGCTATACAGTTAGATGTGTCATGCTGCCAATTGTATAGTATTTGGCTGTTAATTTATTAGGGTTCAATATAGGTGTCATATTATACAGAACCTGATTTGTCAAGTTCTTATGGTTGATGTAGCATATCAATATTAAGTTGATTAAAGTTTAATCCTATCAAACTCAATCCACAGAAAAATAAAATAAACCCATATGATTATATAAATAAATCAATCAACTTGAAAAATAATCAATGATTCAAACTGTGTATTTAAAGCAATGTCTTTAATTCCAAAGACTAATAATGAGTGCAGTAATTTACATAATCATGCAAATGTAGTTGTGACTTACATATGGATGGCTACATGTGGCATGTGCCTAGGACTGTTTTCCTGGCAGTCTGTGTTCCAACCCTGACTGCTGACTTCTTTTATCATTCTGTGAGAGATTTGGGCTAGGATGTAGAAATCCAAAACATGTAAAAATAGTAAAACATATTTGGACACATCTAATGCAGACAAAGCTGTTGTCAATGTAGGGGTCTACTTAAGTTTTCTTTTTGTTGTCTGTGTTTTCTGCAAGGGCTGTTCTTTGAGTGTTAAATTTGGGTCCTGAATGTACTTTTGAGAATAATGTAATAAAACAGAAAGTATGTGATGTCGTAGAACAGAAAGTACACAATGTCTTTTTGTTTTTAGATGGAAAAAGAGGGAAGCGTGGATAAAACATGTTTACTTCATGTCCACTGGTCAACAGTGGTCAATAGCCAGTTTAAAACTTACATGTGTATTTGTTCACTGATCAGTACCATTTTAAACTTGTATTTTTCCACTGGTCAGTAGTCAATTTCAATTTACGTGTATTTGTCCACTGGTCAGTAGCCATCTAAAACTTAAATGTATTTGTCCACTGGTCAGTAGCCATCTTAGACTTTCATGTATTATTTGTTCACTGGTCAGTAGCCATCTTAGACTTTCATGTATTATTTGTTCACTGGTCAGTAGTCATTATAAACTTACATTTATGTAATTTGTTCACTGGTCATTAGTCAGTTTAAACTTACATTTATGTAATTTGTTCACTGGTCATTAGTCATTTTTAACTTACATGTATTTGTCCACTGGTTAATAGTCATCTTAAACTTTGTTTCTCTTCAGGTACAAAAACTCTGATGTCATCCCAGAGATCATTAAAATTAAATTGGAGAAACTTCCCATGGTGCTTGGTTTGTTAATGAAGAGCTCTCCAGTAACAAGTTTATATTAGTTACAGACGCTCAGCTCAAGTTAGCACCCCACTGCTTAAGCATAGATCTACTGACACTGTTTCAAATGTCATCTGAACTTAAAGATTACTTTATTGGCAAACTAATCAGTTGTGTCTATTGATGAATACCTGATGTCTATGCATTTTCTTTATGAGCTTGTCTGGCATTACAACTGTGTTAAAAGTAGAATAACTAATTCTATGTCTTCCCAAGGGAGTTTATGAGGATCTTTCAAAATCTGTTTTAAAACAATTTAAATAACATTTACATTGCACAATTTCTAGCATTATATCCCAGTATATATGTATATACTATTAAAAAAATAGAAAATGTCCTGCACATATTTATGTGTAAATCTAGTCGTTCATCTTGATAACAGGCTGAAAGCAAATCTATATTAAGTTAAGTTTCCCTTTCAGATCTTGCGATCCATGGGACATTGGTTTCTGTGGTCCATGGCTATCAAGGGGATCATGTGGCCAGCACAGTGACCAACCCATTTACTTTTCCCCAACTAATTTCAGGTACCTATTAGAACTGAATGGACTCGAAGTGCCCTAAAGATCCTGTAATAAAAAAATCCCAATCTTCACCAGGATTTAAACCCTGGACCTCTCAGTTGACACCATGCGTCCTGAAAGCATATCTTATTACTTTCTTTTTCAATTTATCAAAGGCTCTTGTCAAGAAAAATGTTTTGGCCTTAGAAAAGCAATGTAAATCTAAATATTTTAACTATCTTGTATCAATTATCACAATATTGCACACATTTTATTGTCAATTTTTTAATAACAAACAAAATCCACACCCACTTTTCTTTCTCACTTTAAAAAGACAGCACTTTGATATTCCCCCATCCCCTGCTCATTATTTTGTCCCATATATCTATTAAATGAAATTAAGAAATGATCAGAATGTTTCTTGAGAGCAAGATTTCACATAACCTCATTGTTATATACATCATTGTATGAGATAGACAGATTTGTGCAGTTAACGTTTTTTATGAATGAGTTTTAAGAGGCATAGCTCCATTACATACAATAGGTAAACAAGAACTTATATAGTTATTTAGTTTTTTTATTCAAAGCTACAGAAACCTTAAATTCAATGAAAAATAGGATTTTATTTTTTTCCCTAATTGCTAGAGCTGATTTAATGTATATATATTTTTTTTTTAAATATCAACACTTGAAATTATTATTTTCCAAACTTCATTAATCTATTGTTTTTTCAAAATGATGTAATTTTAGCTTAGTCAATTCATTTTATTTCACTTTCTATCTATTTTGTGATAGACTTGTCCAGTATCATTTATTGCCAGTTCTATAGTTCAAACCCATTTTGTTTAATTTATATGATTATATTATATAGGCATGTGATGTTTTATGATCACATGATTCACTTCTCCGTCCATTTGTGATATTATTGTTTTTCTTTGAATGTGGTGCTTACACCAATTTTTTTTCAATATAAAATATTTTACTATTATCATGTTTACATAGATTAGTCTACATTCCTTTTACCCCTCCCCCTTTTTTTTTTCTTTCCAAACCTCAGGGATTGAACAAATCCATGTGATCTAATGAAAGACTTTGAAATTGTTCATCTCTTAGTCGAGAGATTTGAACAAAATCATGTGACTTAATAAAAATCTTTGAATCATTTATGTCTAGGTCAAGAAATTTGAAGCTATCCATGTGATCTAATCAAAGACTTCTAAATTGTTTATCTCTTATAAGAGAGATTTGCAACAAATCAATGTAATTCAGTGACAATCTTCGAATTGTTCTTTAATCAAATTCTTCCTATATAAATTGTTTGTTGAAAACCTGATTCTTATAGAATTGATTCATTGATTTTAAATTGATTAGCAAACTATTTATTACATGTATTTTTTTTCAAATCATATATTGCTAAAGATTAAATTATATCAAATATTTATATTTTATTTCATTTAGTCCAAGTCATCTGACATTAATGATTGTATTTTATTTTTCAAAATGTATTTATTGACTTGATTTCATGTAGAAATCATTTATCATGTATTCCTATGTAGTAGAATAAACAAATTTCTATTTTAAAACTTTTTGTTTCATAAATACTTAATGTATCTGAAAAATTATTTTTTTTAACAAGCTAACACCAGAGGTGTCATAGCTTGAATGTTTGAGTGGGTCTTATCCTTGGATTGTTCCCATATCTCTATTACAGAAAGCCTAGGAGTCAAAGTAATAGATAGCCTACAGTGTCTTAATAAAAAAAAACAATTTTTTACAGTTATGGTGCTGGTATAATATTTTGGTTAGTAGTTTTTCACATTCATTCATCATCAAATTTAATGTGAGGGCCTAAAAAACTCAAATCCTCTCTTGTAAAGGCCTGGACTGAAACCCGGCTGTTGTGCAAAAGTCTGGGTCAGTCAAAAAGAATATGACAAATGGTTTCAACTTCCCTTTCATGACACTGTGACTTGAAGTTGAACTGTACAAAATATGAACCAATCAGCACTGTGGACTTGTTCAGCCTCCACTACTGTGAGACCTGGTCATTGCCTCTCTTATGCTCCCAGAATCATCTGGATTTTTGTACCTGTGTTAGCATTCTCTTTTTTTTTTTCCATTTCTATGGTCTTTCATTCCTATCAGCTATCCTCTTAGTTACATCTCTATAATTGAAAGCCTTATATCAATATGATTTGATTTTTTTTTCTTATAAATAAATTAACAAGGTCGGTAATTTTTATCTAGGCATGAAAAATGTTCTTATGTTTTGATAATTTGAACAAAAAGATAATTTTTATTGATTCAATCTAATGGAAATTCAGTTTGATTACAATTGACAGCCTCAGCGTAACTACTGTACAAAAACAAAAAATTCGAACAACATTCACATACGAACACACATACACATTCACAAACAGCGCTTTATGAATTTGACTTCTATGTACTTCTCGATGACGACAGCTGACCTCGTAACACTCTGACCGAAAGTGGGACAAAGGAGTTTTTAAATCTTTCAGTTTTAGTCCTAATGGAAAGGAGACGACCACTTCGTTCAGATCTTATGTAACAGTTGTTTAATGGGTGCAGGTTGTCTTTAAGAATCGTGAGTGATTTGGAAAGGCATCTTTCTTGGAAAAGAACTTCAAGAGATGGTAGCTATACTTGAGTAATATACGATGCTTTTTTAATTAGTCTATTTATTCTACGTCTTTGTACCATTGAAGTATTACCATACCAGCAGGTGATGGCACAGTTAATAAGACTGCTGATGGTTGCTGTGTAGAAGAGTTTGATTATTTGTTTTGTCGATGTTAAACTTTCTTAGCTTTCTGAGATAGAAGAGTCGCTGGTGAATTTTCGTGTATAGATTTTGACAGTGTTCACTCCATTTCAGTTTGTTGTTGATAGTTGTGCCTAGATATTTATATCTTGTACTTGCTCTATATTTTGGTAGTCTATCTGAATTTCTGCAATATGGTCCTTGTTTTTCCTAAAATCGATCTTTAGTTTTCTGAACATTTAAAATTAGAAAGTTATTCATACACGATTGGTAAAAGGTGTTAATTGTTGAATGGTACATATTTTCGTCACCTGCAATTGCTGTGTCGTCAGCGAATTTTATGATGGGAGTGTCAGCTGATAAGCTCTGAATGTCATTTGTGTATATTGTTATAACCCTATTGCCCTATTGGCGGCACGAATGGGTTAACTATGTGTTACCAGCGGACATTTGTGACACAGGCCAGCAATACAGTTTAGTATGCTATGTCGATGGGCAAAAGAACAGTACTGGTATGAACTTAGGACGTGAATATGACTTGTGTTATGGTCATCTGATCATAGGCCTGCGCAGACCAGAGACACAGTGTGTAAGAAATCTGTAGTTCAAGACAGGACACGGAGGAGATCAGGTCTGTGAGTCTGGCTATGAAGTCAGGCCTGGTTGAGTCCTCGAGCGAAACGTACGAGTCCGGGAAGAGTTTATAGAGTTCAGTACGGTGATGTACAGTTTAGCATTTGTAGTAGTTTATTGTGTTGCCAATTGTGTCATTTTGGCTGTTTTACTTTACCACCATTAAAGTACCAGATTATTTTGGAGCACTTGTTGTCAAGTTCTTGATGTGTTGTTGTGTTTAGCAAGTGTTTACATAAAGCATGAGATAGGAAAGAGAGGAGAGAATGTAACAATATGGTATACAATACTGGTGACAGGACGCACCCCTGCGGCGCTCCAGGGCTAAGTTCTCTCGTGCCTGACACATGTCCGTTCACTTTTACATAGTGTGGGCGTTTGATGAGAAAGTTTAGAATGTATGTTTTTGCTAACGTTCAGTTCAGATAGTTTTTGTATCATGCAATTTGGTTGGATGGTGTTGAATGCAGATGAAAAATCTACGAATAATACTCTGGCGTAGTGTCTCTGAGTATCAAGATGTTGGTATAGACAATTCAGCATAAATAGTATTGAATCTTCTGTACTTCTTGACGGTTTGTAAGCAAACCGGTGCGGATCGAGGCGTGTTTTGACTTTCAGTAGATGTTTCACAATCATTTTCTCCAAGCACTTCATTGGAGTTGATGTAAGTGCTACTGGACGTAGATCGTTGTTGGAAGCAATAATCTTCTTTTTGGGTACTGGAATTATATCAGATGTCTTTTAAATGGAAGGTATTTTGTGCGTTTGCCAGGACTTGTTGACGATAACACAAAAATATAGGCCAGTTGTTCCGCACATAGTTTGCCAGTTAATTTGTCGGGTCCCGAGGCTTTCGAGGTGTCTACTTGTTTAAATATTTTAATCACTTCTTTATTAAACAGTTTTTGAGACTGGATTATATTGCTGTTTTCAAATGATGTCAATAAATCATGGTGGTCTTTCTCGAAGTTTTGGCAGTCAAATCGACTGTAGAAATCATTTAATTCATTGACAAATTTGTTATCGTCTGCAGCAACAATCAAGTTCGTCCATTTTGTTATTTAGTGATCTAACATTGCCCAAGACAATAGGAGGCAAGTAGCCCATTGTCCTCTTTTCCTGCTTTTGACTCGAATTCCTCCTCTACGGCCTCTGTTTCGTTTTGTCTGTGTGTTGATGGGCTCATTGCGGTTTGTTGTGTATCGGCCATTTTTCCCCAAGATGGCGGGTGTGTACATAGAATCATTGATGATCCTATTATTCATAACGAGTTGTTATTGGCTTTATTGTCACATTTTAGGCTATGAATTGCCCATTTATCTTTTAAGGTCTTTTCCCTTACCCGGTAAATCTTAAATGTGAAACTAAAAATTAAGTATTCAAATTGATCATATGCCAATATCAAGAGATTATTCATCCTGTGAGGGTAAAAACTGTAAGTTAAAAATCAATCATATGCCAATTATTGAGCTAATACTAAGTTTTTCATTTCCAGACAGAAAGCTCCGTATAACATTGCCATCAATCATGCTGTTGTAACTTCAATGGCGGACTGATAGGGTTAATGTGTTTGCAACCTACTGACAAACATGACAGACAAATCACACAGGTCAATGGACAGTACTACTAGTACTTGCAAATATAACCTGTTATAAAAGGTCATGTGGTTGAAAGCCTTCACGGACAAGAGACAATGTGTAAGAAAGGGCAGTGCAGTCCAGTACAATGCGAGAATGTGGCTGTACGAGTCCAGGCAGAGAGACTTGTTTGTTTAGATGGCAGTTTGGTCAAGAACAAGAAAGCATTTGAAGTTATGTAGCCGATTGTGTAGTATTGGCTGTTGTAATTGTGAAACTACCACATTGTTATTTGGAAACTCTTGATGTAAAGTTTTTGTGTTAGATGTGTTGAGCAGTGTTTGCCCAAGGCCTGTTTAGGAGAGAGAAACGAGAAACGTAACAATACAAATCATAGAACTAACACCAATTTAAGTTAGTCATTTTAATTTATTTTGAATCATAGCACCATTCACTATCTAAAATCAACAACTAGTTGCCTGGTATTAACATAAACACTGGAGACATGTATTCTTCTTATAGGAGTTTAGAAATTAAAGAGAACTTATACTTGAACACACATGGCAGTGAAAATGTTGAATGAAACGAACATCTAGAACAAGACATAGAGTGTGACTTACTTTAAGGAAAGAAAAATTAAGTATACAAGTAAGGGAGGTAACTACAATGCTGTACAGAATATCATACATACTATACAAAGAGTTATGGCACATTGCCTGATAAACAGCAGAAGTGTAATTGTATGTACAATTGGATGACAAGAACAAAAAGACAATATGTCTAACAACAAAACATAATGCATCATATCAAACAATATCAGACATTATGTCCAACAAAACATAATGCATTTATCTCTAAAACAAAGTCAAGAAGTTTGTCTTAAATATAATGACAAGTGATAAAATGTTAATGGGTGTTTTAAAAATATAGCATACAGAGTAATAAATACATCTTAAAAATTCCATTCTTCATTAATAGTAATAAAATATTGTTTACAAAATAAAATTCTAAATTTTAAGAATTGCAGGTAGTGATTTATTTAAAACTAAAAGAAAATAGAGTTAATCAACCAAATGAATTATTTAAAAATGCAAAGGCTATCACAATAGTGAGGTGTAGACATGCTTCTACTGTAAGGCACTTCCAATACAGAGGGTAGAAATAGATTTTGGAATAAATGCTAAAACAATGGAACAATAGGAAATATCTTGACCTGCGGCTACGATGAAGAAGAGATGGTGGACTGAGACAGAGATTTATTGTGCAGCATCTCAAAGACGAACGGCAGTTTACTCAATTTGAGTTTGACCAAGTCTGGAACTGTGTGCGACTTTTCAAACCTACAAGAAATAAAAGGAGAAAAGAAAATATTTTGGTCACAATGGATTAAACTTTTCAAACTCCAAAATACATTTATAAAACTTTTCATGGCACTGGAGTATACAGGCTAGTGCCTAGCATGTAGCATTTCCATTCATTTTCCATTGCAGATGTCAAACACACCAGAAGAAAGTTTCTTCTTTTAGCCAGTTGTTGCTGAGCATTAAGCAGTCTGTGCTAAGGGAAAAAAAGTGTGCTGTTGTCTTCAACTGTTGTACAGTGCCATATAGAGTGTTGGTTATGTCAAGTTGGAGTGGTAGTAGGGCCTGTCTGAGGTGAATTAGAATAGGGCATTCAAAGAGGTTAGGGAGAATGAAATGAAAAGAGTTTAAAGCACTGCAGCTTCAGGGAATTCTTAAATGTTCAACTAGTGACCATGTAAAGGTTCCAAGGACTGTAAATGCAAGTGGTGGATATGGGTATAAGCTCCCACTTTCGCAGCAATGCTCTAAAAGCTTGCATCTCGATAAGTCTGACAAGTTAAATCCAACTCCTGGCCTAGTGTTTTTCTCATAAACTTTTAGAAACTTACTTTTACAAACTGATAAGAAGAGAGATGAGAAGAAAGAAGAGATTCTCTCAGAAACTTGTAAGATGGCTCAGAAAATAAAAAAAAAAAAACAACTATAGCTAATGTTATAACCATAAATGAAATGTGTTTTAAGAACAAAATTCTCTTAGCAATCAAAACTTATCTCTTATGGAAGACTAATCAGAAACTCCCTCACCAGGATATAAAAGAAAGAATCAAAGACTGTGTCATATTTATTTAGATGATTTAAAAGATTTTTAGTTTTATTCTTTAAAAAAAGATAATACTGAGTCAATGACTGAATACTTTTAAGAGACCTTATGATTTAGACAGTTTGACAAGGGCCTCTTGAAATGAATGAGAAAATTTAATATTGCGACTAAATCTAGACATTAGATTGCAATTCTTAAGACACTAAATTTTAAATAATTGTATTTTAATTACTGGACTCAATGATATGTGGGATGTGTGGCTAGTCACCGGCTAGTGGTAAAAAAAGACTTGATCACCTTTCAAAGGTGCTTGAGGTCAAAATTCAACTCAATTAAGTCTAAAGGCAGCACGGGAACCTCCCCCCTACAACAAGTCCACAAATGAGACTGGAGCGTAGCGCGATGTGAATGCTATGCAATTAAAAACCAACTTACTTGAATGTTTTTCCTTCAACATCAGTGTACAGAATATTAGTCCCAGCCTGCTTCACATTTAGTTGCGTGCCATCTTGAAAACACACTGTGACCTCCCCATTGCTAGTCTGCGTGGCCCAGCCCACGTCTGCTACAAAAACTGTGAGACTTTGCTGCTTTGGCTGAGTCCTACTGCTGCCTGACGATACGACTGAGGAGGGTGTAGAGTTGGTCTTGACAGTCTTGTCTAGAGTCACATTCCCTAACGCTGTGCTGAGCATTGTGTCATCAAAAGGAGTTGACTGTCAAAATAACAAGGAAGTATTGAGGCCAACATTTCAAAACAATTTTACTTTTTAAAAAAAACTACATATACATTGTGTTATAGATACATTATTGTAGAATATATCTCAAGATTATTGTTTGATTAACTCTTTTTCTCCTGACTGACAATACCATCATTGATTTGACCCCATTAAATTAACATAATTTTTGAGTTCATAAACTTCAATTGGTGTTATATCAAAATGGCATGCATTTATCTCTACCATTTATAACATTGTCTGATTGAATAAAAAAACTTTATTGAATACAAACCCTAACAGGCTAGTGAAATACAAATGGTAAACACAAAAATAATTACTGAGAGATAGAGTTAACTAACTTCTTATATTATGTCATACAAAGTCTCTGAGCTGCAAGCTTTCTAATGAAGACTATTGATATATTTGAGAAAACCAACCTGAATTTTGGGCTGAGTACTTGGACAGGACTCTGTGACTTTAGTCTCACTGGATACTTTTGTACTTTTGGGGACTGTGCTTCTTTTGGGAGGTCTTAAGAAAGTAGAAGTAAAAGTTTCAATTATCAAAATATTTATTTTAATATGATACAATTGTTTACAAATTATTTTCCTTCTATTGCAGTCTTAGTGGCAACATAAACAAACATCAAGGGCACTATTGCCAGCAGGATTCCAATCCTTCTTGTCCCTTTCTTTGCTTATACCTATACCTACTTTTAATTACTTCTCATAAGGTTAATATCAACAACTTGCACAGCAAGAGAGCAAGCAAAAAATCTCATCAGAACCAGCAATCACTTTAAAACAGTTCATTCTATTTTATGGTCTCAGAACTTAGGAGGGGGGGGGCACATTACAATCACTCAAAGATTTCTGATTTCAAAGAATTTAATGCACTGAACCTCACAGAGAAGTCTTATTTTAACAAGTCAGCAAAGTTTCTTATGTAGAAATTTGTTTCACCAAGAGTTTTGATTCTTTATAAACAAAACTGCTCCTGGCAAATCTCCATGTGCATAGAATGTAATTAAACCAGTACAGTCTGAATTATGGGTTTGTGTATTGGGTAGCAGGTCAACAGAATTACAAGGAAAAAAAAAATACAGATGGAAAATAAAATGCGAGATACAAAAACATTGCCCATAAAAAAGCTGAAATAAAGAGATTCAAAATAGCCCCAACTTCAAAATGTATGCATGCAAGCATACTGGAAAAATTGTATAAGTTAAATAAACAATTACCTTCCAAGCGAAAGAGGGAAAATACTACTATTGGAAGAAATGGTTGATTCAAGAGCTAGCATATTGGCCTCAGCAGCAGAACAGTACTTGTAATGCTGGGGATGACAAAGTTTCAATCAATGTTTCTTAGTTTAGAGACTTTTAGATGACAATGTTGTTTTAGAAATCAAATGACAATAGCATTTTTTAAATTTTGGAAATCAAAGGGTATTATCAATTTTTGTATGGCTAGTTTAAAAGATAATGTGAACGAGGGAAGTGGCACATATCCCACAAAGCATGCTGAGTCTGGGAGCACATGAGAGGTTGGCACAGCTATGAATAAGCCTGTGGTGAAATAGTTTCTATTTGTTTATGTTTGTGTAACGTCGTGAGAATGTGTTCACAACATTAATTTAGTGTGCTACTGTGTAAGTCTCTTTAGTCAGTTCATGTGCCGTTCTAGTTTAATAAAGCCTTGTTTTAGGTACTCTTCAGTGTTTCTTTATTTATCATTACAATTTATTAAACTAGAACTTTTCAATTCTATGGATTTATGTGCCTCACGTATCTCTTTTGGATATTCGTTCAACACGTTCAACACTATTCTCTGTAAGTAAAATAGTTATACAAATGGAGCGCCTATTTAAACCAAAGGAGCTAGACATAGAGCCTAGCTCGCCATTGGCTGCTGAGAAGTGGCTGCACTGGCTTAGAACATTTGAAAATTTCATCTCCTCAGTCTCTCACTGCGAGATTGACAAAAAGAAATTACTGGAAAACTACGTTTCTTCGAGCGTGTTTCAATACATAAGTGAGTGTAAAACGTTCGAAGAATCAATCAAAGCTTTACAAAATGTCTACGTAAAACCTAAAAGCGAAATTTTTGCAAGGCACATGATAACTCTTTGTCGACAAGAGAACGGTCAAACCGTTGACTCTTTCCTCCTCAAGCTTAAAAGTATGGCCAAAGATTGTGACTTTAAGGCTGTCACCGCTGAAGAACACAGAGACATCTTCATAAGAGACGCTTTCATTACTGGACTGGCTTCAAACAGCATAAGGCTGCGACTCTTAGAGAAGTCTACTCTAACTCTACAGTGCGCCTATGAAGAGGCAAGGCAACTAGAATACGCACATAACCATGCCACGGCGTATAACATCTATACTGAAACCCCCTGTGGAGCCAGCGCCAATGTGGAGAGGCCCTCTCCAACGACAAAATCAGAACACGAGGTGAGTGCGGCGACTAGTAAAAGATGCTTCTTTTGTGGAAACAACCCACATCAACGCTTTAGATGTCCAGCCCGTGACGCTACATGCAACTTGTGTGGCAAGAGGGGACATTTCCAGAAAGTCTGTAGATCGACCAGAGAGACCTCCAAATCTATAACCTCAGCCATCGTAAAAGCAGGTGATGAGACGTCATGGACTACTACCGTAGGATCTTCCTGGGCATCAACACCAGCGTCCGGCCTTACTAAATCTACTATTTCATTACTCGTCAATGGAGTACCATTGAAAGCTCTCGTAGATACGGGGAGCAGTGAAAGTTATATATCTTCTTCAATTGCTAAAAGGTACAAATGGAAATTAGAAACGTCCAGAAACAGAATCTACATGGCCTCTACACATCTCTCTCGCACCACTCATGGCCATATTTTCGCCAAAATAAAGTACAAAGATGAACAATATGAGAGTGTAAAGCTCTCACTACTGGATGGACTAGTATCCGATGTTATCCTAGGACTAGATTTCATCAGCCAGCATGAGAAACTGATGATCCCATTTGAGGGAAAACGGAGCACTCTTCAGGTCTGCACACTGGAAGCAGCACGAGTCGAAGCTCCACACCTCTTCGCGAATCTTGCTCCTAACTGCCACCCCATCGCCACTAAATCCAGAAAATATTCCATGCCCGACTCCAAATTCATACAAAATGAAATCAAGAGACTATTGTCTGACAAAATTATTGAGCCCTCCACGTCCCCGTGGCGAGCCCAAATAATCGTAACAACCAACGAAAGACATAAAAAGAGAATGGTTATTGACTATAGCCAAACCATCAATAGATTCACTTACCTCGACGCATACCCTGTGCCAAAAGTGGATGAACTGGTACAGGAAATATCAAAGTACTCAATCTACAGTACGTTTGACCTCAAAAGCGCCTACCACCAGATACCTATCAGGGAAGAAGAAAAGCAGTACACGGCGTTCGAGGCTTGTGGGAAGCTATACCAGTTTTGCCGCATTCCTTTTGGAGTGACAAATGGGGTCGCTGCCTTTCAAAGGACAATTAACACAATAATTGAGGAGGAAGGGCTACAAGATACAATTGCGTATGTAGATAACGTTACTATCTGCGGACGTGTCTCCTGTAGCCACGACCAGAATCTACAGAGATTTCTCAACGCCGCTAAGAAATACGGCATCACTTTTAACGACGATAAAAGTGCCATTGCGACGACTAAAGTGTGCCTCCTAGGCTATGAAATCTCACAAGGACAGCTAAGACCAGACCCCAAAAGATTTCAAGCGTTGAGAAATCTACCCCCACCACAAGACATGAAATCACAAAAGCGGGTGATTGGACTATTGTCTTATTAGTCTCAATGGATCCCAAATTTTTCCAACAAGATCCATTTGTTGGTGGACAACAAAATCTTTCCTCCTCCTGAACAAGTCAATGAAGCTTTCAAACAACTGAAACACGAACTCGAAAACGCTGCTGTGTCGACGATAGATTACAATCGACCTCTTACGGTCGAAACAGATGCCTCAGACATCGCAATCGCCGCCACTCTTAATCAAGATGGCCGCCCTGTCGCCTTTTTCTCAAGAACACTCACTAACAGTGAACGCAAACACTCAGCAGTTGAAAAGGAAGCATACGCCATTGTAGAAGCCCTGAGAAAATGGCAACATTATCTAATTAGCAGATCCTTTACATTGGTTACAGACCAGCGCTCGGTATCTTTTATGTTTGACCAACGAAACAGGGGCAAGATCAAAAATGAAAAGATACAAAGATGGCGACTGGAGCTTAGTAGTTTCCGATATGACGTCATATATCGACCCGGGAAAGAAAACGCAGCTGCGGATACCTTTTCAAGAAACCACTTTGCGTCAGCAATGACTGGAGAAGACCTCAAACTGTTACACAGTAACCTGTGTCACCCAGGGGTCACTAGACTCCTCCATTTCGTTCGGACTAAGAACCTACCTTTTTCTTGCGAGGACGTTCGCAAAGTGGTAAACCAATGTAAAACCTGCGCTGAACTGAAGCCTAGATTCTTTAAACAGTTTTCAGGCACCCTCATCAAGGCCACTCAACCATTTCAGAGAGTAAGCATTGATTTTAAAGGACCACTCCCATCTGCTACTCACAATAAATATTTATTAACAATGGTGGACGAGTACTCGCGCTTCCCATTTGCCTACCCATGTCCCGACATGTCCTCAGCTACTGTCATAAAGTGCTTGAATCAGCTGTTTTCCTTAGTTGGGATGCCAGAGTATGTCCATTCCGACAGAGGTACGTCCTTTATGTCGAGAGAGGTGCAATCCTTTCTCCACGAGAGGGGAATAGCTACAAGTAGGACAACACCCTATAATCCCTCCGGCTCTGGACAAATTGAACGACTAAACAAAACTCTTTGGAACGCCGTTACCTTAGCACTGAAAGACGTCGACCTCCCGATCTCAAGATGGGAGCTAGTCTTGAACCAGGCCCTATACTCGATCAGATCATTACTGTCCACAGCAACGAACGAAACTCCACACGAAAGAGTTTTCCGGTTCAACCGGAAATCCTCATTCGGGATATCTATCCCCACATGGCTATCTAGCCCAGGTCGAGTGTTGCTGAAAAGACAGAACCGATCTTCGAAGTATGATCCCCTAACGGAAGAGGTTGATTTGCTTATGTGTAACCCCCAATATGCTGTTGTACGCTTGCCAAGCGGTAGAGAGGAGACGGTCTCTCTAAGACACTTGGCTCCCACCCCCTCCCCATCCACAACAAGTGAACCTTCATTCTTCCCTCAGGATGAGGATAATGGATATCCTCCTGAAGCTCCAAACATGGAACTAACAGTCAACACCCCTACGGTGATACAAAAAAATCATGAACCACTAGAAGGCTCTGAGGACCTCCGAGCGATTCCTTCTGAAAATACACAGAACTTTCATACCCCACTGGACGCTCAGGAACTCAGTAGTGACTCGCAAACTGTTGAGCAGGGTAGTCAACCCCGTTACTACTTACGAGAGAGAAGAACCAAACCGAACTATAGGGTCTAGAGTTGTTTAACTATTGCACTATTTATACTGACTTCATAAACCGGCACTAATACTAATAATAAAGTTCACTTGTTACTTCCTTATTTACATATTTACTTACTACACTAGTAACTAGTAATTGTCTTTTTAATCATATCACTGATACCGTTTTTCCATGTTTACATCTATCACTATTTGCTATTGTTTGCAAGAGAAACTCATATTTGTTGATATATTATTGATCTATATTATTACAGGTACTGGCATTTTTGTTTATTTATGCTAAGGCCTACTATATTACTATATTTTCTATTTTAATTCTTGGCGGGGTGAATGTGGTGAAATAGTTTTTATTTGTTTATGTCTGTGTACAGGTACTGTCATTTTTGTTTATTTATGCTAAGGCCTACTATATTACTATATTTTCTATTTTAATTCTAGGCGGGGTGAATGTGGTGAAATAGTTTCTATTTGTTTATGTTTGTGTAACGTCGTGAGAATGTGTTCACAACATTAATTTAGTGTGCTACTGTGTAAGTCTCTTTCGTCAGTTCATGTGCCGTTCTAGTTTAATAAAGCCTTGTTTTAGGTACTCTTCAGTGTTTCTTTATTTATCATTACAAAGCCATTCTAGCACATTCAGGACGGGTCAATGTCCTCTTTCTTCAGGACAAAGTTCACCGCCTCAACTGAAAGTAGAATCAGGAAACAGTCTCATGTACTTTTTGACTGCCCCAGGGTTTGCTGATATCCGTCTCAACAGGTCTGGGAAGGCACAAGTTCTTGTCCTGTATGGTGATGTACATTATGCAGAACAACAGGGTTTCTGTCCAGGGCTTTTGTTCAGAGGATTAGAGCCTCTCAGGACCTAACTCAAAAGAGTTTTTATAAGGTGTTTAAGGGCTGGTAAAGTAGCTAGCATTTAGAAAGTTTGGGAATATAAACCACTGCGCTCCCAGTCAGAAAGGTAGAACTAAACAAAACAAATGTTGAACTAACCTTCTGTACCAGGTCCCACATTTCCAATCGGTCTTCATTCAGTCTCATAGGCACATCTTTCACCTCCAGAATCCTCGAGAGTCCATCTTTCTCTATGATTTTCAAAATGTTTTTTTCACGACTTAAATGAAACTTAACGTCTGAAAAAAAAAATTTTTTTTTTATTACATATATGTCCCAGTGAATACAACATAAACTACAATAGTTTTCAGTTGTTCTAGAGTGAAGATTATTTATATCATTGTAATACAACAATCTGTGTATGCATTATGGGGTAGTGTTTGTACATGAGCAGATATAGTTATGATGGCTAAGCAATGTATCCAATGATTTAGACATTGTGCTAGCCACATGACACCAGTGTTAACCATCTGACATTGAAACAGATGACTTTTACATCATCTGCTACAGAATGGGAGCTTTACTTTTATATTTTTACTTATAATGTTTTAATCTAGCTGCACAATGTTTAACTTATTACACTGACCATCATAAAAGTCCACCCAAAAGTCTGGTTCTGGCGAGTTGTCCATCAACATGTATCTGGCCCTGTCTGTGTACATGATCACTTTGGGGGTCTTGGATCTGATGACTGCTACAGATCTACAGTGAAAGAAAGTTCAACACTTGATAGCACTAGACGGACTGCTGAATGAGGCAACATTGTTGAAAAGTAACTGTCGGTGAGGACAACATGATATCAACTTCAACTGCTGCTGAGACCAATGAGTGGCACAATTTCTCAATGAACTAGTGTCAATGAAAACTTTTAGACTATATTATGTAAATCTCATAGACCTTTTTTACAACTTGATATTTTCTATGATACTAGAAAGAGACTTTAATGATATATTGTCCACACCGACTGCAACATTGGTTTTACATGTTTTAACACAAAATTTGAATTAGTTTAAAAATATAATCCTTTCTGCCCCATAACAATGAAACAACTCCATAACCAAACAAATAATAAACTTTTCTTAGATTTAGTTTTAAATTGTAACAATTTCTTGATAAGTAATTTGGGTAGATTCTAAACATTTATACAAGTATATAAGAGCTTAATGTAGGTCTACCTGGCAGCGTAGCGATACTTGTCTAAATATTCTTTAGGCATGTCAGGGTATATATAGGTCTCGCAGTTGTCTGGTCCAGGGGGAGGCTGGTCAGAGACTGGAACAGCTTTTCCTCCTTTAGGTTTGTACAGTTTGACCTGCTCAGAAAATACAAAGAGATAATGTTTATTGATCATGATAATTCATTTCTTGATTTAATCTAGTAGCACAAATAGTCCCCTGACCTCAAACAGAGCTAGGTCTTAAGTTAAGTTCCCCTTCTTTCAGACTGGTCTGAGATCTGCAGGGCAGATGATGTAAGTTCATCTGTTTCTGTGGCCCACAGTTAACAAGGGTATCATGTGGCAAGCAAAACAATCAACCACCTTTTCTTTTCCACAAATAATGTTAGGTACCCCATTAGAGTTGGGTGGACTTAGTAAAAGTAAAAAAAAAAAAGCAAAGTACCACTTTCAGACCTTGAGATCTATAGGGCATATGGTGTTAAGGTCATCTGTTTCTAGGGTCACAAGTTAACAAGCAGGGTGTCATGTGGCCAGCACTACCATCAACTGCCCTACTTTCCTAAACTAAAGTCAGGTACCCATTAGAGTTGGGTAGACTCGGAGGTGCCCTAAAGATCCTGAAAGTAAAAATCCCAGTCTTCAACAGGATTCAAACCCAGGACCCACAGTTCGGAAGCCAAGCACATAACCACAGCTACCGAGCCTCCAGAGCTAGGTCTAATAACACAATAATACTGTAAAGACAGCAAGTCACACATTTGTAATTTAATAAGTGGTTTCTAATAGCATGAGCAGATCAAAGCAGAAAAGAACAAATATTTTACAAACTCAAAGAAATAAGAAGTAGCTGTTGAAAACAGCTCTGTGCTTACCTTCATCCCATCACTTGAGATAGCCATGACTTTAGACACCATTGCTTTCTGCCCAGACTTGCTTTGTTTGATAAACTCCAAGTAGACATCATGATTAGAAGTGATATGAAACTGAAAGGATTCACAAGAACATCACAATACAGTTACATTGAAGTAGTACCACTAGGAATGTGTCCTTTTAAATGTGCTCAAATCTATTCTATTAGTCGGAGACTAATCTATTGCCTTACCACTACATTGGGTAACTCTTGACGACAAGGAGACAGCCGTGATGTGTTGAATGGAGCCACTGTTTCGCTGATTTGCTGTTTGTCCTTGAGAGATGATTTATACGATTCATTTGTTTGTCTATAAGTTTCAGTGTGTTCCTGGTTTGGGTTTGAAACCTACATGGGACCAAACAATGGCAAAATTAATTAATCCCTACTAAATAAAAACAAGACTAGAACTTTAAATGTAGAGTTTTTTTTCTTATTTTTTTAAGGCAAATTTAAAGTCTGGTTAAGTATTTGATGATAAAATTAAATAAAAATTTCAAGACAAGTATGGATGTAGTGAATGAGTTAGTTATTTACTTTAAATATCATCTAGTTCCAGAATCTAACATTTCTATATATCCTGATGTAATAAGTGGCTCTGATGAAAGAAATCAAGGTGTCATTTATTTAGATATGCTACTGAATGTTTTTGAAATAATTAAATTTTATGCACCAGGGTAATTCACTATCATACCTTACATAGTCAAGGAATTCTAATTTTATTTTTGTAACTATTATTTTTAAATCTGGAAACTAAATCAAGCTAAGTTAAGAGTCTATATCCAACAGGTTAAGTTGCATACAAATATTGTTTTAGACTTTACTGTTAAAGATACAAAGCTAAGCAATAAGCTAGTCTAGTTCATTCTTTTAACCCAACTACCAAAACAGATTTCTAGATTTCTTTAGTTTACGGGAACATTGTTCCTATTTTGTGCTATTATTTGCCCTATGACTTGACAACAAAAGTTGATCAAATCCAGATCAAGATCTACATTTTAATTGTTTTTAAATGCTGATTTATTTTGTATTTCTTCAAGGCTGACTAATGAAAGTTTATTTCAGATGACAAAAATGAGAAGTTGTTACCAATCATGATTTTTTTAAAGCTTTTTTTTTTAACTGGCTTGTTGCCTTGTTATGTTAATGACATTGAAATCTTTGACTTCTTTTTTTTTTTTTGAAATGCCTGACATCCCAAACTGCATACACCCCTGCTAACACAATTATCAGCACTAGGCTAATACATTACAAACATAGCCAAACACAAGACCAGATAGTGTTATACAAGGTGGAGCTTAAAGATCTCCCACATTAGGAGGGGGGCACTGTATTAAGAAATGCAACACACATAGTTCTGTCTACACATCATTTATTACCTGGTGTGTAGTTGGATGTACCACTGCAGAAGATTTCAGTCTTGGATCTTCCAACACTCCAGGCAATAGAGGAAAGTGTTGACTTAAATAGTTCTGAACCTTGGAGACAAACTCCTGAGTCTGCATGTTGGATGGGTTTTTAAACATGTCCCTGGGTAGATTCTCATGAAGGCTACTGGCCACAGAGTCAAAGTTGAGCACTTTCTTTGTAGCGTTTAAACTGAAATCTGAGTCACTGTGACTTGACCCAGAAGAAAGGGATTGTAGAGGGTGGTATACCCGATGAGGGCGTGCAGGTGCAGCAGGTAGAAGTGCTGGAGGGGGAAGACCTCCACAGCTTCTCTCGGTAGCTTCATGTGACAGATATTTCCTTTCTTGAACTGAGGAATTAGGCTGTGAATCATTGGGAGCCATTCCATGTCTAGGTCTGTTTCCATACACCTAAAAACAATTCAAAGATTCTTTATTGTCTCGTATAAGATTCACACCAAGAATATTTACAAACTAGTTAAAAAACAACAACCTAATTTAACCAAAACAAATGCAACCGAAATTGCATCTTTGGGAGAGAGTTATAAAAGGCAAGCTGTTTATTTATTTATGATACACAGAACACAGGAAGAGTTGATAAGCTAGGTATTTTAAAAGGTATATTACAATTTTTGGCACTTTTAAATCAATTTTTTAAGCTCTCTGGCTTGTATAAAAAAAAAATTTAAAAAAAAAAAGTAAAGTTTTGTTTTAAAAAAAGTTATAAATTAATGACTTGGATGAGGTTGTTAAAATTTTATGAGTGTTTATATTATGTGTGGTACAATGTTTATAATAGTAAAGTTCCCCTTTCAGACCTTGTGGTCTATACGGCAGATCTGTTTCTGTGGCCTACAGTTATCGAGGGTGTCATGTGACCAGCACAACGACCAACCGCCTTTACTTTTCCCAAACTAATGTCAGGTACCCATTAGAGCTGGGTGGACTCAGAGGCGCCCAAAGATCTCAAAATTAAAAATCCCAGTCTTCACTAGGATTCGAACCCGGGACCCCCCGGTTTAGAAGCCAAGTGCTTTACTGTTCAGCCACCACACCTCCTTCTCTAGCTTGTAGCACAAAGTAATTTTTCTATTTTTAAGTTGGGAACAAAGATCTTTCAAAACTGCTAAGTTTCTTTCAAAAGCTATCAAATCTTCCTCCTAGTAGTTCATGTTTTCCTTACAGTACCCTACAATTTTCTTCTAAATAGTTTTTTTATTTTGTCAAATTTTATAAGGATCTTAAACAAAAAGGAAATTACAGTGTTTAATATTATAGCCAAGAAAAAAATAATTCCCAATAAATAATGATGAAGAAGAATTTTCTATAGACATTTTTCAACATGGTTAAAATGCAGCATCTATTTTAACTTAAAACTACAGATGTTACTTCAAAAAAACAAGATGATTCCATTCTACCCACCTTGGCTTTATCTTGATGCAACGAACAACTCTCACAATTTCTTTGTAACTCTTCATCTGACCTACTGCAAAACAAAGAGTGGGTACTGGAGTTCAATGACAAATAGTGAGTTGAGTTTATTCTAGTATATATAGAGCTTTTTTGTGACGGAGCACAACAGTATGGCATACTGGCATCTTTTTGAATTTTTTTTTTTTACTTTTCTAGTAGTATTTTAACCTATATTATTAATTTTTAGTAGTTAGAGTTATGTAATCAACTACTGAGTACCTGTACCTTTTTTTTTTTAAAAAGCACATATATATAAATATGAATCCAATAAAACCAACCTGTCTCTGACTGGAGGGCTGGTAGGATGGCTGCTGATTAGACTAGAACTCTGACTAGCATGGCCCCTATCAGAGTCAGAATATCTCCCACTGCAATACTGCTCATTTTCATCTTCTAAAATTTGTGACTGATTGGGTGGTTGACGCCTGAGTGGGAACGCTGTCATTGGTTGATTCCTTGGAATGGAGTTTGCGTTGCTGTGTTTCCCAGATGAGAAAGTTCCATGTCCACTGTCTATGGACATTTCTGTCACCTGCCAACAAACAATTATCTCTAGAACTGAACTAACTAAACAATTATCTCTAGAACTGAACTAACTAAACCAGTGATGCCCAAACTACGGCCCGCGGGCCGGATCTGTGGTTCCATCCGGCCCGCCGAAACGACGGCACAAAGAGTAGAAAATTCCCTCTTCAAAAAGGTTGATAAAGTTATTTTACGTACATTTGGGCTTCAACTTTTTCTCTGGTGGCTTGGTACCATGACCAATAACATTCTGTTTACTAAACTGGACTAGATGTATAATCTAACAGGAAAAGTGAACGGTTCCTTACTTTCTTGTAGAAAATAATAATAAGTCAATAGATTTGATTAGTAAAGAAAGTGTGATTGGTTAAAACAATAAACAAATATGGCAACATTCTTGATTTAAGCCTTAAAAAAAATATTGTTAAACTTCTCCTAGAGATTGAAGTTTTGAATAGTTGACAAAAAGAGAAGAAAATAAGTCGGTGGTTAAGCTAGATATAATATAGTCTCAAATGTAAAGTAGAGAAATGAAGCCATTGTTTTCCGAAGGGTGGAAAAGAAGATCAACTTCAAACATCTCACTTATGAATGTAAGTGCTAGAGCCACGGGTTTTAGTTTTAGTTCCATTTCATTACTTTTTTGTATCTTTTCGGTCATGTGGCCTGCGACACGAGTGTCGGAAATTAAAATGGCCCGCAGGTCGAATTAGGCTGAGCATCACTGAACTAAACAATTATCTTTAGAACTGAACTAAATTAACAATGATCTCTAGAACTGAACTAACTAAACAATTATCTCTAGAACTGAACTAACTAAACAATTATCTTTAGAACTGAACTAACTAAACAATTATCTCTAGAACTGAACTAACTAAACAATTATCTTTAGAACTGAACTAACTAAACAATTATCTCTAGAACTGAACTAACTAAACAATTATCTTTAGAACTGAACTAACTAAACAATTATCTCTAGAACTGAACTAACTAAACAATTATCTTTAGAACTGAACTAACTAAACAATGATCTCTAGAACTGAACTAACTAAAAAATTATTAATGAACTAAACAATTATCTCTAAGTCTATAAGCTGCATGCAATGTCAAATCATAGTTTTACAAATTTACCTGTGGGGCCTTTAGAACCAAAGGTTTAGATGTCATAAATTTATGAGCCAGGATTTCTGTAAAAATACCAAACAATATTTTTCTAAGGATAGTACATAACAGAGGCTAAATAGCAAGACCTTTTATTTTTTACTTAACAATGCACTTAGTAACTGTTGAAAAAGTCAAACATATTCTATATAAAAGTTGCATTCATTTAATCTATATGTTAGAGTCCAATTCTCTTTCTTTGAAGATTGAATAATTGTTTAAACCAGCTTAAAGCTAGTTTGATTGATGGTGGTATACTCAAAGTTTAATCAATAAACAATCCATAGAAATTATCAAACCTAACTATAGAGTATAAATCTACCTAGAAGTGGCATAAACCTACATAGGAGTGGTATAAACCTACCTGAGTGGTGTAAACCTACCTATGAGTGGAATAATCCTAAGAGTGGTATTCTGTAAGAACCCATATATATGAGATTTAGATTTTTTGTCATGTCTGCACAATTTAGGCCTTGTGCTCTCCCTCATAAGATGGTAAAAACCTACCTATGAGAGATATTCTGTATAAACCTACTTATGAGTGGCACCCTGTATAAACCTATTTATGAGTGGTATAAGCCTACATTTGAATGGTATAAATCTACATATGAGTGTTATTTTGCATAATCTACATATGGGTGGTATAGACCTACCTATGAGTGGTATTCTGTCCTTTGGATTCTTACAAAGTAATCCTTGAATGAGATCCTTGGCTTCAGGACTTAAATGACTTGGCAGACGATATTCAGCAGAGATAACTCTGTTCAATGTGCTCTTGACAGCGTCTGTATCAAAGGGTGGTCTGCCCACCAAGAACGTATACAGCATACAGCCCAGGGACCAAACATCAGCCTCCAGACCATGGGCACTTCTCATGGCTATCTCTCTACAAAAAACATGAGACAAGATACATTCATTATGGTCACATTGATGGAAAAACACAAGTTTTCTGCTTGGTGTGACATGCTAAGATTGGAGTATTTTTATGTTTTAGCAGGTAAACCATATTTCAGTGGGGGAATCATGGTTGAATAGTAAAGGACTTGGCTTCAAAACTGAGAAATCCTGGGTTCAAATTCCAATTAACACTGAAATTTGGAATTTCAGGATTTTTAGAGAGCTCCAACCAGCACTACTAAGATCCTGGCATGATTTAGGGAAATGTAAAGACACTTGGTCCGGCATGATTTAG
>JADKLZ010000728.1:1346181-1359636 GCA_021533235.1 Biomphalaria straminea | reverse complement strand
GTGAGTTTAGACATGGATAAGAGTTGACATCTCACTTTAACTACAGGTAGCTTAGGTACAGATTAGTTGTGAGTTTAGACATGGATAAGATTACATCAATTCTAATGTGTAGAAAGTTATACAGGAGTGACTACACTAGTGACATCTTTATCTTAAATAGATTATAGCATATAGGTCACATGATCAGCACTGAACATTTCATTTGACTCTTAACATAGCTTTAGCAAACCTTGAATTTTTGACTAAAGATTCTAGTTTATAAGAACACAGCACATTAAGTGTGCATCCTTATTTTCATTGTATGGCCAGGAGCACAGTAGTTGAGCTACATGCAGCTTAACAAAATAAACCCAATTTGCAAGCCTCAGTTTTTAGAATTGGCCAAGAAATAAAAACCAGGCATATCATCTAATACGCACTAGTGATACACAAACTACAGCCCACATCCAGCCAGTTGTACATAAGCATTGCCTGATAGGAAACATTTCCTACTGATCATACTTCATGAAAACTTGAAATGGGAAAGGCTTTGAAAGCTTTCTGGTCTTTGTTTGACTGACTTTAGATTGAAGAACAAACTTTCTGCAGGGTGGTGGGGGAGGATGGTGGGTGGTGGATAGCAGGGTTCCTACCCACGACTATCAAGTCAAGAGCGCAGACCACTTGACCAGGTGGCCATCACTGAAATCCTTCGAAAACATGGTGAAACTTTTTAGAGAAACAGAACATTTGCAGAGATAAATCTCAGCAGCAGCTAAAAGGAACATGCCTCTTACACAGGAGTGTGGCACCACAAAGAAGGTTTTAGACAGAACAACATTGCAAATTCAACTAAAAAAAATTTATCTTTTTTTAAAAAAAAATTTTACACAAAATATATGCATCTCTGAACATTATTTTCTGATCCTGGATGTACAACTGGATATTACTCAGTTGTAAATATAAAATGCATACAATAATGTACGCCCCCCCCCTTGGCCTAGAAGAGATTTCCTAAGTGTCTGGTAAAGAGATGACATATCAATATGATATATGATCAACAGATAGAAAGGAAAACAACAAGTTTGTCATCTACAAAGAAAACCCAGAATACACACACATGTGTACTGTTAAGACAAATGTACAGCTCAACAAGTTTTTATTATGAGTTATGATGATGTTTGGATGATCATTAATATGCAATAACTAATTAACACACACATTTTATTTAAAAACAGCTTTTTTCCCCCCATTCTATAACATATCTAAAAGGTTGCAATCACAAGTATATATAACTGTCAGCTTTCAGCTTTAGTTTTGAAAAACAGTTTATTGTAAATGTGACAGTTAATAAGACTTAATTAAACTAGCGTTGATTCCATTGGAAAAAAAGGACATAAGATTTAAAAAAAAAATGAAATGTGCACAAGAGCTTAACACAAGTTTTTATGGCATCCTTTATCACTTACTCTGGTTGCAACACTAGCACTAACTAACATGAAGATGAACTACCCTGCAAGAGAAACACTTTGAAGTATTTCATTCAACCAGTCAGTCAGAAGTCTAAAAACCATAAGACTTTACATTTAACTACTTTCCATTTGACAGGTCAGATGGAGATTCTTTTAATTCTTAAATAATATAAGTTAAGGTGAAAAACAAAAAAACTACACAATATGTCAAAATACAATTAGTGGGACTTAGTGTAATACCAATGAATGTTAAAGCCAAACAGCTTTGAAGATGTTATAGAGTATTGTCATTTAAAAGCGTCTCAATCAATGACAACAGGAATTGTCACTAACAACCAAGGGAGAGAAATGACATTGACGTCTGCAAACCAATGTAAAGAAGTGATACACCTTTTAAAAACATTGAACACTTAAAAAGTCATGGACAAAATCAAGAGGCAGTACAACAAAGTTATCTTTTAATCTTTTTTTTTTCCCCTACAGAGAAGTGTTCTTTTCACTAAAAAAAAAAATGACTTGTTTTTCTATTTTGTGAATCCTGATTTACAAATTTGACTAATTATTAAAAAAGATAAAAACTCAAACCAATTTGTTACATTTATCGATGGGGCTAAACATTTGAAATGGAAACAGATACATTACAACAAGCATACATCTCATCTATGTTACAGATATTTGTAAACCTCAATCACATCCTTGACATACAAGAATGAGAACACATGACCCTTGACCCCCAAGCCCTATATGTACACATCCAGAAGACATTCAAACCCAAGTAGCAGTGTCTCTACGTGCCAGGTCCTATCCACAAGGCAGAAAGAGCAAACAAGATGAAGACAACACCACCAATTAATGTCACTGAAACAAAATGAGTTCACATCAAATGAGAATTTAACAATGTCACAAGTTAAAATGAACTTCTCTTCTAGTATCAAAGACTTTTAATTTAGTTGAATCCTGTTTGTTAAGCATGCTAGAGAAGCCAAGATCCAAATCTAATAATTGGACGAGAGGGCAATTCTTTAGCAATAATACCACATAGCTATTGTAGCATGGTGAAATGCCAGAAGACAATTATTTAGTTTTATTAGCATGGTGAAATACCAGGCAGCAGGCAATCCATTACTGAAATTTTTAATAATAATAAATTCTCAGAAAGAAACAAAGATAAAGGCATATTCCTAGTTTCATATGCTAGAATAAATTTGTACAAATGCTTCTTATTCTCCTGTGTTATTAAAGCATGGAATGGGTTGCCTGAGTCAGCCAGGAAAACCAGTGACTTGGCAGAATTTTAATCATTGATTAACATGCATGACTAGATTAACCTAGGGACATGCATAGGACATAAGCATCTCCTTTTTTTTGAATAACATCTGTGTTTTATAAGGTAGAGGTCTAGCTTATGAGCCTACATGACAATTTTGCCAAGACCTAGGACAAAGGGATTGATGGAATGAATGCCAGACTGCCAACCTCATGTCTTATTTGTGGGTTGTGTAGTTGAGTGGTTTAAACCACTTGGCTACTTAGCAAGGGGACTTGAGATCAAATCCCAACTTGAGTTGTTTTTTTTCAGCACCTAATGGAAGCATTCTAGAAATGTGTTCAGACTCCCCTTCTCCCACTAAAGAGATTGGATCACAGTGCACTGAGCAAGTTCAATGCATACAAAAATGTGCTATACACAAACATAATATAGTTCAGTGATTTCAATCATGCATTTCATTTGCTATATTTATTTCAACCTTATCCTCACTGAGTGGACAAAGGGGCTCAATCTGTGATCTTGTCACATCAAATGTTTTTATATTAAGTCACTTTAATCAGAATAAATTTTCACATAAATTTGTCCTGTGGCAAGACAAATATTAGTCCATGGGTCACAAAATATTATGAACCACAATCTAAATATTATTTTAAGGCAGATACTATTTCTATTTGTTTAGTGAAAAGAGTCTGGGACTCAAAAGTAGAGAATACTGTCTGTCACCATGTGTGTTTAAATTTAAGGTGCAGGCTTTGTTTTTACTAGCAACATCCTCAATACACTATAAATTTCCATCATCAGATTTCTCATTTCTAGAACTATAACGCAATCAAAGATGCAGCTAGTGCTGACAACTTACCTGTTCTAACAGATATCCTCTGTGCTATAAACCTTCCCCCTATCACAGCTAGACCTGTACATATGGTATGGCCAACACAGCTGCCAACTATTACACCCAACACATTCTGAAAACAACAAAAACAATGAGGGCATGAGATAGATGTTTATTAAAATTTCATCAATGGAATACAAAGAAATAAATAGACTTGATGTACATTATCGTGACTGTAGAGTTTGATTTATTGTATAGTGGCCGTAGCTGGGCTACAATCTCTCTAGCTAGTGTACTCTTGTAGCATGTCACATTACTGACAAGCTCCTAGTCACTTTGTAAATGAAATTTGAATGTCGAGTTGGCTTAATACAAATTTATTAAGTTTGGTCTCTCCACTGACAAGCTCCTGGTCATTTTGTAAATAAAAGTTGAATGTCGAGTTGGCTTAATACAAATTTATTAAGTTTGGTCTCTACACTGACAAGCTCCTGGTCACTTTGAAAATGAAATTTTAAATTTTTTCAGTTTGTTATTTTTCTACTGAGTGAAAGTACTGAACAATTTTAAGGCACTTGACATCCAAATCAAGAGGTCTTGGGTTTGAATCCCAGCGGAGGCATACATGAACTTCAAGATTTTTTAGGATACCCCCCGTCCACCCAACTTTAATGGATTAGGGGGAAGTAAAGGTGGTAGGTGGTTTTGCTGGCCATCAGTCCTAGAAGAGTTTTGAGTTTTTGACACATCTGCACAATTTAGGCCATGTCATACCCGTAATCCTTCAAGGATTACTTTCCCTTTATATCACAAGAGCTAAATTCCATACAGTTAAATCATTAAAAGCAAGGTCTATTCACAGTTAAAATAGTAAAGGTAGTAAAATTTAAGAATTTAGTAGAAATCATATTAAATATTATATGTTCATAATTTCACAAATAAAATCTTCGTAGACAACCCAACCTCCCAGACAAAGTCCAGTACCTTCCCAGGGTCGACATTGTCGAATAGTGTTTTTAAGTCGTGCGCTCTAAACAAATTTCCCCCTAATATCCTGAAAGGGGAACTTTTACTTCTACTCTTTGCTAGACACCATTACATAAGACATACACATATTAACTCTATGTTCAATAAGAAACTTGCCTCTCTAGCTCCAAGAATGATTGTTGCTATTTGAGATCTGTCGCCCCACTCGGCAAGAAAGGTCAGGGTCAGAGCCTGCAGAAAGACAGTGGACAAAATCCCAGACACAAATCGTCTTCCCGGTGAGCGTATGATCCCAGTCTCGACATCTTGAGTTGGTAAGTTTTGTTTTTCAATCTACAAACAAAAAAGAGTTAACATTTAGAGTTGGCAACAGTTCCCTCTTACATAATGAACTTACAGAAAATGAATTGTACAATAGTTTACCCTCCCCCTTTCATTCACAGTTTCAAATACACTCTTCTCTTCCCCCAATTGATTGTGTAATGTTTGTAATTAAACTTTTTTTTTAACTTTGCATTGAATATGTAAATTCTTTATACCTCAATTATGTTATTAATTCTTTACATTTAGTTTCATTTTTTTTTTTTTTTTAGCCATTAGTATTCATATAGTAGCACAAAAGCTAATGCCAATGCATAGACTATACATAAATCTCAAGAGACACAATCTACTCTATGTGTCACAACTAAATTTTCTCTTTTAGTATTCTCCTGTGTAAAGCTTAATAAAATATCACAATTTATACAGTAACCATTTCTAAATGCAATGAAATGAAAATTATGATAACCTTTTGTTCACCAGAAGTCTAGAAAAACTTAATAGATTGTAATTGATCTATTGTTCCTAGCCCACATAAGTCTATATTCAGTGTTTTACAGGACATCCTTTAACAATAAGGTAATTTATCAGCACAGTGAGATATAGTCTATGATTCAAATAAAGTATTACATATGTAAGTAGCAACAATTAAAACCTATATAGACATTATAATATGAAAAGTTCAGGTTCTAAAAAGGGTGAACAACAATTAGTTTAATTTGAAAATAAAATATATTTGTTGAGAAATGTGTTTGTTTATTAGTGCAGCTGACACGTATGAAATCAAAGAATAGAAATGAATTACCCCAATTCTCTTTAAAAAAAAACAACTCTATTTCAGTGATCCCCAAACCTTTTCCTTAACGGACCACTTTTCACATTTGGAGAATTTAGAGGAACACCTATTTATTTAGACCTGGAACACTGGGATTCCTCTGAACACATAGTTAGGGAAACATTGCTCTGCATTATACAAATGGAAACAATGAAAATGTCCAAGTTGGTCTCAACATAAAGATAGTTATTTTTTAACACAAACTAATCATCAATATTTGATTCTGGCCAATTACAATCTGCCCAGACCACACCTGTGATCCCAACCTGCCCAGACCACACATGTGATCCTAACCTGCCCAGACCACACCTGTAATCCCAACCTGCCCAGACCACACCTCTGTCTGAGCCCAGTGGTGCACCTTTAATCCTAGTCCACAAGACAGTATGTAACCATAAACACTTACAAAACTCATTGATATCATTGGCTATATAAAGCAACACCAATACGGGGTGAAACACCGACCAGTTATATGAAAATTAAATTTTTTTTTTTAAAGCAGAATGGCTATACAAAATTAAAGTTATCACAAAGCAACATACATTTTTTTAATAACTTTAAAAAAGCTTTTCATTAAATGATTTTTTTACAATAAATATGTAAATGAGACTATTTCTTTATGATCAGCATTAAGAAGTGTTTCAGTTTACAAAACAAAGCTGTTTATATTCTGGAGCTGTAAAAGTTGAAGCATTGGGTTAAATTAGAAATAGAAATAGTGTGTCATCAGCTAGTAGAAAGTCAATTGGCTTAAAATCTAGATCTAGATATTTTTAAACCTACAGTACAGCTATCAATAATGAACACAAATACTTAGACACTTAGAACATTGAGAAACTGAAGGTATTTTCTGGACAGGAAACATTAATAAAAATGTAAGAATCTTGTAAAATAACGAAACAAAATAACCCGCTAACAATAAAGCAAAGAAGTCACAAAAACAAAACACTCCGCTGCAAGTCAAACCATAAAACCATTAGTATTTTTTAAATTACAATAAAAATAACAGCAAAACAAACTAAGTAAAAAAAAATTTGCCCTCGTCTGCACAAACGCTTTAAATAGAAACAAAACAAAACAAACGCAAGTCTAAAAATATCGAAGAAATCCAAAGACAGCTTGTTAAGTAGAAAATCAGTCAAACATCCCCATTGGTTGAACACCCGCCGAGTTACAGTCAATAAATCAATTGGTTAGTTAAAATGTGTATAATAGAGAAAAAAAAAATAGTAACTGAATTCTCTTCCTGTTCCAACTGGGCATGGCGCTGAAAGAAACACATGAAAGCAGGTCAGTGAACAAAAGCAGCGAGATTTATAACAAACCAATTTTCACATTTACACCATTAGTAAAATCATTCAATTTGGTGGCACTCAAGGACAGAAAACTAAAAAGTAAAGCACTAATAATAGTGAACCATACAAATATAAATACTCAGAAAGACACAAAGATAAAAGCACATTTCTTATTCAGTATGCTAAGACAAATTCGTACTAATGCTCCTTCCTCCCTAGTAACATTAGGGCATGGAACTAGTTGCCTGAATCAGCCAGAAAACCAATGACTTAGACTTTAAGTCTCTACTTAGCATGCAAGACTTAAATATGTGCTGGTGGTCCTCTAATTAGCATGCAAGACTTAAATATGTGCTAGTGGTTCTCTAATTATCATGTAAGACTTAAATATGTGCTAGTGGTTCTCTAATTAGCATGCAAGACTTAAATATGTGCTGGTGGTTCTCTAATTAGCATGCAAGACTTAAATATGTGCTGGTGGTTCTCTAATTAGCATGCAAGACTTAAATATGTGCTGGTGGTTCTCTAATTACCATGCAAGACTTAAATATGTGCTAGTGGTTCTCTACTTAGCATGCAAGACTTAAATATGTGCTGGTGGTTCTCTAATTAGCATGCAAGACTTAAATATGTGCTAGTGGTTCTCTAATTAGCATGCAAGACTTAAATATATGCTGGTGGTATAAATTATGTTCTCTTTTGAAGAAACTTCTGAAATTTATATGTAGAAGACTACAAAGAGGCTTATAGTCTATAAGTCACAAAAAAGAGGCAGCATATTCTTTCTTCTACAGGTTTGCACAAAGAGTGACTAATTGACTTTGTAACAGTTTCTCTAATCAAGAGAGAGAGAGGAAGGAGTAAGAGGAAGGGAGGGTGAAGGGCTTATCTCAGGTCTCTATTAGATTTGTATAATATCTTTCTGAAATCAAGACAGGTGTAGCACTGTGTGCATAAAACTTTCATTATTATTATTATGTAGCACAGAGACAAAATGTGTACACCAATCTCTTATAATCACTAACCTAAATATTTCATTAATCAAAGTAATGGAAAGCATTTTTTTTTTATAACTACGGTACTTTCTCTTGTGCTGCGATCATCAACATGGCCAGAGTTTGTCACAATTTAATTAATAATAGTGGCTGTATGATCAAAACATCCAATCTGAAAACTTGATCACAAAAACAGGATCCCCATGATTCATCTGCTGACAGCCATCAGAAACATCGACATGAATTGGGAAGAATCAAAAAAGGCAGAAGAGGCAATCTGGCAATTTACTAAACAACAGATTCCTTACCTCATCTTCCCGTCTTTTCAAATCAGCCTGGACCTCTTCATATTCTTCCTGCCCTTCATCGTCTGACATGTACCACCCTGAAAAAAATACTTTCAGATGTAACACAGGCACACTATAGTTTTAGATCAAAACTGCAGTCAATCTAAAAATAAAAAAAACAATTTTATTGACTTTATTACCTGGTACACACCACTAGCTAAATTTTATGTCCCATGACTAACTTTTTGTTTTCAACTCTGACAGAAGTAAATAAATAATTACTCTCAGCAGAAATATATTGATTTTTGTTTCTTTGCTTGGCTCCATTCCATTTGAGGTCATGGTGTATTAAAAGATGTAAAGGGACAATTAGATATTAACAGCAGTAGAAAACAAATGGGAATAAAGTTTAGGCAGTAGAAAACAAATGGGAATAAAGTTTAGGCATTAGAAAACAAATGGAAATAAAGTTTAGACAGTAGAAAACAAAATAAAAACACAAATGGGAATAAAGTTTAGGCAGTAGAAAACAAAAGAAAACAAAGTTTAGGTAGTAGAAAACAAATGGGAATAAAGTTTAGACAGTAGAAAACAAATGGGAATAAAGTTTAGACAGTAGAAAACAAATGGGAATAAAGTTTAGACAGTAGAAAACAAATGAGAACAATCTGACAACTAGACTTACCTTCTCTTAACATCTTCAGACCAAATACTGCAAAGAGTGCCGATGAAATATAAAAAGTTAAAGCTCTTGGGATGACTGTTGTAGCATAGCCCACCATAGCTGCCAGAGATATAAGAAGTTCATATGTAAGACAACATACAAAACATACACTAACATCAGGGGACTATAATCTAGCCTAGAAATGTTACATTCCACTGAACAGAAAAAATATAATCCCAACTCAATTTAAGTAATGTTTGTAACAAGAATGAGAAAAAAAAAAACAAGGTGTTGCCAAATCTGAGAAGTATGTAATGTAAGGTTGTTAGGAAAGAGATTTAAAAAATTTGTTTTAACTTTTTAGAAAGTGGTTTTTTTTTTGGTATTGGTCCAATTACCTGATAAAATGGTCATGAAATAAAGAGCAGCCAGGGCTCCCATCAAGACAGTCATTCTGGAATGTGTCATGGCCATAATGGCAGCAATGAAAAATGTCTTGTCCCCCAATTCAGATACGACAATGACAGAGATGGAGGCAATGAAGCCATGGGTCAGACCAAGGTTGTCCTTCTCTAGTTTCTTGACCACCAGTGGACCAGCATCATTCTAAAAAGACATTAACTAAAAGTCACCTTTCTACATGTTGGGAATAGTCTGATAACAAAATTTAAAAAAAAAAGATTGAACATTTGCAAAGATATAAAGAAACTCAGAAACAAAAAAACAATCACATGATTGAAAAATGTTTGATAATGAATATTTAACACAAATTAATGTCTCTGACATTGTAAAAACCATGAGCAAGTGAGACTCTCAATCACACGCCAAATGAAAAACTCCTCATTGTACATTATGAGAGCTTTAATATTAGTTCAACAAATAATATGTCAATAATAACCTAATTCACATCACTCCATTTCCCAATGCTCTTTTTTCTTCTTCTTTCAACATGCATTCGCACCATTCCACATTCACACTATGCTATGCATGTAATAGACACATATTCATTCACATCAATGTTAGCAAAGCAAGTAATTTGGTATTTTAGCAACCAGAATGACAAACATGTGACATCTTGCTAACATTTCCAGTCAGATCAAAGAAAGTTAAAGAATGCAAACGAGTTAAAAGTTTTAGTTGTCCGGATGTATCACAAGGCCAAGCTTAGAATACAAATAGATGGACAACTGATTCATTAGTCTGTTTCATTTCATTTGTGTGAACCTTTTGATTGAAATAATTAATATTGTTTTTAGAAAAGGATTACTTAGAGAGTATTTATACTTCTGTGCTTCAAATAAAATGTCATCAAAACATTGAACCTTCTACATTGGATTACTGTTCAGTGCTTTATAATACTTTCTTAATAATAGTTCCAGGATTACGTTGGAATATTTGTGTCACTAGACTCAACATATCTAACTATGGCCACATACGGTTGCAAAACAACCATGGAACATACAAAATAGATGAATGCCTGGGCATCACCCATGACTGGAATGATGTGCCAGCATAGAAGTTCCTCACCCTCCACTTGAGGAATAAAGTTGATTTGTTCTTTTTATTATAAATCTTTTTTGTTGTACTTAATAATAACAAACCATGTTACATTCAAAGCTTTATTTCACTGAACGACAAACAACTACAAACATAGTAGAAATCACAACACGAAATAAGGTCAGTACACAGGCTAACACATGTAAACAAACACTAAGGGGTGACAATGCAAACAAACAAATTCACAACACTTTCCAATCTTCTTAAAATTATAAGCATGGGATTTATGGATCTTTTGAATTTTATTGCTGGATTTTTGTTTGTGATTTAATCTATTTTCTGTCAAGTTGGAGTGTATAAGATAGACTAGAGATGAGCATTAGTTCTGAAAATAAGTAAACAATTAGATCAACTAGAGATTAATCTGAAACGAAATGAAAAAAAAAGATCCATGACTTCATTCCATGAACTACTCTCATAGACTGTATTGATACAAGAGTATGTTGTATTCTCAAGGAAATTTAATGTGTTATTAAATGCATTCAAAGAGATTAACAAAATGAAACAAAGATCCATGAGCCCATTCAATGCACTATGTCTACAGACTGTATTGATACAAGTGTGTGTGTATTCTCTTTGTGTTATTAAATGCATTCAAAGAGATTAAACTGAAAGAGGGAACTCCAAAACTGTTTCTTTTTTTTAAACCTGTTGCTTCTCTGAAGAGTTCATTGAATCAATATATATGTGTGTGTGTAGTTCATCCAGCTTCTTTTATACTTATTTTTTTTTAAATCTTAAAATTGTTCAACATGAGATTTTTTAAAGATACTTTCTTTTCCCATTTGTATGTTAAAAATGATTTGAATGTTAACCACCTACTGTCTTTACTGAGATACAGAAAAATGATCCCACTCCACATTATCTGTTGAAGAAACCTTTGTTACAAAATAACCCTTACGCAGAAAGGTAATTATTTTTTTAATAGTTGAATCTAGTTGAATACAGTTTGTTGCTTCTCACAAATAGGTTGCAGGAAACAACAGTTATTAGCTTGTTCCTAAATGTTTATGCTCTCTTCAGACAAACTCAACCAGAAATAATTTAATAGTAGATCATTATATCTTTGTTTCAAATTACAATCAGAATCTAGATCAGTTCAAATTATATAATGAAGTTGTTAATCAAAAAGAGACGATAAATGTCAATGTTTCTTTTGAATATACTTAAAACTTATTTATGTGTAGGCCTACTGGTTTAGTGTTCCAATAATTCATGGAATACTAATTCAAACCTCAGTGGAACATATGTTTCAGAAACACTGCTTTAAAGAAAAAGTTTGATTTTCTTCCTTATCTTTTTATCTTATACAATACAGACATTACTTCAAAAAAGAAGATGATTACGTCCTACGCGTCATGCATTCAGTCATGCATATTAACCAATGACTTAAATTCTGCCAACTTACTGGTTTTCCTGGCTAGCTCAGGCAATCCATTCCATGCTCTAATAGCGCCAGGGAAGAAGGAGCTTTTGTACAAATTTGTCCTAGCATATGGGACAAGGAGTGTGCCTTTATCTTTGTGTCTTTCAGAGTATTTTATTAAGTTTTGTTTTTGAATTTGAAGATTATGGTTCAGTGTTTTATGTATAATTGCTACTTTACTTTTGAGTCTTCTGTCTTGAAGGCTTTCTAAATTTAGTGATTTTACTAAAGGTGTTACTTTAGTCAAATGTGAATATTCATTTGCCATGAATCTCACTGCTCTATTTTGTGTCTGTTCCAGTTTCTTAATGTTTTCTTGAGTTGAGGGGTCCCAAACAGAGGATGCATATTCTATTATTGGCCTAACCAAGGTTAAATAACATTTTAGTTTTATGTTCTCATTTGATTTATAGAAATTTCTTTTAATAAACCCAAATGCTCTGTTTGATTTTTTTATTGTTTCCTTCTCTTTAAAGGTTATACTTTTACTTTTGCCTGCAGTTTGTTGCATCACTAAGGGATTTTCATTGTTCAATCTGTGAGACTTGCATTCATTTGCACTTCATATTATCAATAAACTTTGTAACACTCAATAGAAACTTTTCATTAAGATTATGAAGAGAATCAATAGAGAGGAGACTGTAAAGGAAGAATCATTGAAGAGAGACTATAAGGAAGAATCATTGAAGAGAGACTATAAAGGAAGAAGCATTGAAGAGAGATTATAAAGGAAGAAGCATTGAAGAGAGACTATAAAGGAAGAAGCATTAAAGAGAGATTTTGAAGAACATCAATAAAGAGCCATTTTGAATTTTAAGAGGATCAATAAAGAGTTATTTAGAGATTTAAGAGGATCAATAAAGAGTCATTTAGAGATTTAAGAGGATCAATAAAGAGTTATTTATAGTTTGAAGAGGATCAATAAAACAAAAAGACTAACCTCTGTCTTCCCTTTACTGTCATGTTCATTTTCTTTGCCTTTGTTTTCTTTGCTTCCAGAGTCCTCATCAACATGCAGCAAATGTCTGTCTTGGTGCCACTGGCCTATATAGGCACCCACTGACTCTGGTAATGTTCTTTTTGCATTGGCTGATATCGTCACCAATAAAATGCTGAGCGTTACCCATGCCAGCCCACAGATGACACGTCTTATTGCCATCATGTTGACTGATGCTGTGACACACTTAGGCAAGAAAATAACAAACAAACAGGCAGTCTGACTGGTGAATAACAAGATCTTAACTGAGTGAAGAGTGCATTCTTGTGTAATCCAAGTTATCCCAGGTGTCCTGGTGAAATAATTGAATGACAATATCCTGATGGAGAGTCAACACTGTACACAGATGGTCAGATGGACTGGAGAGAAGAAGAAAAAGGTACAACATTTCTAGTCTGTCACTTTGGTTAACAGAATGATAGCAGACGACATTTACTACTGGTTTAATTATGTGAGACCAATCAATAGGAGCTGGAGGTGGGGAGAGAAATAGACCACTATCAATATTTTGAACTTACTATTGAACAGTTTATCCAATTTA
>JADKLZ010000728.1:1301912-1324274 GCA_021533235.1 Biomphalaria straminea | reverse complement strand
TAATCTAATCAATGAGTGGGCTTAATTTAATCTAATCAATGAGTGGGTATAATTTAATATAATCAATGAGTGGGCTTAATTTAATCTAATCAATGAGTGGGCTTAATTTAATCAAATCAACGAGAGGCCTTAATTAAAGTGCTCAATGAAGCCGGTGCTGAAGATCATTATCAGTCATGGAGCTAAGTACTCCACTATAAAATGCTTTCAAGGGACTGCATCTCAATTGCTCTCTAACAACCAGTCCAACACCTGGCTTCCACAGGTGGCTCATGTATTGGGTCTAGTCACTCTAGTGGAACTGCTATCACTGACAGAAGAAGGGGCAAAGGCTTGTGTCAGGGGCAGGTAATGCATCATTGCCTGATTGCACATACAGAACTAAAATGAGCTTTATCCTTTATTAATTTTAAAGTTATACTTTTGTATATGGAATTTATTGTTGTGTTTGATGTATTTTTGTGAGTTTTTAAAATATCACTTTCATTGATGTTTTTACAACCCAAAACTGAATGAAACAAATCACCTGATTGGTTATTTAAAGAAAAAAGTCATCACTAACAACCAATAAACTCCACTCTAATAGATACATATTAACCACTCTTTTTTTTTTATGAATTAACTAAAACAAAAAATACACACACTTTTTAATAATAAATAAATTTATGTCACCTGTTCTGATTGATATTTTCTCAGCAATAAGTTTTCCTCCAATCACAGCCAGGCAAGTACAGAGAGCATTGCCAGCTAAACTGCCAAGTAGGACTCCCAAGATATTCTGAAGTTAAAGGGAGACAAATTAAAAAAACAAGCACATTGTGAAAAAAAAAATATTTCAGTTTCAATAATGAATTCAAAGCAGTAGATTTAGCAGTAGATAGTTTTTCCAAACTGAAAGTTGTCAAGTCTTTAAGCAGAAAAAGTTTCCTTTTTTTAAAATTATCTCCCCTACATTATTTCTGCTTCTGTGTAGAAACTCAAAGCTACTGGAAGTCGTGTCAAAAAAGAGCTTCTTTAGAGTTCTCTTGAAACCTTGATGTGCATTCCATATAGCAATAACAAAAACACAATAACAAATGTGATTACCTCTTTAGCCCCGAGAACTACCGTCGCTACTTGAGAACGATCTCCCCATTCTGCAAGAAAAGTTAAGGTAAAACATTGGATGACAACTTGGGATAACGTGCTTGAAGTTTGATTTCTTGATGCTGCTTTAGACTTCTCCTGTAATGAGTGTACATTATAAAACATTCAGAAAAAACAAAAACTTTACCATACAAGATGACAACTTTTGTCTACAAATATAAAAAATAGGGTGGGGGGAAATCATTTTTTTTCTTCTCTTACTTAGAATATAAACCTAAAGCTAACTGATACCCCATGGCTTTGCTATGTAAATGTTCTTATGGTAATGGGCCCCCACGTGAGTGTTTTTTACATCGAAAATTAAATATTATTCAAAATGCGGGGGCCCCCAAAGAGGTCAAGCACCCTTGGCCCCCAAATGATGGAAAATTCCTAACTATGCCCCTGAGCTGAAAAGAAATTTATGATAGATTTAAACCTCATAGGTTGCTAAATACGAGCAAGCTTTTTTTAAAAAAATGGGTCATCCCCCCCCCCACTGCAAGCTTTTATATTTATGCTTATAACTTTTATAGTGCTAAAAAAATATGAAAACATTGATTAGTTATTAAGAGAAATAATCATTCTATACAATGTGTTAAGGAGGCAGTCTGTTAAAGACAGAAGTATTTATTATGTTTGACTTGTTTTGAGTTTAATGGTTTCAAACTCAGCAATTTAATGAGAAATGAGCAATTAAATATAAATCACTTGTACAATAACTTGACTGATATCAAATATTGTTGGAAAATAATTAAAACATGGGATGAATACCAATCCATCAAAGAAGGAGCAATCTCTTGGGCAGATGAGGTGAAGACCATCTGTGTGCCAGTCCCCATTACTTCCCCACACTAAGTCATGTAACCATTAGAGTTGGCTAGTCGCAGAGGCATCCTAAAAATCCAAATTTCAAAATCCCAGTCTTCACTGAGATTCAAATCTGTGTTTGGAAGCACTTAGCCACTCAGACACAAAGCCCCTTGGAACAGGGGTTCTCAACCTTTGGGGTCGCGACCCCTTTGGAGTTCGATTGACGATTTGTCAGGGTCGCCTAAGACCATCAAAAATATGGATTGTTATTGTCTACTCTTCTATTGCTGTATGTGTGTGTTGGAAGGGGGGGGGTTTGCGGCAGAGTTGTGGATTGTAAAAAGGGGTCCCCAAGCTTAAAATTTGAGAACTGCTGCCTTAGAATAAACTATAAACTCATTTTTTTAAAAAGAATATGTAAGCCAAATATTTCTAAAAGCAAATTAGAATCCAATTTTACTTTAGCTTCACTTTTTTGAAGATGTTCTTGAGCTTCTTCATACTCTTCTTCTGCTTTGTCAGCAGACATTCTCCAACCTTGGGAGATAAAAAGATACTCATTTGTTCATCCAATATCTGTCTAAGCATTTAGAGCTCATGATAAACAGGATTTTAGATAGCATCTAATTTAATGTAACTATAGCTCATTCTGTCAATGTAATTCTAACCAATTCTTTCTTATCTTATGTTATAAAATAAAAATTTTACTTAAATAAAGAAGATGATTACATCCTATGCACTATGCATCTAGTAATGCTTTTTAAACAATGACTTAAATTCTGCCAAGTCATTGGTTTTCCTGGCTGGCACAGGCAACCCATTTCATGCTCTAATAGCACTAGGGAAGAGGGAGCATTTGTACAAATCCTAGCAAATGGAACTAGGAATGTGCCTTTATCTCTGTCTTATTGAGTATTTAATAAGGTGTTGTTTTTGAATTTGAAGATTATGGTTTGGTGTTTCATGTATAATTGCTACTTTACTTTTAAGTCTTCTAACCTGAAGGCTTTCTAAATTTAGTGATTTTACTAAAGGTCTACTCTCCTCAAATGTGAATATTCATTTGCTATGAATCTCCCTGCTCTATTTTGTGTCTGTTCCAGTTTCTTAATTTTTGCATGTGCTGTGGGGGTCCCAAACAGAGGATGCTTATTCTATAATTATTGAATGTAAATCTAGCCTGTTCTGTCAAATGTAACTCTAGATACTTGTAGTATTTCTTACCTTCTTGTAGCATCTTGAAACCAAACACAAGGAACAATATGGAAGAGATATAAGTGATACAAACTTTTGGAATGATGGTAGCAACGTAGCCAACAAGAACTGAAATCAAAAGTTACACTGCATCAAAATAAAAAAAAAGTATTTCAACAGGAATTAAGTGAAAGATTTTTAGGACTTTTTTTTAGCTTACAGCACAACAGAACCTTAAAATTATAACACTTATAAGCTAAAGTATTAAAAAAGAATTTTTGTTACATGTGCAGCATAGTGTGAAGGTGGAATGGTGTGATGGCGTGTTGAAAGGGTAAGATAGAGAGAAAAAGCTAAAAAATGGAGAAATGTAAACGAGGTTATAATTGATATATTATTGTATTGAAGATTAAATTCTTCATATCCTACTACAGATGAGTCTGTTAGTGTATGATTTAAGAGTCTCATCTGCTCATAACAATTTATTTTTTTTACAATACCGGTACTGTTACCAACAACAACAAAAATTCTATTTTACCTGACATAAAATTCATGACAAATAATGAGGCTAAAGATCCCAGCAGGACATGCCATCGAGAATGTTTCATTGCCAAGATGGCTGATATGAAGAAAGTGTTGTCCCCAAATTCAGACACAAAAACAACAAGAAATGATTCAACAAATCCATGCAGGAAATCTGCATCCAAATTTGATGAGGTCATTTTATTTTGTAGAGTATATAGCTACAGCATCTATCTGAGGTAGAAAAAGAAAACTATGGTAAAAATTAAAAATGGGTGGAGAATGTTAGAGAGGGAAAAAAGAGAGAGTCCTAGTGAAATGTTAGAGCTGGACACATGACATGTTAATCTACGCATGAAACAATAATCTAGTTTCTAGGATTAAAAAAAAAAGTTTCTGACACAGTGGCATATCTAGGGTGGGGAGGGTAGGAGAATTTGAAAATCCCCTGAGGCCGTCACTTGAGAGTGGGCCCCTAAATTAATGTTTGTAATTTTTTACATTAAATATTTTAAAGCGAAATGCAGGGGCCCCCAAAGATGTCAAGAAAATTCCTAGTATGCTATGCCACAATAATAATATTCCTTACAGCAAGCAGTTTAACAATGTGAGTTGGAGGGAAGAGTGCATCAAAATCATCCACAATCAATCACAATCATACATACACATTTAAATATGAACCAAGACTTGTACTTGAGACATTTAGACTGTTATCGGCTAGAGCATGTATATATCACTCAACAACTTCTACCTCCAGGCCAACTTTAATGTATTTGACTCGGCAATGATTGTAAAAGCAAACATTTTAGAGTAAGAATGTTTTATTGAACTTAATTGGAAACATGTAAGATGCTAAAGTTAATGGTTTTAAAAAGTGGATAGTGGAACTGCTCATTGATATCATAAACTAGTCAGTGTCAGTTTCAAGTTCTTATCCACTTGAGCTACAAATGTTTGTGTCACCACCTCAAAGTTGGTTCCATAAAGCAGAATACCCTATCTTTAGAGAGCTACAACTCACAGTTGATGTAAGGTGATGACAGTTTGATTTAATATTCAACCTTATCTATCACAAATCAAGAGATTAGAGACAGGGTTACTGCAGCGATCGGACCCCATGATGACCTGCTAACTACTGTGAAGAAAGGAAAGCTTAAAATGTATGGCCATGTAACAAGATCTTTGGGACTCGCAAAGACCTTCCTCCAGGGAACAGTACCTGGAAAAAGAAGAAGAGGCAGACAGAGAAAGCGGTGGGAAGACAACATCAAAGAATGGACAGGCCTACCATTGAATGAGATTTTAAACAGGGCAAAGGATAGAGAGGAATGGAGAAAGATGGTCTTCAAGTCTTGCTTGGTGCCCCAACGGTCCACCAGACTAAGGGATAGGTAATAGGTAAGGTAACAGGTATCTGAGATGTGTTTCTTAAGTTTTAAGACCAGAGTACACTATCTTATCTTATCAATTACAGATAAAGAAGATAATATTATATCTTACAGATCTTCTGTTCTATCTATCTTCTGTTAAGAAGGAACATCTGTAAACGTATATGATAAAATAATTATATCTTAAACATGCCTTTATAGTGCAAATAATCATAAATAATATTAGAACAAATCTATTAAGATTTAAGTCTCTGACTAAATATCAGAAAAGAAAATGTGGACATCTCAGAGTAAAACTGAATGATTACATTTGTATAATAACTATAGTAAAATAATACAAATCCTCTCTTTCAAACGATTAATAAGGATTCAAACTGATTATAAGAACATGTACACAATTTGGTCAATCATCATCATCATCATCATCAAACTCCATTTGAGTGAGGGCTTGAGAGGCTTAAATCCTCTCTTGCAAAAGCCCTGGACAGAAACCTTGCTGTCTTGCGTAGTGCGTAGGCATCACCATACAGGTCGAGAGGTTTTGGTTTCCCAGACCTGTCGAGACGGAGATCAGCAAGTCTGGGGCAGTCAAACAGAATATGAGGCACGGTTTCCTCTTCTTCCCCACAGCGGGGGCACCATGAGTCAAAATTTGGCCATAGCCGTGAAATGTATGAGCCAACAGGACAGTGGCCTGTCCTGCACTGTGCTATAACAGCTTGCTCAGGCCTAGACAGCCTCCACCACGGGAAAGTGCGGTCAGGGTGCCTCATGCGCTCCCAGACTCAATTTGGTCAATATACACCTGCACCTACAACATTGTGGTAACGCTTATAAAAAAAAATAATATGAAAAACCTAGATGCCTCACTAAATGGACCAACGAATTGTTAAGTTGGTGGCCCTGGTTGGTATGGTTTAAATTACTGTACTGATCCACATAATCAAGGCTCTCCATTGTTCCTAGTCAGAAGTTAGCCTTCAATTTAAAAGCATATAAAGCTGAAGTAGTCTACTATATCATCTATATATGTCTAAAGATAATTAAGTCCTCTCCTAAAAAAATATTTTTTTGTATTCAGGCTTACAGCAACATTTCTGCCTTCTGGTGCATCTTCTATTCTATTCTATCTTCTATTTTCTATTCTATTCTCTATTCTATCTTCTATTCTAGTCTATCTTCTATTCTATTCTTTCTTCTTTCTATTCTTTCTTCTATTCTATCTTCTATTCTATTCTATCTTCTATTCTATTCTATCTTCTATTCTGGGTTTCATAATCTTGTCAAGGACTAGAATAGATCTAGATCTATTAGAGTCTATCTTAGTATCTAGATTAGATTTTTAAAACCACTACAAAACTAGATCTAGATTAGAGATCTACTTCATTAGTAGATACATTCACATACACTATAGCCTACTATAATTGACAGAGAACTAAGCAGACTAAACATTGATGTGGCCTGTCTGCAAGAAACCAGACTGGCAGACAGTGGATCTCTTACAGAATGCAATTATACATTCATACATTCTACTGGCAAGGAAAACCAGAACAAAGTCCCATAATACATGGCGTCGGCTTCGCAATAAGAGACAAGTCTCGTCCCCTGCATCGCAATGTTTCCCTTAGGCTTAAGCAATGAAAGAGTAGCACACATAAAATTTGCATCACATGAACCACAAGGCAAAATTAATGTAATCTGTGCTTATTCACCAACCCTTGCTGCACCGGAAGAGGAAAAAGACAGATTCTATCAAGCAATGGAGACTGGAGGAATTTATCTATTATATCATTAAAAAAGAATTGTTATTCTCACTTAAACTCTAAGTCCTAAGTTAAGACATTGTCATAGTCATAAATTAAAATTTAAGAAATTACCAAATTTAAATAAAAAATAAAATGTCAATCAAGGACTAGAATTCTAGATCTATTAGACTATTATCATCTTTACTGTAGTGTATAAATACTAGTCTATAATTAATAATTATAAATATAATACAGTCAGTGACTGACACTGTCGTCACTGTCACTACTGTCAGTCAAGTCAGTGTATCTCATTCTATACAATAAATAATTTCATACAATCAATTATTGAATTAATCATCATTAACAGTATGAATATCATATGATATTGAATATCATCATCTGATCATGCATGAATATGAAAAATACATTTATTTTGACGATGATTTGTCATTGTCACTCACACTGATATACTATAATTATAAACAGGGGCGGACTGGGTGTCAAAATCGGCCCAGGCATTTCTATAACACTTCGGCCCATAAATTGTATATTATACGATGGGCCTCCAGTTATAGGCCTACCTCACACCTGTCCAGAAAATCTTTATGTTAAGTTTAATCATGTATCCATAACTGTAAGCATGCTCTATAGTTTTTGATAAGAAATCTAGCCCTTATGTTGCTTTTTCATCGCTAAGTGTGTAGGCCTGAAAAAGATGAAGCCTACAGTAGCACTGTCTACGGATGTAGACTATTACATTATTTCGGAAAATATGCTAAAATAAATTAGTATTAGGACCTACAATGTTGAGTCTGTAAAAGACTCTTTTTAAACACGTCGCTCAAAGGGCCACTTTGTTAAAGGACTATTATAAAACCTTTAACAATTCAAATATGTGACCAAATGGCATTCATGAGACCCTTTCGGCTTTAGGTAACCCTACCGGCCCATTTGGGTACCGGCCCACCGGGCATTTGCCCGAATGCCCATATGGCCAGTCCGCCCCTGATTATAAATAGTAAATAGATCTAGATCAGTGAGTAGATGTCTAGATTACCGATCTAGATTCTAGATTCTACAGCTGCGACCACAGCCACAGGTTGGGCATATCATGCCATATGTGATCACCATGCGCCGTTGCTTTTGAATTATAGATCTATAATTATTAATAATTTGGTACATCTAGATTGTCTAGATCTAAATATGCCATCATGTTTAATCTAGATATCTAGAATCTAGACTATGTCTCTAATGTTTCTATCACTAGATCTAGTAGATCTACTAGATTTAACCATGATTTAACTAGATCTATCAGACAAAAAAGGACATAAAACTAAAATGCTATTTAACCTTGGTTAGGCCAATAATAGAATATGCATCCTCTGTTTGGGACCCCTCAACTCAAGAAAACATTAAGAAACTAGAACAGACACAAAATAGAGCAGTACGATTCATAACAAACGAATATTCACATTTCACTAGAGTAACACCTTTAGTAAAATCACTAAATTTAGAAAGCCTCCAGGATAGAAGACTTAAGAGTAAAGTAGCAATTATACACAAAACACTGAACCATAATCTCCAAATACAAAAACAAAACTTAATAAAATACTCAGAAAGACACAAAGATAAAGGCACATTCCTCGTCCCATATGCTAGGACAAATCTGTACAAATGCTCTTTCTTCCCTAGTGCCATTAGAGCATGGAATGGTTTGCCTGAGCTAGCCAGGAAAACCAGTGACTTGGCAGAATTTAAGTCACTGGTAAATATGCATGACTGAATGCATGACGCGTAGGACGTAATCATCTTCTTTTTTGAAGTAACGTCTGTATTATATAAGATAAGATAAGATAAGACTCTGAAATGTTTACAATTGTATATTTTTTAACTGCTCGATTGTAGATTAAATCATCGTTCTACTCTTTGACTCATACACAGACCTATATACTACGTCCTTATATAGGTCTGTGCTTCCTACCGATATATTTACCATAGGCATAGAATAGAGTCGACCCAAGTCTAGTAAATCAAATCAAATGATAGTAGAGTCTAAATCTAATAAAGACTACAAAAGCTTTGCAAATTTTAGTGACTATTTGAATGGGATTCTTCAAAATGACACGTTTTATTTCCATTATTGTACAGATGAATCGCTAAAGGAATAGATCTATATTTGATGTGAAGTCCGTTTTAATATGAGTGATTTAATAGATACTTCGGAAAATAATGTGGGAGTTGCCCCACTTCCTCCTGCAAGAAAGAGGACTAAACCTACTGTGATAAGACCGGCCTCTAAAACTCAAGGTTTCTTAATATAGATCTATTTACTGTCTTCTTGGCATACCCATATTTAAATTAAATATAGATCTAGATCTCGTTAGAATCAAAAGCTAGTAGATCTATAGTCTAGTCTATCTTCAAACCTCTATAATAATAATTTTTATTATTCCCGCCCCCCCCAAGGGCGCTGTACATGATTACATGATAATAACAATTGAGTCACCAGAGTCTAGACTGTGACTAGATTTGAGTCATAGACTACATAGACTTAATCAAATTAATGATAGACTATCCTGTCTTTTTTAATTTATTTACTGTCTTTCCTAGACTATTAAATAGAAGGTATGGATTTAAATCCCCCATCCCCCCCCCCCCCCCCCAACTTTTTAAAAAGTCTTTGCCTGGTAATACAAAACTTTTTTTTTGGCATCAAACACACAATCTAGATTCTAGATTGATATTCAGGAAACTCATAGTGAATCTTAAATTTCTCTAAAGATCATAGATCTCTACTCAGTATAGAGGTTATCTGTGAATAATAAATTGACAACCACAAAATTATAAACTGATTCACAGACATGAATGTTGGATTTGGATATATTGTATCCAAGTATTTAGGATATTTAATAAAAACATTTCATAAATTTTAGGAAATAACTGCAGAAAAATAAAAGCAAGTATAGTATTATAGACATTCAAAGTGAACTCCTGGATAGTTGTTGCTTATTAAATTAGCTAGAGTTAGTAAATCATCAAGAAGATTGCTGAAAGTAAAAAGCTGATGTTGTATTACAGGTGATCCTGGGAAGCTTATTAGAAAAGTTCAGAATTTATGTATCATGATTTGCAAGTCTTTTATTTAACTTCAAGGGTTAATACTTCTGATGTAGGCGGGGTGGCTTAGTAGAAAAAGCACAACTTGGCTTCCAAACAAGGGTCCCAAGTTCAAATCCTGGTTAAGACTGAGATTGTTGTTTTAAGAATCTTTGGCTGAGCAGAAAAAGCGCTTGGCTTCAGAAACAGGTCCCGGGTTCAAATCCTGGTAAAGACTGGGATTTTAATTTCAGAATCTGGCGAGTCCACCCAGCTTTAACGGGTGTAGTGTGTGTGTGTGTGAGGTTTTCTTGTTTAAAAGTTGTTTTTAGGTGCAGGAAGTAGTTTGTATTGGGCATGTTTTGATTTGTACAATTAATCTATTCACTTATCATCACATAATTTGTACATATTCAAAATATTAAGGGTATTGTATTTATCATTATAAATATAATTATTGTTCAATGATTGGCGACCATTTATTTACAGTTTGGTTATTATGTAACTTGGTCTGCTGTTGTTATTTGATTAATACATTAGCTTGTTGAGGTGGGGAACCAGTGAATTATATCATCCCCAAGATAAACCCATTAGTTGGTGGTTGGTCATTGTGCTGGCCACATGACACCCTTGTTAACCATGGGCCAGAGAAACAGATGACCTTTACATTATCTGCCCTATAGATTGTAAGATCTGAAAGGGAAATTAAAAAGAAAAATAGTTTTGATAGAGATTCTAGGTGGCATCTAGCTTGTTATTGAATCTTATTCAATAAGAATAAGACAGTGGGTCTATCTTCTCACTTTGAAAGAGCCTACCGTATCTGGCCCTGCCTCTAGAGATTCTAGCTTATTGATACTTGTCACTACATATGGGCTTATAGTAGTCATCATCTTTCTTGTGATTTGGATGAGAGCTTATAAATCCATTTCTCATTTATTTATTTACTTTTAGTTTCTTCATTTCTTCTGGATAGAGTGCTAAATTTAATTGTGAGTTTGTTCTCCCACTTTTGGCAAGTGTGTCAGCCTTCTCATTTCCTTCTAGTTCTATTTGTGCTGGTATCCAATGAGTAACAGTCTTGTTGTTGAACTTTGAAAGTGCTTAGAAGGTTCTCATTACACTGCTTCGATAGACTAATTATAACACCTTCCAGTCTTAAGGTATACACAAGTCCCTCACCTAATCTGAGATGATTCCAAAGTAAATTAAGTAGCTACTTAAGATGAAGATGGGCATAATTATGTTTCCCATGAACTCAAAAGCCCATTGAAATAGATATCCTTCAGAGACGCTGGAGATGGATAGGTCACACCCTGCGCAAGCCGGCATCCAACATAACAAGGCAAGCCCTAACCTGGAACCCCCCAAGGAAAGAGGAATAGAGGACGGCCCAGGAACATATGGTGCCGCGATCTGGAAACAGAAGCCAAGCAGATGGCAAGACATGGGGACAGTTGGAGAGACTCACCCAGAACCGAGATGCCTGGAGAAAGCTGGTTGGTGGCCTATGCCCCAGTAGGGACCACAGGCTGAGATGAGATGAGATGATGAACTCAAAGATGGATATAAAGTAAACAATTGTTGAAGCATGAAAACTCTAAAAAAAAAAACAACTAAAGGAATACAATAAATTCAAAATAACATACTTGCAATGAACATCAGGTCCAAATTGAAATTCATTAAGTTTTGAGAAGATAACTTTCTAGCAACTGTTTCTTTCTATGGTTTAAAATTGAATTGGCAAGAAATCAAACATGAGCATCAGCCTAGGACTAAATGATTGAAGTTTATCTCATATTCATAAATAGATTCACACACTTATACATAGAGACTCAGATATCACAAACAAGTATGTATGGACCCAGTTATCACACAGTTGTGTTTATATTTTAAGAAATGATTGTGAAAACAACTAAGTCAGCCCCTTACACTGGTTCTCAATTTGTTGTTTTAATTCTCCTTAGACATGATTGTTATACAGTGATCTTCGAACTATCCTGCCACTGAAACTTCTTCCCTCTAGTGCATAATTAAGTTGCAGATGCTCTGTTCCTTTGAACTCAATGATTTTTCACAGTGATGTGCCCCTAACACTGTTGTTATTTATCTCATACTAGTAGTATGTAGGTCAGTTTTTTTTAGCACATATCATTAGACATGGTAAATATAAGTTCCCCTGTCAGACCTTGTGGTTTATAGGGCAGATGATGTAAAGATCATCTGATTCTGTGGCCTACGGTTAACGAGGGTGTCATTTGGCCAGCACATCGACCAACTGCCTTTACTTTCCCCAACTAATGTCAGGTACCCATTAGAGCTGGGTGGACTCAGAGGCACCCAAGGATCCCGAAATAAAAATCCCAGCCTTCAATTAGATTCGAACCAGGGACCCCAGGTTCAGAAGCCAAGCACTTTACCGCTCAGCCATCGTGCCTCTTATGGTAAATATGGTACACTTAATACTTTTGTCCTCTTTTTTTGAATCCCCCCTTTAAGCCTGCCTACCTTTTAACAAGAGGCCAAGTTGATCAACTGGTTGGGATAACTTTATGGTTGTGTGCTATGTGCTCTGGACTTTTATCTCATTAATTCCCAGTACAGACCCAGCCCACTACTCTCCCTGCTCTCTCATGGAAGGTTTTGGCTTGGACCTTCAATTTTGAAGGAACATCCCCATTCAGAGCATTCAATCTATAGGGCAAAATATACTAAAATATCAACACAGTAACAATTCTGTAGTGGCTTAGAGGCATCAACCACTTGGCTGCTTATCAAGGGGGCTTTAGCTCGAATCCTGACTCAAGCTACGTTGTGTTTGATGAGAACTTTAAGGCAGCCATGGAAACCTCCAAGATACCTCCTTTCTTAGGTCCACAAAAGAGATTGTACAAGAGTGCACTGTGTGTGCTTATACAGCATGATAGTTGTTCTCTATAAAAGTAATTAAAAAATAATAATTTGGTAAACCCGTTATTTTTTTTTTCAGATGGTGCATCCACCCAGCAAGCCCCTCCTCCAAGGCCTGCTCCGCCTACGGCTCCTGGGGCCAGACCTCCTCCCCCAGCCGTACACAGACCTCCTCCCCCACCTACACAACGACCAGAGGCTCAGATTAACAAACCTGGTACAGTAAACACTTTTTATTATGTAGTCTGCCAAACATATTGTAGTTGTGTTAGAATTCAAAGAATTGGTTATAAACAAGAAAAACATAAAAGAATACTTTTTAAAAAACAAATCTTGAATTAACTAGTTGTATCAGTCATGTATTGTAGTTGTATCAGTCATGTATTGTAGTTTGGATCAGTCATGTATTAAAATTTGCAACAAGTCTAGACTTACAACAATAAATCTGTGAGATTACAAACATTTTTACAAAGTACAAAGCTTATATCAATTCACATTGTCTGTCTGATAAAAAGTTTGGATCTAGCTGAAAACAAAATAACTGATTACAAATAGTTAATTAACTAATTGGTTAATTTTTAAAAATTGATTCTTGCATTGTTAGGTAAAAGAAATAATTGTGCCAAATTTCAGTGTGATCCGAGATTGGGTGTGGGAGAAATAATGTGTACAAACCTTTTACCAGACAGACAGATTGAGTGAGTTGATAGAAACTTTGTAAAAATAATAAACCTTTCCCTTAGTCTGATAAACTGATAAACATGAACTGACAACCATCTCTCTCCATTCTGTCTTTTGCTAGGGTTAAATTTTCTTTCATATTGATTCCTTAATGTTATTCTCCCATCGCTTCCTTTGTCTGCCTCTCCTTCTTTTCCCTGGTACTGTTCCCAGCAGAAAAGTCTTTGCCAGCCCTGAGAATCTTGTTGTAATTAACTATATTATTTCCCTTAGAGACACATTATGCTGCTTGCATGTAATGAATTTATTATTGTTATATATTTTTTTAAAGTGAATGATCAGCAGCCCCCGAATACAAGAAACTCTGTCAATGGTTCCACCAGTCCAGCCATTACTAAGTCTGGTTCAGTTAAAAAGTGAGTTTGTGCTATTTGTTTTCTTGTTGGAACTGTGTTTGCATGCTATTGGATAAACTGCTTAATCTTTAGAATCAAAGACAATGCCCTAGCCTATATGTTTTCTTACATTTTAAAAAGTACAGTCGATGTGGACATTGCTATTATGAGTCAGGGTTTATAGTTTGTGTGCAGAATTATTACCCTTGGCAAAAGAGTTCATATTGCATTGTTGGGTGTAGCATGGTTTATGTGAGTGTGTGCTGTCAAAGAGTCTGATGTAGTTAGCTTAGAGTGTTAGCATCGTTTATTGAGCTCAGTCTTCTTTAGGGTAATATTAATATTATAAGTTTTTCTTTTTTTAAAGTAAAAAGTAAAGTACCCCTTTCAAACCTTGCGATCAATAGGGCAGATGATGTAAAGGTCATCTGATTCTGTGACCCATGGTTAAGGAGGGTGTCAGGTGGCCAGCACAACACCAACCGCCTTCATTTGACTAACTAATGTCAGGTACCTACTAGAGTTGTGTAGACTCAGAGGGGCCCTAAAATCCCAAAATTAAAAAATCCCAGTCTTCACCAGGACTAGAACCCTTGGTTCAGAATCTTTTTTTAAGCCAATAGTAAACATTTGATAATCTGATTTCTGGCAGCTCCTTACAAATAATTTTTTGTTTGTTTTCAGAAAGCTTGAAATAACAATAGTTGACGCAAGGCCTATGAGTGAAGCTGGGTTTAGAGACATGAAAGTTGGCATGACATCACCATCATTAGCAACAGGAAATGAGAAAACCTTATGTAACTCAGGTCACTAGATTTAACCAGGTTTTAAATGACTATTTTTTATATATTAGTGTGCCTTGAATGAGAGACTGTAATTTATTATTATAAAAATAATTTTTTATACATATCTTGTTTCTCCCACATTTCAGAGATATTTGTGCTGAGTAATTTGTGTGCCCTGATCAGTGGCATTGAATTTCGGAGCCTGGGAGATGTTGACCTGTTTAGGGGGCCCCTAGTTTTTGACACTCAATAACTTGACATGAGATAATTGTGTAATACTTAATGTAAAAACAAATTGAAGGCACTCATGAAGTGGGGCTCGGGATATTTTTCAAATTTTGACCCATCTCTCTCCCCCCCCTTCCCACCTTAGCTATGCCTCTGGCCCTGATGTGTTTTCTTACTTTTTTATATTTATTTATTATTTTATAGAAAGCTAAGGAAAATTCTAAATGAAGTTATAATCTAAGTAAATCCAGTGTACAGGTTTTCATAGTCTAGCAACAAAAAGGAAATGGTAACACGATTTAAAAAATGAATGAAGAAATCTTTTTGTTTATTCCTAGAAGTGACCAGAACGGAAGAACTAGAAGGACCTCCGAAACCAAGTCGTGTTTCGATAATTAGACCAGCTATCAAACCCAGTGAGTCACTTTGTAAAACTATTGGCTTGTTATTTTTTTTTTATATTTTTATTACCATAGGCCTGTTATTTTTATTATAATTTACTTAGGTCTTTTAACTCTTTTTATATTTTATATAGGTCTTTTAAAATTATTAATTTTATATAGACTTTAATAACAAATAATTAATCATAATATAAATGATATATATATATAATTATGAAATCATTATCTGTTCAGATGAGATTATCCCACCACCTAAACCATCCAGGCCAGAAGTGACACTTTCTACTCAAGATGTAGCACCCTCTACTCAACAGGAGCATTCAGAATCACTGACCAGTAAAGAAAATGATGTTCCACCAAGACCCATGAGGCCAACCATCATAAGACCCCAGTCCCAGTTACACAAATCAACAGGTAGTCAGTTTAATCTAAGTTTATGTTTTCTCAATGAGTTTGGTTGCTCTGAAGAAGTTTGTGATGGTGGCCTTGAGCTATTATGATGAATTATAAATGTGCTACATTTCTTAGCCCTTAAATGAGATGATCTTTTCTTTGAAAAAATATAAATCTCGATACATACTTAAAATGGTTGCATGAGGAACAATATTATTTGAAGAGTGGCTGAAGGGCTGACTACATAGCAAGGGGGTTCGAGTTCAAATCCCAACTTGAGCTGAGTTGTGCTTGCTGAACATCTAAAGGCATCCCTTTCAGACTTTGCAATAATGGTTGTAGATGAAGTATAGCTTGCTTGATTCTATGATCAACAGTTTAATGAAGTTGTTATGTGGCCAGCACAATTACCAACTACCTTTATTTCCTTTACATATGCTAGGTGCTCATTAGAGTCTGGTGGACTAAAAAGAGTTCAAAATGTCAGTCATCACAGGGATTTGAACCTGTGACCCATCAGTTCAAAAGCCAAGCACTTAACCACTCAGCCACCACACCACTGAGTGTCTAAAGGTAGCCAGGAAATCTCCTACATACCCCCTCCACCCATATGATAGTGCACTGAGCATGCTATAGCTGGAAAAATGCGTATACATGAGGAGTTCAAAAAAGACAAATAAAATGGCAAAATAATGGAAAGTGCTGATAGAGTACAATGCATGGACTTGACATCTCAACCTAGAAGCAATACATGATAAGTTGAACACAAGATCATTAAGCTTTCAAAAAAAAAAGAAACTTATTGGTCACATGACCTGGCAAAAAAAAAAGATTCTTTTGAGGGAATGAATGTTTGTGTACTGCATATTGCTACAAGGTGGCGCTGGTGAGTTAAACTGGTTCATGATCCAGTCAGAACATTCCATTATCTCACCTTATCTTATTCACCAGCATTTAAATTTATATTTATATTTCTGTTCTCGTTATCTAATATGACTAAGTCCTAGCCCTTGTTTTACATTTAACAGTGAGCAGTAACTTAATTTTTAATATATACAAAAAATATTTAAAAACTATATTCTTATCAATTTGTTTCAATTTTCTTCAGATCAAAAGCCTTCTGAACAACCCCCTATGGTCCCTCAAAGTCGACCCAAAGCCTCACCAATATTCACTGATACGATTGATCCCCCGAAGCTTAGTCCAAGTCCCAGACCGAGAAGCACAGTTATCTCTTCCATTGAGTCAAATAAATCTAGCTCTTCAGTAGAAGAAACTAAAATTGCCCCTGTGCCGTCTCCTCGTCCTACACCCAGAGTTTTCAAAGACGTTGTCTCAAAGCCTGAGATCAGCACAGACACAAGGCTAGAATCATCATCAAAAACTGATTCGTCCTCATTTGGTTTACAAGAGAAACCTCAGACTATTAAACCACCACTGCCAGAACCTCCTCAGCGTCCCAAGAGACCTTCAGCCCAGCCTAAACCAAACCCGACCCCTAAACAGGACGAGGACTTTAATGATGTCGGCCCTCTTTATGCTAAAATTGTAAAGCCTTCCAAAAAATCTTCTAGTGATGAGTCGCCTGTAAATGAGGTCAAGTTACGCTCAACAACCTCTGAGGAAGAGGCAAGTCCCACTGAATCTGCTAATAAAGATTCATCAGATCAAAGACACTCGCAAGCCATGGGTTTACCAAAACCTGTCCCCAAACCTAAACCTCTAAGCAGATCTGACTCTGGGAAAGCCAAATTTCCAGAAGCTGACTCAGTACCAGAGGATGTATCTAATGAGAGAAATAGTGAAGCAGTGCTTAGACCTAAATCAAATGTGCCTACTCAAGCAACCAACATTGATGAAATCAAACCTGGGCATATATCACTAAATGTTTTGTCCAAATTTGAGCATGCCGGAAGTTCAGATGATTCCCAACTACCATCTGAGAAGTATGTTCCACCACTTCCAGTTAAGAGACCAGTCACATTTATCGGTGCACCACAGAGGAATAAAGTGTCAGACTCTTGCACTGACCGCACTGACCATTGTAACAATAAAACTGGTGAAGATGTTAAGACGCCACCAGAGATTAAAGAGTAAGTTTTTTTCTCCTAGATTAACAACCTTGATTGTGCACATAACTTTATACCAACATTGCTGTCAGTTAAAGCCATACTTTGAACAGAAAGTTTAAGTTTTTTCTAAGTTTTAAACTTCCAAAGATCTCAGCTAACAAAGTTTTTAATTCTAGAATAGCTTACATTCTTTGTTCAATTTTTTTCAGCATTTTTATATGTTAAAGCTGCAAACAAATTCCTTTAAATCCAAAACTCCACCTTTCATACCTCAACATCCATGGTGCAGATGATGTACAGTTTGCTGTTTCTAAGGTGTTGTGTAGCCAGCACAAATACAAACTGCATTGACCTTCTTTGACTAATGTCAGGTACCCTTAAGAAATGGGTGACACCCAAACTTCTTTGGGATTCAAACTTGAGAACCTCTGGTTTGGAGGCTAAACCTTTTACCATTCAGCCACCTCGCTCCCTTACTTCTCTACCTATTTCATTTTTTAAAATCTTTTGTAGTAGTGTCCCCTAGTTGTTAGAATTGTTCAAAAACTAGGAACAATACAGAACATTTTGGGAAGGAAAGAAAAAGAATCAGCCCTAGTTATAAAAAAAAGCAAACAGTGAACCTTTACCTGTCCCTTATTCTTTTAAACTGTTTGGGTACCACACATGAACTGATAACCATCTCTCTCCATTCCTCTCTCATGTCTTTTGATAGGGTTAAATTTTTCTTCCATGTTGATTCCTTGATGTTATTCTCCCATCGCTTCATTAAAAACTTGGAACAATACGGAACAAAAACTGAATGCAATATTTATGTTCAAAATGGATGGTGGAACATAACCTTGATCTTAAGTCTTCAATTATTTCACAATATTTCCCTTTAGTCTGTGAACTACAGCAATTAGCTAAAAATAATTGCTTCATCCGATAACTATATATCATTAGGTTTTTAATTGATTGAGCTGTATTTCAGTGTGATGAATTGCTTGCTATTCTCATTTATTTATTTTCAGTCACACTCAAGAGAAACCAATGTCTGTTGCCATTACTTCAATAGGGGCATCTACTCCTCATCAAGGTGAGACAAAATTTGCATCAGATTAGCTTCCCCTGAAACATGGATCTTTCAGAAATGAGAAATGTTTTTAGATTCACTTTTTTTTTTGGAAATAAATCTTATAGTGTAATTATGTTAATAATTGTAAACAAGTCTGCTGTGTGCATGACTTCATTCTGACCACAGCTAATGCCAAGGCTGTCATAGTTGTCAATAGAGGCCAATGTAATGAGAATTGTTTTTAGTAGGCTTAATTTAAATCCTTTATAAAGTTAGTTTTACCGCAAAACAGTTTTTAGCTTACCAGAAATAGTTTCTAAGCTAAGCAACACAATATTGCTCTTCAATGTAAAAGTTCAATAATGTCAGACTTTAAAACATTATAACAGGAAATAGTTCTGATGTGAAAAAACCTGCTAGACCAAGTAGACCATCACCACACTCTGGTGGAGGATCACCACCACAACCCCTTCACCAAGAACCAAGTGTTGATCCAACTCTAAAGCAGCAGCCAAGTTGTTCTGTGGAGATGAAGCCTCAGAGACCTAGTGGGCCTTCACCACTGCTACCACCAGCAGGGCATCAACATCCTGAAGAGAAAAAGAAAGATATTGCAAGGTAGCATAATAAGTCAGTCTAAGAGAAACTATCAATCTGAATAAGAGAAACTAGATATTTTGTTTTTCTATAAATACTACAAGAAATAAGTAAATCTTACTTTGCATGTAACATTTTTTTTTTATGTTTTGCAGTAACATTCAAGATAAACCTGGCACATTGCCTGCTTCTAAAGCTGCCAGTAAGTACATTTAAATGGATGGTTTATATCTTAATATTTTTAAAATTCTAATAACATACAAATAAAAAAAACAAAACAGCAGCTGCCATCAACTTTGTCTCTTTTTCTCTTTCCAAGACCTTAACACCAGCACTTGTTGACTGTTGATATTGACATACTCTAATCTAAATTTAAAATCTTACTTAGGTTGAAAATAATTTGACATATTCTCAGCATTTGAGTTTCCTTTGCCTTCACACATGAACACACCTACCACAAGCACACAGAGTGCTCTGATGATGGTTTTAACCCTACCAGTCCTTTGCCCCTAAATCAAACTTCTATGCTTGGGATCCTGAGGGCCAGACCCTGTTTCTTTTGAGCTCCTTATAAAACTTGAGCCTTTTCAAGCTCTCGCTGTCTCTTTCACTTGAAGTAAAAAGATTCTTCGTATTAATGATCTATGGATCAACTTAAGGCTTATTACAAGCCTAGAACTAATGTTTACATGTTCGATTGTTTCTAAAATGTTTTATATCTTTTGGATGTTCCTTCAGAGTTGAAGATAATTTACCTTCTAGTCCGAAATGGACGACGAAGGATGGCATTGAGCAGGGTATGAAGCTGTGACCATTGAGAAGTCTGAATTACAGTCCAATACCTATGCTGCAAGACCTGGCAGCCATAGGAAATTTGTTCATGTAAAACCACACCCTATTCAATGTAAACATGTGGGGGCAGACTTGCAAAGGCTTATTTGTGGATTAATTATGATTGATTGGTTAACTCTAGGTTCTGATGCATTTTTTAATGTATTGAAATATAAGTACAGCAACGAAATATCAGTTTGAAGAGTGTGTACTGCAGTCTGGTTGTTTTACTCCACAGAATCTGTAATTTCTTTACTCCACAGAATCTTTCATTTCACTTATGTCCCCTCTGCCTTTCATTACTTAAATCTAAATAGTGAACAGTATGTAGAGAGTGTTTTGTTGATATGGCTTTGGGTGACTCAGATTAATAGAGAATAAAAATAAAGCAATTAATTCACTAAGCTTGTGGACTAAATGGTTTACTGTTGTATCTTGTCTTTAGAACCAGTTGTGTTACCTAGGCGACCAGGACCTGGCCATCCTCTGTATCACTATATGTCCAAAGAGCCCCATGGCATTGCTGTCCACGACTATACTGCCCGCCAGGAGGATGAGCTCAGCTTTAAGGTTAAGAAAAAACCCAGCTTTTAGTTTCTGACTTCTGCTTGTTTACTTAACATTGTGTATAGGGGAGCTAGCCGCTACTAACTCAACATTATAGTATTTTTCAATGTCAATGAATCAAGGGGGGAGATGTATATCCTCTGGACTGTTGTCTTTATGGTACTGGGTACATTTTAGTATTTTTCAATGTCAATGAATCAAGGGGGGAAATGTATATCCCCTGGACTGTGTCTTGATGGTACTGGGTTTGAACTCTGGGCCTCCCCATTAGTCCTGCAGGAGGTTTGGGCTAGGATGTAAAAATCACATCAGATTCAGCCCCGTCTGAAAACAAAACCAAAACCAGCCACTCCTCTGGGCTTATTCATAGCAGAAAATAACTTGGTAACTAGATTAACACAGAGATAGGTGTAGGGCATAGTAACCTTTTTGAAGAAATTGATAAGATAAGATAAAAAAAGGATGAAAGATATATAAGGATGAAGTTAGTTGCAGATGTTGTTAGAGAGTTTTCATTTGCTTGAAACTGTCTTGTATTTAGTCATAATAACCCTTAGTAGTGCCTACAGTTTGGATAGACATGAGTTATTAAAGTATTACATAGTCCTAATGATATTTAGAGACCATAGACATAAATAAATATAGACTGGAAATGGAAATAACTTCATGTAACTTGAAAACATGTATATCTATTGAATTCGGATTTCCTAATTATGAAAAATTAAATAATTACATGATCTTCAGTCTTAGAGATTACACAAAACTTGTAGACACAAAATAAAGTACACACAATTGCAATTCACAAATTTTCATTTCATAAAACTCTCTTATTGGCCAGTCTACATTTATTTATGTCTATGTGAGAGACAGAGATTCAGTTCAGACATTCTGTTTTACATAGGTTGGTGACACAGTTCTTTTAGTGAGAAAAGAAGATAAGCATTGGCTAGTTGGCAAGTTTGGCGGCAAGGAAGGACTTTTCCCTGCCAACTATGTGCAAGTCAAATGTCCACTTCCGGAAGAGGTCAGTACACAAATCACGTGGGGTGCTTGAAGCTGGTTAAAATGTGGAAATACACACGTCAAACATTTAAATAGAAAAAAGTTATACTTTTCTTGTTTTGTTTTGTTTATTTAAGAGAAATAACATATTAAGTTTGACATGGTTCATATTTCCTGCATGCGGGTAGGAAAAAAAAGTGTGTCTTTTCATTTATTATTGTATTTATACATATTTATGTGTGTGCTAAGTGATATGATGGCTAAGTGTTAAAGGGCATGGCTTTTGAATTGAAGAGTATTTGTCCCTGGAGTTTTGAACTTTGTGATTTTATGATACCTGACAGAAATTGAAGTCAAGGTGGTTGGCCACATGACTCCCTCATTAACCGTTAGCTATAGAAACAGATAAGCTTCACATCATCTGTCCAAATAGATTCCAAGGTCTAAAAGGGGTAGCTTTAGTTTTTTTGTAGACATATTCTATTGTTTATTAATATGACTGTCACGATGTCGTTGATGATGGATGATGTGACATGCCGGGGAATCTTTCTATTTTGAAC
>JADKLZ010000728.1:1290317-1301902 GCA_021533235.1 Biomphalaria straminea | reverse complement strand
GGTTTACACAATCTGTTAAATGTGAAATATACAACTACATCTATAATTGCATATGTGACAATGACACACATTTGCTCACAGATAAAATGTATTGTTATACATATCTGTTACATTATTGGTTTAATACTTTTGAATCATTCAGAATTCAGCCAACGGGCTTGTCCAGTCAACTGTTGGAAATGACATTGGAGCTTGTGCCCCGACTAACTCAGTCAAAGGTCCAAGATGTAAAGCCAGATTTGATTTTGACGGTAAATTTTTCTTTCACTTATGTTTAAATAATAAACAATGAATACTCCAGTTATAAATATTTGTTTGTCATTACGATATGAAAATGTTACAATTTGAATGTCTACAGGTGAAGGGGATGGTGACCTTGCCCTTGAAGACGGCGATGTGGTGCAAATTATAGAAAGAGTAGGGACAGAGTGGTTGAGGGGAGAGAAGAAAGGTCGCAGGGGCATCTTTCCTGTTTCCTTTGTTGAAATTATTGAAGATCTGCCAAGCAATGAAGCCTTGTCCATGCCAGTCACAGCCATTGCTGATTTCACTGGTCAAGAAGGGGAACTCTCTTTCTCAGTAAGTACGAAATCAACTAAATGAAACATGTGAATCATGCTTTGTTTTGTTTAATATTTTTTTGTCTATTCCTTTTTCTTCTGCATTCTCATGATGTTTAAATGTTCAGATGATTATTCTTATATTTGAGATGAACTGTACAGTGGTGTTCAGATCAGGCAGCTCTCCATACACTTTTTATTCTATAACTGTTTTTTGGCCAGAACCTTGCTTAGGTCTCTAGACTAAGTATGCAGCTTTGGAGGACAAGACAGCACCCTTTGATCAAACTCCACAAGGAAATGTTTTGCTAGCTTTAATTATCAGCTTCTGGAACCTGTGTTGTCTCATTCTGTTGTGACTTGTTAGGAAACTAATAAATATTCATTGATTTGCTTTGAGATAGCTTGTAATAAGCATTATTTTTCCCTTTTTCTATTGGGTGAGAACTGGTCCATAGGATGTTCCTTTGAAAATGAAGATTTATCTGCTAGATCTTGACAGGTGTATCTGTTGGAAGTTTGTCTTGCTTCTATTGGAAGTATCTGTCTTGTATATCTGTTAGAAGTCTGTCTTGTATATCTGTTAGAAGTCTGTCTTGTATATTTGTTAGAAGTCTGTCTTGTATATCTTTGTGTGCATTCTATGTAATTCACATATGATGCTAATGTAGTCCAAGGACCAGACTTTAAAATGTTTGTTGTGGTTGAGAGTCTCAGTTCTCACACTCTACACTAAACCCATTGCCAGATCAGTTTGCAAACAGGTTGAGAAAACATTTAATAAATAATGTCACTCGGTTCTAAAAAAAACTTTAAAAATCTATAAACTTGAATAGAGCTAACACTGGACTACATGAATACAACTAACTCAAAAACTTGAACCAATCATACTGGACTCTCAAACTTGTCCTGAACACCTTCCTAAAAGCTATTCTCTGTTCCTACTTGGCTGCTCACTAGGTTAGCCAGTCACACATCTATATCATTAGTTTATGTATAATTTGATTGGAATAGTTTGTTGGTCATTAAGTTCTTCCATATTTCTCAATTTTTTATTTTGTTTTATATTTTAAAAAGTTCAGTTTTGACTAATACTTTTTTTTTTGTTTCTGCTTAAGTCTGGTGATACAATAAATGTCTTGAGTCAAGTCAACAATGAATGGTTGCAAGGAGAGTTCAAAGGAAAGAAAGGACGATTCCCAGCTTCCTTTGTCAGTCACATTCCTATCAATTTACCTGAATACAGACCATACAAAAAGCCTCAAACCAAAGCATCTGGAGCCACATCTACAATCCAAGGGAAGCAACTTGATTTGATCCCACAGGAGCAGACATCTGACCAGCAGCCACAAGAAGCTGATGAGCTAATCAGTGATGGGCCAGTGTTAGTGCAACGTTCTAAAGAAGTAAGTCACTTGGATTAGAATTCATTGACCTTAAATACATGAACTGAAAGCACAATGCAATAGTTGCAATATGTTATATATTATATTGTATATATCTTTATAATATGGCCTTACCTGATCATTGCTTTCCCTTAATTTTATACACCAAAACAGAATGACAATGAAATAGTTGCAATATGTTATGATCACTATTGTCCCTTACTTTTATACACCAAAACAGGTGTAAGGCTCATTGAATTGTTTTTATTGTTTTAGAAAAAAATGAAATATTTGCAATATGTTATATATTATACTTTTTATATTTGTATAATATGGCCTGACTTGATCACTATTGTCCCTTACTTTTATACACCAAAAGAGGTGTAAGGCTCATTGAATTGTTTTTATTGTTTTAGATAAAAAAATCAACTTGAAATTCTGTACTAATTTTTTTTTAAAATTACAGTCATGGGATACATTTCTTTCTTTTACAGACAATTAAAGGTTATTGCCGAGGAAGATTTGATTACCTTGACCCTCCCCTGGGTGACCTGGCCTTCAAGGCTGGTGATAGAATTGAGATTCTAGAGTTTTATGGTGAGGACTGGGCTCGGGGGCGTCTGGGCAAGAAGGAAGGAATGATTCCGCTCAATCTGGTGGCAGAGGAAATCATTGAACCAGACATTATTATTGGTAATGTTACAAAATATGTTTGTTTAATGGAAATCAGTCATTGTTATTTTATTCATGATAAACTTTAGGCCAAGATTAAACAGTAATAATTTAATCTTAGCTCATTGCCTGTATTAACTAAAGATGCCTATAATTTATTAGTAGCATTGTCTGTCCATTGACTTTCATTGTAGATTGATGTGACAGTTCACATAACTGAATCCTTGGATTATTCATGGCTTCAGATGCCAAGCTTAGCTGTGTTTTTATCTCTTTGAGTAATCCTCCATAGTTTGTTATGTTTAACCCTATATGTTTAAATAGTCAACTTCTTCTAATTCAACTGTATACAACATCTTATATTATCCCCACCATAAACTTTCAACTGTACACAACATCTTATATTATCCCCACCATAAACTTTCAACTGTACACAACATCTTATATTATCCCCACCATAAACTAGTATTTGGTCATAATCTATCAACTTACAATCAATATAAGGCACATAATCTGGTGTGAATGCATATTTTGGTTTACTATAGTTTTAATGTTTTGTTTAGTGTAATGCACATATTGTAAGATAAAAAATATTTGTATTATTATTATTATCATCCGTTATAAAATCCATATCATATACACATTTTTAGATATTCTGCTGAAATCATATTGATCAGACCTTTAGACTGTTGTAGTCATTCATGGCTGTTTATGTGTTTTGTTTTATAGCTTATTGCTAATTATAGAAGCTTTGCAGTACAACAATCATATAGGACTTTTTTTTTTCTTCATGTTCTAGAACCAGAAGTGAAGATAGAGTATGGGAAAGTCATCCATGATTTTCAAGGAGAAACAGAGAATGACTTGTCACTCAAGGTTGGTCAAATATTTCTTTTACACTTCGACTGGGGGGTGGGGTGCTAGACTTCTGAACCAAGTGTCCTGGGTTTGAATCTTGGTGAAACTGGAATATTGAATTTCTAAATATATATGAAACCCCAGAGTCCATCCAACTTTACTGGAGTTTTTTTGATAATGGAATTCCCAAATGTAATTATTTGTTTTGTTGTTTAGTCCTTCAATCATGATTTCATTTTCATTTTTTTTTGTTTGGCACCTCTACCCTGTGTATTATGTAGCTAAGTCAAATGGAGATAACAGAAATAACAAACTCCAAAAAAGCCAACAATATAAATTTATGCTGATAGTGAATGCTGAACAAGAAGTTTAATAACGAAGGAAACTAAATCTAAATCTCTACATTCGTGAAAAGCTCCTCTCTCTAAAACCGTCAAATGTAGTCTGTTTATATTTTGCATCTTTAAAATTGTCTCTAAAACTTCCCCTAATTACAAAACAATTCCTAATCGTGCCATAACAATTTTATTTATCTGTTTGAAAGATATTAGATATCTGTCACAGATGGGTTTATATTGTTGAAAGTTGCTGTAGTAGTACATTAACTGTAGGCGTGGTGGTGACATGCGGGTTCATACATAAACTTGTTTATTGTAGGCTCGTCAGGATCAATACTCTATATAGTCTATACGTACAAACTTCACTTGTAAATGGGGAAATGACTCGTTATATATCAGACACAAATAATACTTTAATAAGTACAAATATATACACCACTTGTAGAAAATGATACACAAACTTCAGAATTATTGAAATATATCCATGATAGAATGTTTCACAAAATACTCATAATAAATAACTCCAGTCTATTACAAATAACTTAAACAACTTAATTATATCAACTCCTTGTACCAACTACTTTCTAGTGACTGCCTCAAAGTTTCTCTCTCAACTGACTGTTCACACATCCTTAAAAGTATTCACATTCTCACAACATGGTAGTGAATTGGGTTCACAATATAGTAACTGGGGTGTCCACTCAATGGCACCAACTTTGAGGTGGTGACATTATCCTTTCAGAATTATAATCTTTATCTAAAACGACCCGGGCATGCTACCCTGCCTCATAGTGGCACCCGGGTGGAAACAATCGCAGGAGGAAACGAGGCTAAAGGGTAGCAAAACAAGACTCCCGTGGGAGTGCCTAGGGGGGTGCGAGAGCATCTTCATTGCACTGTGGGAAGTTTTAAAAAAGCTCCCACAACCTTGTCACAATCCAGGCGCTGTTTCTCAAGGGGCTGTTACATAAATGGCGTGTCCTGCATATAGAAAAGGAAAATGGTGGGGGTGTTAGTATATGCGGCCTCTTGTTGCGATTCTGAGCATCGCACCAGACAAAACAGTGTACACTGTTCTCATGCAGGCCGGTGAGAGGGAGCTCTTGTTCATTGTTGCTGGCCTAGAGTTCCAAGAGCCAAAGGCTCAACTCTACCTGATTGTTTAAGAAGAAGAAAAAGAAGAAAGAATATAAAAGGACAATTTCTGATTTTTACATTCCTTCATTGTGTTTTATTTACTCAACTAATCTTTTCTTCTTTAGGAAGGGGATGTAATTGAGATGGAGGAAATAGCAGACACCAAAGGCAACTGGAGGTGGGGACGTCTGAATGGAAAGAGGGGAATGTTTCCTGTTATATTTGTAGAACTCTTGCCTAAGTAGAGTTTAACAAAGTCTATATTGATAGAACTCTTGCCTAAGCAGAGTTTAGCAAAGTCCAGCAGATGTAGCTATCACCCCTGAACACTATGAGCTGTGAATAACCCTGTGTCCAGCCTGACCTAGATAAATTGTAAATATAAGTAGACGGTTTGTACATAGCTTATACTTTTTATATTTATAAAACATACACAAAGCATTTGTTGATATTGCTATTAGAGCTATAATCTATTTATATTTGTTAACTTATATGTTGAAGCTATCATTTGTTACTTATAATAATAGCTGCCTTTGCAACTGGTTAATGTCAAACTATAAAATCTTGTAGCTTGTAATAAAATTAATATTTTTCTAGGCTACTGTGAGATGGTGAATTGTAACATTGGGACTTGTTATGTAATGAACTTTATTTTTACATTTTTATAAAGTTGTTTATATGTATATACATAAACGAAGGCAGCAGATGGCCTCTGAAAGACATAGCTGGAAAGATTTCAAGGAGGTCACAAAGACAGACGCTGAAGACACAATTGTCTGCACAAGATGTCTCACAAATTGGTTTGCATGTTAAGTGAATTACTGTACTCATTTAATCTTTGGAATCCAAGACAACGCCTTAACATGTTTATGTATATTATATGAATCTACATAGTCATATATTTTGTAATATATATTTATAAACATAACCATTGTATACAGTTAGAGATGTAGAGTGGAGGTATTAGATACTAATTAATTAAAGGTTTTGGATTTCTTAAGTTAATTGAGCATGAAGCAATTAATTATTTAATGCTAATGGTTAATGGGACTGTTCTCGTACTATCTCGACTAGTACTATATCTACTAGTACTATCTCGACTAGTACTATATCTACTAGTACTATCTCTACTAGTACTGTATCTACTTATTTGTTAGAATGTTTCTAGGAACAATATTTCTCTTCATTTCACTTTGTTTTTAGAACCTGTTGTTTTTTTAAATTAATGTCACTTCAGTTGACCTTCACCTTTCAGTATTATTGATTTGTTGATGCACTCTCATTGTTTCATCTCGATGCTCAATTAATTCTTTGATGTTAGATTTCAATTTTAACACTGAAATTGTGTTTCTATGGAACGAGTCACCATTTATTGCAGACATTTAATCAAGCACATTTTTTATCATCAATTATTTACTGAATTATTCATTTAATTCCGACCAAAATTTCTACAAACTTTACTTCTAGTGTTTGATATGTTACTTTACATTCTCTCATTAGATCAAAGATTTAAGTCAAAGAAATCCATGATTAGGATTCTGTTTTATTTTTTTTATTGTTAATTGATTGGTCTCCTTTAAAAGTCGTCGAAAGAAATTCTTTTCATCAGATTAAGTAAAATTGCCCAATGTAAACCTTGCAATCTATGGAGGCAGATGTTTCTATAGACAACAGTTAATGGCAGCGTCACAGACCAATCCCCTTTACTTCCCTGATGTAAACCAGGTGTCACAGACCAATCCCCTTTACTTCCCTGATGTAAACCAGGTACCCATTAAAGATATCTCCTTGCCTAATATCTTGAAACTCTGACACTCACAACTTTACACAATGAGGAGTGATCCAGCGCGTTTCTGGCATAAAATGTAAAATATATGAAGTTGAAATTATTGATAGTTGGCATGCAGAGGGTTTGGATTTTAATAAACTGACTTATAACTAGTGGGTGTATACTTTTAATCAAACTTTGCAAACTTAAAATTTGAAGACAAAAAAAAGTGTTAAATGAAAGTTGTGTGTTGATAAGTTGTTCATGCATTGGATTAAGCATTTCTGTTCAATTGCTGTATGACTGATTGTCTGGTAGAAGAAAAGCAGCATAGGTAAAAATGAAGGCAGCTGACAAAAGGTCAGTGCTGGGACAAGTCCCAAATAGCCCGTGGAGTCTGGGAGCTCATGAGGCAACCTGACCGCAATTCCCATGGTGGATGCTGTCCAGGTCTAAACACTTTCCCGTGGTGGAGGCTGTCTAGGCCTGAGCAAGCTATTATTGCACAGTGCAGGACATGCCGTTGGCTCATACTTCTCACAGCCATGGCCAAATTTTAACTCATGGTGCCCCTGCTGCGGGGAAGAAAAGGAAACGTGCCTCATATTCTGTTTGACTGCCCCAGACTTGCTAATCTCTGTCTCGACAGGTCTGGGAAACCAAAACTTCTCGACCTGTATGGTGACTTTTATGTACTACACAAGACAGATGGCTGCCTGGTCTAGCGGTTTGCACGCTGGACTGTCGTATCGATTTACCGATGGTCCCGGGTTCAAACCCTGCCCGCTCCCATCCCCCGTCGTCCTGCGGGAGGTTTGGACTAGGAAATAACTATCTTCAACTCTGAAGGAATTTCCGAAACATGTAAAACATTTTACAACAAACAAGACAGCAGGGATTTTGTCCAGGGCTTTTGCAAGAGAGGATTTAAGCCTCTCAAGCCCCCACTCAAACGGAGTTTGATGATGACATAAGGTCCTGCTGGAATAACTTGTTCAGTATGCAGCCAAACATTTCATAAGTCTCACTATCCACATGAAAAGACACAAAACCACATTGCAAAACACCCTGGGTAACAAAGGTGGTCATCATTGTTTCATGATGAACAAATTATATATAGAAATGTCTGCAACAAATTGGGATTGACCCATTTCTTTGAATAATACGCAAATACAGATACAATCCTTTTATATTTTTCTTCATTTTTTAAATTTTATTCCTACTACAAAACACTTTATATCACCTTGCAATTGTAATATTTGATCTCTACATTTATTAGAGATTTGGCTTTCTGCATATGAACTTACAACTAAATTTGTTTGTATTCAACTGTACTGCAATATTTCTTAACACTTAATATTTCTTCCTTTTATCCTATAGTATTTTATTGACTGTAACTCTCCTGCTTTTTGTTGTATAACCTGACAACACTTTTTGTGTTGAGTTGAGTTTTTTTTGTTGTTGTATTATGGGTTAAGTTTTTTTATGTTTTTGTTTGCTGCTGAGTTGAGTTGCTGATCTACTTTTGTCTCAACTCTAGATTAGTTTCTGTTGTCTAAATAATTTAAACTGATCAAGTCTTTCATTTACATCTTTTATATTCACTTTCCTGTTGGTCACTAAATTAGTCAGCTATCACAATGATTCTCAAGTTGTTGAAACTATGTAACTATGATCACAGACCATCTAAAACAATTGGGTGCCAACTTTAGCACTTTGTAGTGATATAAACAACATTTCCTGTATGCATTCATGAATATTGCTTGACATCCTTTTCTTAGACACCACGATATGGTCTATGACCATGAGCTGCTCACTGATAAGATAGACATTTTTTGGGGCCACTGAGGAAATATGGTCTGTGAACCTGTGGATAGTGATCTAGGAGGTTCTGTGGCCCTACAAGAATATGGTCTTTGCAATTAGGATGGTCTTTGATCTGATGTCAATAGTAACCTCACTACTTGAGATACCTTCGTCTTTTTTTGGTGAGCTAAAAGCTTGTCGGTGTAACAGAGGCGTCCTGCAGAAATGCTTAAGACCAGCTTAAGCGTTAGCTTTCCTTGGCTGACATAGAAGAGAGCTCCTGGTTGCATGCAGCCTCAGAATGAGACAGCTGTAGGTCACTCGTAAAGTCTGCAGAATACACATTTGAGACCAAAAGAAAATCTGCTGCCGAGGACAACGCAGATGGCGAAAAGAAAATCTAAATCGACCACCTGCGGACAATGGTTACACTTGCCCTGGATGTGGCAAAATATGTAGGTCAACTAACAATTTAAAAAAATAATTATGAGTTAACTATTTATTAGCCTCTAGGCATCAATTTATTATTAATGTCTGTGTTATCGCGCTGTTTTGTTTATTGACAAATCTATTAGAAACTATTTTTTATATTTAAAATAACTAAAGTTGAAGTTGAAAGGTCAAGAATGTTACGGATTTATTTTTTTAATTGAAAACATTAGACTCTTAGAAAGGACTTCTTAAGCAGAGGTTTCAACCTCAATTGATTTTGATAATTGTCTGTTTTTGGACATCCTATTATAATGAACTAGCAGATAAGAGGGAAGATATTCCAGGGTCCACAATGTACAGAATGCTACATAAACAATTAATGCTATTCTAAACTCAGGCTTATTGTTCTTGACTTGATTCCAAGTGCTTCCTATTCTAACTATCTAAATCACATGTTTTTATATATTATATTGGTCTATCTATATATATTTAGTACATTACAATTTATTATGTAAATAGGGTTACTGCTGGTTCTATGTATCCATCCATTGAAACCTTTCATTAACATTATTGAACTGCTAACTATCAAACAAAATTTCTATATTACATATATGAGCTTTGCCTAGTCTTATGCCAAACATTTACCCTGTATTGTCAACCCTGAATTGTCATCTTATATTTTATATTACCTTGTATTTAACTTTGCCAGCCTTAAAGTCATGAATCTCTAAAGATAAATTTAGCATAATACTGATGCTAAAAAGTAATTAGGTACTGACTTTGTCTTCAGAGACATGATTCTTTAAACATTGGCACCTAAGGATAAGGTTATTACTTTTATTCATTATGTCAGCAACTAAAATGAAAAAAAATTACTTCTGAAATAACATCTTACTTCTGAGTAACATGCAGATTTAGATACTCCTAACTATTGACACATCCAAACATGAACACATTTTAATCTTTTGACTAAATGTTTTCCCTGGATTTGACCTTGTTCTAATGTGATTGTCAGCATACCCCTTTTGTTTGTAAAATAAAATAATTATTATAATTTAACACTATTCCAATTTTTTGTTTCGTTCTGAACCTTGACGCTCTAGTATATCATCCATGACTTGAATAAGTGAACCTCCAGAAAACTGAAGCAGAGTTTAAAAAAAGTATCTCTAATAAGATTTATTGATAGATATTGGTACTGACTGCTACAACAGATTCCTAGACTGCTATTAGATATGGAGCTATTTTCTGAAGGGTTTTCTTTTATTTCTATGAATGTAAAAAATTTCATTTTTAATGTAGAGCATGTCAATTTTTTAAACTCCATAAATGGAAGACTAAAAAGTCCATAGTAACATAGTTGATCATTCAAGACTCTGAGTACTGCAGTGTATAACAGTTGTAGGTGTTGTGTTGAAACTAAAGGAACATTTGTATGTACCAAGGTTGTTTGTTTTTACAAATCCTTTGATATTTTTGTTGGTTTCTATCCTGCTGAAACAAAATTGTAGAGGGTTTTGGTCTAGAGACTTCAAAATAAATGTCTTTTTTTATTTGCTAATGCTATGCAATAAACAATATATGAAAATTATTTGAAAATGTCTTCGTTTTTGTTTTTAACTTTTAGAATTGTTTATTTTAATACTATCAGACATAATCAAAATATGTTTTCAGAAACTAAATCACACTAACATTTTGAGAACACATTGAACTAAATTTGATAGACTTTGTTTTGTCAAACCTTTTAATTAAAAGGCCATTTGTAATTGACTCCAGTCTGTAATATCTTCACACAGAGAACAAAGGCCTGATGATTGTATGGAGATAGTTTAATAGTTTGTACAAAATATAGCATCACTACATTATGTGCTCACCAAGAGAATTATGGGATAGAAAGGAAGTAACATCAGAAACAACAGACTCTATTGTCACTGAACTATGTACATACTTCAGTGGATCCCATCAAGTTTCTGTGTGGGAGACCAAAGTTCAACAACTCTACAATTTAGATGTTAAAACAAAATACATTCTAAAAACAATCACTGGTTTGATGTGAAGGCACTGAACTATGTATTTCAAAACTTGAGCTGTTCTGTGCATGCAGTGTCTTCAGTTATATTGTTCCATGACTAATTAAAAGGTCACTCAACACTATTTGATCAATTCACTATCCTAACTTTGAACAGCAGTTAGTTGCATAAATAGTTCTGTACATATATATATATATATATTATAAATATAAATTGTAACAAACCAACTTATAGTGAAACCCATCCTGTGTAGCTACTATCTAGACACAAGTGTAACAGTGCTAGACAGCAGTGTCTTCTACAGGAACTGCTCGGCACAACCTAGCAATCATTTCTACAGATATGTACACAACTTTTGGAGGGAAAAAAAAAGGGGGGGGGGGGGACAAAATATGTTTCTAAAAAATGGGAATAAGAGTACAGGTAGGCTACACAATTACAAATAAATATGACCAATGCAATAATGTCAATTTCTAAATGATAGATACAAGAATGTCATCTTCCAAACAATAATATGAATACATTATTTATACTTAGACATGTGTCTAGTGTTTTTGACTGAGTATTAAGAATAATCATAGATGTGTTGGCTAGCTAGA
>JADKLZ010000728.1:1245594-1273866 GCA_021533235.1 Biomphalaria straminea | reverse complement strand
CTACTGATATTTTAGAACTGTTTTCAAACTTTCAAAAAATGTTTATCATCCAAATGTTTCCTAAGTTTGAGATCAAATTTTCTATTATCCAGCTCTAATGCTTTGAAACAGGGTATGTTTGAATGTGTGATATTCTAATGGTATGTTAAGGGAACACCCAGACTGGTGAAAATGAATTTATTTATGAATATCAGCTAGATCAGATATCAATCATAATGTGATCTTGAGTAAGATTTCCAGTGAATCAAATGCATTTCTCACACCAAAAGATTTTCTCAAGGAATAAAATCTCAGGAAAAAGAATTTTGATTTCAAAAAGAGAAATGACTTTGAAATTTGTTGTCAAAAGATTGCATGTCAAAGCTGGTGTAGAGTGATAGATGTGTCTATAGATTACAGGCCATGAATGTCTGCTACTGTTTTCTAGCCATTGGCAAAATGATGTGAACAATATAAGATTTCTAATGTGGTTTCTGAATTTTAAGGGCGCCCCTGAGTCCATCCAGTTCCACATGACAGTGGTGTACATTTATTAAATAAAAAAGAAAGATCAAAGCACAAGCACTGACCTGCATAAGTTCATTTTTCTCCTTCTCTCCCTGAGACATTTGATTCCTCAGCTGATGTATTTCTGATAAAATCCTCTGTGCTTGTTCTAAACTATATCCACCAGAAATACACTGTAACTTTTGTCCAACACTGTGAAAACAAATGAAGTGAGAATAGACTTCAATAATGACTGAAACACACTATGCTAAGAGACTTCAGTCACTTGACTGAATCACAATATGCTAAGAGACAATTGAGAGCAAGTCAAACACACTGAATATCAATATATTATAACAGAGACTGATGTTCACATTTTGATAATGAAGTCACAAGCTAGCACCACAGATATTGAGGTTAGAAGCTAACTTTCCAAGCTACTGGAATCTAAGATTTTTAAACAGACCTTGACAACAAAAGAAACTAATAGATATAATAGTAAACTATTTTGCTACGCGCACATCTTAGCGTAAATGTGAAATAGTGCGAATGCGTGTTGAAAGGAGAGAACCAAAAATGGAGGAATAGAAACAATGTAGTGTTTACAGCATTAATTCAGATTAAATTATTGATTCACTAGGATTTTGTTATATTTTTGTATTGTTATATATATAAAGAGTCTCAGTGCATAAATAGACGTAACATATTTCATAAAGCCTGAGTAAAATGTAAGAGCTTTCTTTAAAAGTACATTAAAAACTTGGAAAAAAAAAATACAGTGTGATGTGTAGTGGAAATTGATTGTGATTGAAAAAGAAGAGGCAGACAGGGAAGACAAAAAGAATGGAAAGGCCTGTCATTGAAAGACATTCTATCCAAGGTAAAAAGACAGGAATGGAGAAAGATGGTGAACAGATCTTGTTTGTGATCCCATAACAGTTCAGCTGACTATGGGAAAGGGAAAGATGATTATTATATTCACAAACTTTGATTTACAAATACAAAAATCTTAGATGTAAAATGTTTGTGTTTCTATAGAGCAGTGATGCCCAAAATACCGGGCCAGATCCGACATACAACGTGCTTCCACCTGGCCCACCGAAAGACACAAAATATAGAAAATCCCTCCACCAAAAAATGTATCTTTACCTAGGTTAGAGTCCTCAATTTTTCTAATGGATTGCTACCAAAGCATTTAACCTTTGTGCATTCATGAAATAGGACTTTAGAATCTACTATGAAAATTGAAAGGATCTTTATTTTTTTTTTTTTGTAGAACATGATACTATTGCTAGCCAACATGTTTGTTTTTATAAAGAATGTGGCTGTTTTTTTTTTAAATAGAATTACAAAATATAAACAGAACTTACGCCTTTTTTAAAGTTTAAAGAGAAAATTCAAATATCCCAATTAAAAAAAATTTCAATGTAGATCCTCGGGTTTGAAATAAAATAGTTTCAGGTCAATTTTATTAAGTTTTTGAATCTTTTCCATCATGTGTCCAGCAACACTAGTGTTAGAAATTAAAATGTCTCGCAGAATAAATTAGGTTGGGCATCACTGCTATAGAGTCATTAAATAATAAAATGTTCTCACTTAGACAAAGTTTCCACTCCTCTCTCTTTGTAGGACATCTCTGCACCAATTTGTTCCAACTCCCGTTTCAGCCGAGCCACCCTGCTCTTAGCCAGGTTTACATCCTGTTTTAACAAGTCAGGATCATACTTGGTACTGCCAACACTGGAATTGGAGTTTACTGCCAGAAAGAGAATAAATCAACAGTTAGGCTTTGTACAAAAATAAATAGTGAAAACACAAGAAAAAATGACTTTCTTTCATGAATAATTACTCTAGATTTCAAATATTAACTACTAATCACTAAATTATAGGGTTGAAAAAACTGTTAATAATCCTTAGCATTATGGACAACATTTGTCATGTGGTCTGGACAGACATCGTAATGGCCCTGGGTACAAAACCCAGCACAGAGCCATACCTGCCATCCTGTGAGAGGATTGGGCTAGGACTATCAGACACATGTAAAACAAAAGAACTTACAACTGGTCCGAGATGATTTCCATCCTGATAAAGTCTCATTTAAATATTGAAACTCATCTTGAGCAAGTAACAGGCGCTGCTCTTTGATTGAATAAATTTCTTTTTTGGCCTGAAACACAATGGAGCACATGAAAAAAACATTAATGACTTGAGCTTGAAAATATTTTGAACTTTGAGATAACTAGGCAATTGATGGATGTTGCAAGGCTTACCTCCAAATCTTCCTGAGCTGTGACCAAATATTCTTTCAACATGTGCTCTTGCTCTTGTCTCCATTGTATTCGAGGATCCTCTAATTGGTTCAGTTCTGGAAATACAACAAAAAAATTATTGTTATTATTTAGCTCTGGAAAGCACTAAAAAAGCACTTAAGTACATTTAGATGTGCATTAGATGCAGCCACAGTGGCTTAGAGGTAAAGTGTTTGGCTTCTGAACGAAGAAGTCTAGGGTTCAAATCCTGGTAAAGACTGGGATTTTTAATTTGGAATCTTTAGGGTGCCTCTGAGTCTAACCAGCTCCAATGGGTACCTGACAGAACTTGGTTGGTCATTGTGCTAACCACATGACATCCACATTTAATTTGGGCTACAGAAACCGATGACCTTTACATCATCTGCCCCATAGACTGCATGGTCTGAGAGGGGAACTTCATTTTGCTTTTGTTTATAGAATGAAGATAAGATAATTTTATTGATCCAATCTAATGGAAATTCAGTTTGATTACAATCGACAACCTCAGCGTAACTACTGTACAAAAACAATGTTAATGAAAAATTCAAACAACATTCACATACAAACACACATACACAAACAGAGCTTTATAAATTTGACTTCTATGTACTTCTCGACGACAGCTGACCTCATAACACCCTGACCGAAAGTGGGACAAATGAGTTTATAAATCTTTCAGTTTTAGTCTTAATGGAAAGGAGGCGACCACTTCGTTCAGATCTTATGTAACAGTGGTTTAATGGGTGCAGGTTGTGAGTGATTTGGAAATGCATCTTTCTTGGAAAAGCTCTTCAAGAGATGGTAGCTGTACTTGAGTAATATATGATGCTTTTTTAATTAGTCTATTTATTCTAAGTCTATTTATTTAAGTCTTTGTGCCAGTGACGTATTACCAGTTTATTATGAACACAAAGATGGTAAGGCCCTGCTATTAATTAGACCAAGGGAGACCAACTTACAATAAGCATGGATCAGGCATGCATACCAGTTGTAAGTAAAATGTGTCCATGTAGCCAGATTTCAATCTAGGATAAATTTGCAGTAGAAATCACAACAAAAGTAAACAATAAGACTAACTACAAGAGAGATTTGTAATATAATTCTAACAAATATTATCAGGACAATTAGGTGTATACTTAAGACATCTAGAGCTAAATGATAAGTGGACAGGGGACCATGGGCTGTGTGGTAAAGGGTCTATCTTCCAAATCGAAGGGCGTAAGGTTCGAAACACAGTGAAGACTGTGGACAAAAAAGACTAAGTAATAATAGTTTTACTTTGAGTATTTTCAACTTACGATTGATGTGATTAATATAATAAACTCCAACGTTAGGATCAAAGGCTTCCTCCCATCCCAATGGCAGCTCATCTCCAACACAATCTGCAAAAGACTGGGGCTTGGTAAACCTGAAAAACAAAATACAAATGAACCAATCACAAACCATTCGGATTTACACTGTGCTCATTCAGAGCAGTAATGCTAACAACTATGGCTTCAAGGGTTAATAAAAGGGCCTCAATTGCCTTTTCAAGGCACATTCCAGGACTTGTAACACTTTAGTGATATATATATTGCCTGTGGAGCATAGTCTACCTTCTTTTTTTTTTTTTGATCCAAAGAGCAGCTTCAGTGAGCACCACCTTCACCTATCCCTTAGTCTGCTAGGGCACCACGCAAGATTTGTTGACCAACATCAAGACTTTAAAAAACTCTAAGTCATGAGTTAGGGCAGCAGGCAGTCAGAGTAAGATGAAATCAAGATGAGAACTTACAAAAACTTAAGTCATAATTAGGGCAGCAGGCAGTTAGAGTAAGATGAAATCAAGATGAGAATTTACAAAAACTGAGTCACTGTGCCACTAAGATCACTGCAGTGAGAATGATAGTGACTGCAGAGGTGGCTCTAGCAGAATGCAGGGCTCTGGGTGAGCAACATTTATATTTATGGGCTCATTGCTTCTTATGCTGCAGGCCTTAATTATTGTTACAAAAAATAGCACCTTATATAGGTTCTGTACTATTTGCTGTTGGACTACATTTGGCATTGCATTGTAATTTTTGTTTTCTACCTGTGAGATTTTGCTTACATAATAAATTATTTAGTCCCAAGTCATTTTAAATTGATTTAGTAAAGTAACTAATGGTTGAGAAACAAGGGAATCTATTAATAAATCACAGAGACCTTTCTTCTGTACAAGGCCTGGAGCTGTTGCCCCACTGGCACCCCAAAAAAGGCCTCCTCTGGTGACAATGTTATTAATGACTAAATACCTTATAAAGCCTTTTTTGTAACCATTCTCAGGATCCAAAATACCACAGATGTGTACATTATATGAGTATTTCTTCAGTACTAGTGACCAAAAGATATTTTCCCCCTAGGAAAGCTATTAAATCTCAACAAATTATAAATATGTTACAATTTTTGTTTCACTGGATACATTGGTTAATGTATAAATTGTGATATAATATATTGTGAGCTCAAAAAGTGCAATATTGAAATTTTAAAATTGTAGAAAATGAATTGTCGAATAGTTTGAAGTAATTGACAATTAAAACCAAGGAACGGACATTTTTGTAGAAAATGGTCAACAATATAATCATGCTATATTATCTATCTTTTTACTTTATATTTTTTTTTATTAGTAAGATGTCATTGTGAAAAAATGTGTCACAGGCGCATGAAGACTCTTTAATTTTAAACCTCTACCAATTGTAAACTAAGTCTAAGCAGTCTGCTCCCTTGTTTGTTTCTATTACTAAAAGCATTAGAAATTAATTTACACAGAATAATTTTTCTTTAAAACTATACAAAATAATATAACTTTGGTAAAATATGTCTAGGAATCCCAAGTGAAGCACCTCAAATGCACTTTACAAAAATGATAATAGGTTTTGTATGCAAAGTTTATAATACAAAGGGAATTACTTAATGGTATCTCTAATACTGCTTAGTACACAGCTAGAGACATTTTCTTGGAAAAAGGCTACATAGTAATTACGATTAATAGACATGATGTTCAGATTAATAGACATGATGTTCAGATTAAAAGACATGATGCTCAGATTAATAGACATGATGTTCAGATTAATAGACATGGGTATTGATGTTCAACCTTTGTTTGTATCTGTATCACCTAAAACACTGCAGTAGAAACAATGTGGAGCATACCAGAAAATATAATTTTCTAACCAAATTTTTGAAATACAATATGAATTAAGTTTATTATTCTCACATTTGACCTAGAATACTTTTTAAAAATCTAAGTTGACTCATTGTTTTATTATTGTTTATGTTGCTTCTCCAAAGGACACTGAACAAGTCTCGATCTACATTTTATATAATTCTAGAATCTAGGTCTATTGTACTTGTAGATTAAAATCTACTCTATGTTTGAATCGTTAAATGTAAATCTAGTTCTAAATCTTGTTCTTGATGCACTGAAAGTAAAAAAGCTGCACCTTCTAGCGTATATATAGATTGTTTAAGGCAATCATGTCTACTAAATTTTTAAAGGTTTGCTGAACACACAGACACACATTAAAGGCCTCTAGAGTATATTATAATATATATATATATTTGTGGTTCTAAAAAACTTTTTGTGAATCACTAATAAAAGAATCTTTAGAATTAAAATGTATTTTCAAAGTTTAAAATTTTTTTTTTATTTCAGCAAGTATTAAAAAAAAAAGCTTTAGATTGGTGTCTCATTATAACACCCTAATTAGATTGTAGATCTAGAAAACTAGCTCTAGTAAAAAAAAAATGCAATCTATGGATCTAGTCACTGAATTGTCAGTCTAGGGACAATATAGAATCTAGACTATGAACTAGAGATAGTGATAACAACAGCTAGACAAGTTATAGATTAAAATAGATAGATATTCTACCCAGATACCAGCTCATATACAACTAGAAGGAAATGAGAAAGCTGACACACTTGTCAAGAGTGAGAGAACAAACTCAAGATTAAACTCTGCACTCTATCCAGAAGAAACTAATAGTAAATAAAATAAATGAGAAATGGACAAGCTCTCATCCAAATCACAAGAAAGATGATGCTTATTATTATAATTATAAGCCATCCCAACAAGATCAACATCTAATCTTTTGACTCAGGACTGGACACAACAGAATGCAACAATATATGTACCGGAAACTCAAAATTGGAACCAGGTCAGTAAATCTGCCCATGTGGAGTGTCACCAGAGAATGCCGACCACATCCTTCAAAGTTGTTCTCTTTACCAAGAGGCCCATACAAGACACTGGACCCAAAACACCCCAATAGAAAGAAAACTATATGGAGAGCTCCATGATTTGGAAACCACTGCACAGTTCATCTCATCCTCTTGTATTGGTCCGAACGCTCCAACATAAAAACACCCAGACTGACTGTTTAATGATTTATAATCTATTTTCTTATATTTAGATCTATATACCTAGGCCTAGGTCTACAATGAGCAGAGAAATGAATAAAAACTAAAGACTAAAAAGCACAACTAGAAAACACAGTTGAGTTACACAGATAACACACTGACTTGACTGACACAGTCAGAATGAGAAGAACTGTAATGATAAGTGTAATGTTCAAGTTTCAAGCCTTACTTTTATTAAACTTATTGAAGTTATTTATGGAAAATTGAATGACCAATGTAAACTAGATCTAGATCTACTTGATCTAGTCCTAGTGAATCTAGTCTATATTATAACATAAGTCTAAGACTGAGTTTTTACAAGGAACTTGAGACTACACAACACTAGATGAAAGTAGATCTAAGTCTTCTAAATCTAATTGAATTCTAAACTCAATTTTACTGACTTTAGAAGTTTAGTCTAAGACTAAGTTAAGTAAGTAAGGAAGAGCTGCTTGAAGTTGCAGAGACTTTAAAATTAATACTAATCTACGACTACATCAATCATACAAAAAAAAATACATGTATAGATCTACCAGTTACCAGAGCAATCTAGAGACTCTAGATCTATAGAAAGCAGAGAACATGAATAAAAACTAAAGAACACACAACACAGTCAAAAGAAGAGAACTGAGAAGATAGACTAAGGAACTTTACTGTCTTTACTTTGTTTTACTTTACGAAGTCTAGACCTAGAGAGCTGCGTTATAAAAGTTACATAGACTGATAGACTAACTAATCTACCTGTCACGAGGGTCTATCCAAGTTGTCCTTCTATTAATGTGATCAATGTAAAAACTTTTTCCATCATAATCCACCGCTTTTTCCCATCCCTCGGGCAGGGGAAGGTCCCCGTTTCCTCTTTCTGGCATATTTCATCTAAGTTATTTTGTAAACTTTCACACATTTCTGTCCTCCATATTGCTCATTAACATAGGTGACGTCACGTGACCTGGGTCAACCAATGAAATCTGTCCCTCAGACCTGTTCTCAAAGATATGCATACCTAAAGAGCAAAACATTCTAAGGACTAGCAGGCAAATAATTACATTCCACCCCTCGTTCTCCACAAGGTCGGATTGAATGAACCAACACGGGCTGGGAATTTTCAGGTCATATTGTATATATACCTACCTTTAGAGCAAAAGGTAGACACAAGGCATTTTAAAGTTACAGTCCGACAGGTAATTAAGAACGCAAAGACGTCTGTTCCATTGCTGTGCCCCATTTATCTCCAAGAATGAATGAAAAAGCGATTTTTTTCCCCCTGAACCAGTCCAGTGGCGCAGTATGCTTTGAAGTTTTTTTTTGTTTTTTTTTTTTGTTACTGACATTATAGCAATACTTTTATTTTAATAGTACAAATATCTAGAATTTTTAAATAACCAACTGAACAAAAATACTGATAAATTAATTTTTTAAATATAATTTCAATCAACCCAAATAAAATGTCTGTATCTAGTAAAATGACTCATGAGATTGGGACGAACCGTGCCAACAGAAATTGATTTTTTCCGCGTTCTTTGTGACAAAATATGTAGGTCAAACAACAAATAGTACATTAAACAAATTTGCTTATAAATCTAACTTCTTGTCAAGACTGTTGTTTTTTTTTTTTTACATTTGTTAGAAGGCCATCATATTATGTGGCCCGATCGCCATTTCTAAAAAAAAAAAATGAAAACTATCCAAAATATCTTTAGTTTCATTATAACAAACTATTTTCCATTATTCTCTGTCTTATAGATATAGACTAGTGCTAAACCCAGTGGCGTAGCTAGGAAGGAGGGGATTAGAAATAATACCCCCGAGGGCATAAGGGATATTGGAAAGGGGTAGTACCTTTGATGGTCCGGCATGCTGCACCTCTAGGTGGACGGCCTCACTGGTCCCCTTCCAACCCCTAAATCTCTTACATGTGGCTCCAAGCGCCATGCCCTGGAAAACCGCTTCAGCTGGCGGACTAAACCATGTGAGGGGGTGGTGATAACATGGCACCACTGGGCGAAAGGCCTTCTAGATTAAGGTCACCGGCCAGGGCGGAAGAGTCACAGGATGGACTACAACGGCCTCATGTTCAGGACCAATGCGAACCACCAAAATGGAGGTACTCGGCTGTGGTCAAGCATGGAGAGGGATGGGCGCCGCCATGAAATTATCTAGCCCTCGATACGCCAATGGAGACAATGACCAAAAATAAATCCATACCGGCTCGGCCGTCGCCCGGGTTAACAAGGGCCGCGCCTACCGTCACAGACCAGGGCGGAGGTGAGAAGTATACTACTGGTCCACACAAAAACAAAATAAACACCAGAAATAAAATCACCATAGGAACATGGAATGTGAGATCACTAAGAGACGATGGAAAAGTTGAAGAGCTCACACACGAACTTAATCGACTCCATTTTAACATCATAGGACTCTCGGAAATACGCTGGAAAAACATAGGTGAAACAACAACAGAGGGCCACAAATTGTACTACAGTGGATTACAAGATGTTCATGAACAAGGAGTAGGATTTCTTGTACACAGGAACTACAGCAACTGCGTTGTGAGCTGTTACCCTATTTCCAGTCGACTTATTTCCATACGCTAAAAGGCATCCCCCTTCAATATCACCATCATTCAAGCATACGCTCCTACATCAACATATGACGATGAGGCAGTAGAAGAGTTTTATGAGTAATGACAGGAAATGGTCAATAAGGTCCCGAAAAAGGACATCCTTGTGATATATCTCATCTCTCATCTCAGCCTGTGGTCCCTACTGGGGAATAGGCCACCAACCAGCTTTCTCCAGGCATCTCGGTTCTGGGCGAGTCTCTCCAACTGTCCCCATGTAAACCTTCCAGCTGGAGGTCCATCCTCTCCCAGGTCCGTGACTTATGTTGATTTGCTGTTTGGTGTTTCTGTAGCTAGTGTTTTTTTCTACAGGGTAGGGTAGCTAGCCCTACGACCAACCCTCCTCCTTTTTCCGGGCTTGGGACCGGCATATGACGGAGTTCGGCATATGGCGAAGTTCCTTGTGATATAAGGAGACTGGAATGTTAAAGTAGGAAGCGACTCCTACCAAACCTGGAAAGGCAAATGTGGAAGATACAGTAACCACACAACTAACGAACGAAGTCAGCGCTTACAAGAATTTGCGAAATACAACAATCTCGTACTGGCTAACACACTGGGATGCCACCAAAAATCCCGTATATCCACATGGCACAGTCCTAATGGAGAACACCACAACCAGATCGACTATATCATGGTGCAACAGCGTTTTAAGACAAGCATCCATACAGCCAAAACAAGAAGTTTCCCTGGAGCTGACATTGGAAGCGACCATGACCTTGTTATGATGACCTTCAAACTACACCTAAACATGGATGACCATCCGATTCTTCGCTCGGAAGTAGCAGCAACAGTAAAAGCCCTGAAAAAGGGAAAATCGGCCGGTGTGGTATAATATGCATATCAGTTAAAACATTGTTATTTTCATAAACTTCAGCTATTATGTAACGTACTATGTATTTCATATTCCTTCTATTCTCGATACATTATATGCATATCGATAATATTAAGAATGTTTATTTAAAGTTCTATCATTTTTTTATAGAAATTTACTGAGATATTAAATAGGACCTATACAAAATGTTACATTAAAGTTTACAAAAATGCGTCGACGAAATAGATCTAGATCCATTTTAGATTTCGTTTAAGGCATGGAAGAAGTTCTTCATGTCGTGCTTGTCTGCAAATTCCTGTATTTTTTTCCCACTTTCTTGCTAAGCCAGGTATCTTGCATTTGGCGTAACTGTTTTTGCACATTTTTGCGGATGTTGGTGAATGCATCTTTAGTGGACTGGGAGTTTGGGTTGTTCAGATACAGTTTATGGAGCTTGTGCTTTTCATCTAACAGTTTTCTGATCTCAGTAATGTTTTCATCAAACCAGTCCTGATGCTTCCTCTCCATAGGTCCGAGTATGCTTAATGCTGTGCTATGGATAGCTTCTTTGAAACATTCCCAGCTTTTATCAACATTCGATTCAATTAGAGGGGTGGACTTGAGGCAGTTCTCTATCACATCTGCGAACGACTTTTCAGTTTTGTCATCCGCTAGGCTGGCAGTGTTTAGCCTTTTTAGGGGTTTAGGTTTTTGCGGACGTCTCTTAGGTTGAATACGAATGTTGAGCTTTGTGATGATGAGGCGGTGGTCTGTTCCACACTCTGCACCACAGCAAGATTTGGTGACACGTATGTCCTGACGGTCAGATTGTCTGGTGATGACATAATCTATGAGGTGCCAGTGTCTTGAGCGGGGATGCATCCAGGAGGTTCGCTTTCTCATTGGAAGACTGAATATTGTGTTTGATATTAGCAGCTTGTGTTCAGCACAGGTCTGGAGTAGTAATAGTCCGTTGCTGTTGCATTGACCTATCCCAAATTTGCCTAAGACTCCTTTCCAGATGTGATGGTCAGAGCCGACTCTTGCATTAAAGTCACCGAGAATGAGTAGCTTTTCTGTTTTTGGAATATCACGTATGGTGGAGTTTAGTTCTTCGTAGAACTTTGCTATGACGCCATCTGGGTTGGTCATGGTGGGTGCGTAACAGCTAACAATGGAAATGTGTTTCTTCCCATTTAGTAAAGGCAGCCACAAAGTCAGGCTCATCCCCTTTATTAAATGCTGATGGGACAATTCTATTGACAGATAAGGAAGAAATCCTAAAACGCTGGGCCGAGCACTTCGAAAAGGTTCTCAATACACCTTCCATCATAAATGAAGCAGCCATAGACAGGCTACAGCAAGTATCAATAAATGAAAAAATGGATGACCCCCCCCCTCGCTCAAGGAAACCGACCTTGCCATTCAACAGCTTGCAAGTGGAAAAGCCCCAGGAGCTGACTCCATTCCCGCAGAGGTCTACAAAAAAGGTGGACTACCCCTGATCGAAAGACTTCATGAGCTATTTTCAATTATGTGGGAAAATGAGTCAATACCACAAGACTTTAAAGATGCCACAATTGTCCATCTATATTAATAGGCTTGTCTTCGAATCCGAAGATTAGTGAGGAATACAGTGTTTCCCGTGGCTGTGCAGTCCTAGCTATGACCTACATATTTTGCCACATCCAGGGCAAGCAAAACAATTGTCCGCAGGTGGTCGGTTTAGATTTTCTTTTCGTCGCCTGCGTCTGTCCTCGGCGGCAGATTTTCTTTTGGTCTCAAATGTGTATCCCGCGGCCTTCGTGAGTGACCTCCAGCTGTCTCGTTCCGACGCCGCATGCAGCCAGGTGCTCTCTTCTATGTCAGCCAAGCAAAGTTGGCGCCTAAGCTGGTCTTTGAAGCGTTTCCGTGGGGCGCCTCTGTTACGTCGACCACCTTTTAGCTCACCAAAAAAGACTGCCTTTGGCATACGTTCGTCTCCCATACGGGATACGTGCCCTGCCCAGCGTAGCTGTCGGACCATAAGAAGTGCCTCTATACTGTCCATACCGGCGTTCGCAAGGACATCGCTGTTTGTAGTGCGGTCCTGCCATCGTATGTCCATAATGGAGCGCAAGCACCTTTGGTGAAAGCGCTCAAGAAGTCTTAGCTGTTTTCTATATAGTGTCCATGTCTCAGAGCCATATAGAAGGGTTGAGAGAACCACCGCCTGGTAGACATTTATTTTTGTAGGTAGGCGGAGCGATTTGTTCTTCCAAACTCTCGCCTGAAGGCGTCCAAAAGCGCTACTGGCCCTGGCCAGACGGTTATCAACTTCCCTTGAAAGTGAGGCGTCATTTGACACTATGCTACCAAGATATGTGAAGTGGTCTACCACGTTAAGGGGCTGCCCGTTTATTGTGATCCTTGGGGCTAAGTATGTTTCATTGGGTGATTTCTGGAACATGACTTCTGTTTTCCCGAGGTTTATAGATAGTCCGAAAGAGGCGGCAGCGTAGGCGAAAAGGAAACCACCAAATCTGCAACAACCATAGAGGGATATCTCTTCTTTCTATTGCTGGGAAAATCCTTGCACGCATCCTACTAAATCGGCTCATGCAACACATAGAACATGGTCTACTACCAGAAAGCCAGTGCGGCTTCAGAAAAGAGCGTGGAACCATTGACATGATCTTTGCGGCAAGGCAGCTACAGGAAAAATGCCAAGAACAAAATGCTGACCTCTTCTCAATATATGTCGACCTAACGAAGGCATTCGACACTGTTAGCAGGGAAGGTCTCTGGAAGATTATGTCAAAGTATGTCTGTCCACGAAAATTCATAACCATGGTGAGACTATTTCACGATGGCATGAAGGCCCGTGTCCAAGAAAGTGGTGAACCATCAGAGGCCTTCGAAGTATCAAACGGGGTAAAACAAGGCTGTGTCCTAGCACCTACACTGTTCAGTATCATGTTCTCCGCTATGCTGACAGATGCATTCACAGATAGAGAAAACAAAGGAATAAATATAACATACAGATTTGATGGTGGCCTATTCAACCCGAGGCGGCTCAAAGCAAAATCAAAAACAAATTCAGCAGTAATCAGAGACTTGCTATTTGCTGACGACTGCGCCCTAAATGCCTGCTCTGAAGACGATCTACAAAGCATCGTCAGTGACTTCTCAAGAGCATGCTCAGACTTTGGCCTTACCATTAACACAAATAAGACAGAAGTGTTATATTTACCTGCTCCTGGGAAAGCCTACTCGGATCCAAGCATCACTATAAATGGACACGATATAAATGCAGTGGATAAATTCACATATCTCGGCAGCACACTCTCCAGAAATGGAAATATCGATAACGAAATCAACCTTCGCATCGCCAAGGCCAGTGCATCATATGGCAGACTATCAAACAATGCTTGGAAAAGACGTGGTATCACCACAAACACAAAGCTAGGGGTCTACCGAGCCGTCATCCTACCTACATTGCTCTATGCCTCAGAAACATGGACAGTATACAGAAGACATGCCAAGAAACTAAATCACTTTCACATGTCATGTCTAAGAAAAATACAAAATGTCAAATGGCAAGACAGAATGCCAGATACTGAAGTCCTTCAAAGAGCGGGTTTGAAAAGCATCCACACAATCCTGATGCAGACCCAGCTGCGATGGGCAGGACACGTGTGCAGGATGGAGGACCACCGCATCCCAAAACGTCTCATGTATGGCCAATTAAGAGAAGGAAAGCGCTCACAAGGTGGTCAAAGAAAGCGCTTCAAGGACACCCTCAAAGCTTCTCTAAAGGAGTTCAACATTGACCCAGGCACCTGGAAGACAGAGGCACATGACAGAGTATCATGGCGCCGCGCTGTGAGATCCGGCGCACAGGTTGCTGAGGAAAAAAGAACAACGCTGGCGAAAGAAAAACGCCAGAGAAGGAAAGAAAGGCAAACGACACTAGCTTCAGCTGGAATTACCTGCCCAGAGTGTGGCCGAACATTCCAGGCTCGCATAGGTCTCACCAGCCACATGAGGAGGCACAAAACCCCAGTGCAAAGCCCTCAGCCCCCTGGATGACAAAGTGGTCATCATCGAACCACGATGGACGAACTATATAAGATCCATTTTATTACTTAGAAACCAAATTTAACATTGAAACTGAATCAGATGACCTTTACACGATCTGTTCAATAGATCATAAGATCTAAAAGGAAACTTTACTTTGTTATACTTATGGTGTATAGACCAAGTTCTTGTAGTATAGTCAAGCTCAAGCATCAAGAGTTCTAATCAAAGTCTTGTAGAATTGCGTCAGCTTCAATCAGCACATTAAATAACTCTTTATCATCATATCATCTTCTAACTATGTGAATGTTGCTTTTTATGGAAAAAAAAAACTTTTAGGGAAACACAATTTTCTATAAGGATCAATTAAACATTATTATTATTATTATAGGGGGTATCTAGGAGTTGGTTTTCCGTGTTGCTTTTGTGCGCTCAGTAAACACAACTCTGTCCGTGTCGGGTGTCGAACCTCGAACCCTTTCTATGTTGCCAAGATTAAGCCGCACTTAGCCTCTCGACCACGCTTCCCACCAAACATGCTTGGTGTTGTTTTGTTTTAATGGATTCTTAGTAGCAACTACTATTGCTCACACCATATTTATATGTTTCGTTGCCAACACAGCCTCCTCGTCGACATTTTTTTAATTGCGAGGTTAAAATTTAATGTACAAAATTAAATGTAAATTTTGATGTGACTGAAAAGACAACTGTGTTTTTATTTTTAAAATTAGTATTTCTTAGTTATCTCCCTTGAATAAATAGCCGACCGATGAAAATCATTTCTATTTTTAATATCAAACAAAACACTAGATTTTTTTATTTTATTTTCAATTCTTTTTATTTAATAATTCAATTATTTATATATAAAATGTTTACAAACTTTTAAAATAACATTCTAAATTTAAAAAAAAAGTACTAGGTCTAATAAGTTGTTTACATGATCGTTGATAATAGTTCTTGATCTATCATCAACACACGGTAGAATTGTTTTGTATATGAACAGGTTGAAATTATTTTATATCTTCTTATCTTATAAAATACAGACGTTACTTCAAAAGAGAAGATGATTACGTCCTACGCGTCATTAATTACAAACAACATCATGGATAACAAAGACAAAATATTGTACATTTCAAGACAATTAAAACATTTTATTTACATACCAGAACAAAAGTTGACAAACATATTAGAGAATGTTTCTAGTGAATAAATGTATAAATATTTATCACAAAGTATAAATGTATTTATCTTCAGACTAAAGAGACATTTGGGTTTGATGTTCAGAATGTCAAGGGTTCTCAAAGACATCTTCATGGTGGAGCTGGACAACTCACAAGGGAAACAACTCACTAGACATAACCAACTCCACTGACATTTAATCCAGACTTCAAACTTCCACTGTGGACAAGATCATACCAAGTCCAGTAGTCATTATACCCCAGACAGTGGACATGTGCTCCACTACTTCCTGGACATGTACAAGTTGTATAAGTCAACTTAGATCTATCATCACCCACCTCTAGTCTGTCCTTCCATCGACCAACACTGACCTGTTTAGAACATCCATGAGGATGTGACACTATAAAGACAAACTTGTGCTGAGATCTAGAGGCTCTGTATTTGTCATAGACTTTCTCCCAGACATTTCTATAATGTTTCCAGATTTCTATCAGTTTATTTCCTAACATTTTATCACATGTCACACAGTTCAACATACACACGTCATACTCAATGTTTACATTTACAACACTGACCTGATCAACACTGACCTCTGGACTTTCATCTCTATCATAAAACAATCTCAAGGTCGTGTGGTTGGCCTCAATGCCATCAAAAACCACGTGTGTGGCTGTGTACGCATCAAACTCCCACCACACATTGCTGGGTGAGTCTGAATCTTCACATTTTCTACACCAACACTTTGTATAGGCAGTACCTCTATAACCTCCATCTTGTTTGACTCCATCTTGAAACTTGGTTACATCAAACACTCTTCCACTTCCTGTCCTCCTCAAGCTTCTTCTCTCACTCATGTTAGAAAATGGATATGGTCGAGTTGTCTCTGGCCAAAACTCTGGTCTGTGTGGACTGGTCATTCTAACATCAACTCTAACTGTCAGGTCAGCAATATCTTTGATGACTTCATACAAATCCTTGTCTTGAAGACCTTTAGGTAAATGTTCCAAGGTGAATGTATCAACAGGTATAAACTTTCTATGACCTGGATTCTTCTTACAGCCAACAAGATATTTGTGTAGATCAGCTTCTCCACCTTCAGACTCCTGAGTTTCATGATCACCTGGAGAACAGGGAAATAAACTTGATCCAATGTTTAGAACACAATGTACAGTATTGAGGCAATCAAGAGATATCTATAAATAGATCAAGTCTAACTAATGTGTTGATCTCAACAGTTATAGGCTATACACTAAGAAATAAACTCAATAGTTACCAATTAGTGGACCTTCAACATCATCTGACTGGACTTTGGACTGGTCACTGGTAAAATTATGAGGGTCTGAAATGATAAAAGACAAATAATTAGTTTTACATTTCCTTTATATCATTATTATTATTATTAGACATACAAAAATATTTCTTTATCCTGGAAATACTGATAGGTCAATGTCATCCATTAAACAAACTGAAATAGTTTAAATACATGTGTCAGTCAATTTTTTTTTAACAGAAATAATTTTTTTCTGAGACAAGAAAGAAAATTATATTTAAAAAATACTGAAATTTTTATCTTGTAGAGAAAAAAATAGATAGTTAAGAAATAGTCATTAGGTACATTCTAGAAGCTGAACATAGCTCTAACTTTGCTACACCTTAAATTTGACATGATCACTGTTATTATGCATAAATCTAGTAAAAAAAATAATCTATATATTATTTCTCAAAGTAAATAGGTCAAACGTGCAACAACACAATGCAACAACAACAAGTAATCTATTTTTAGCTCCATTAATAATTTTTTTAACGCATTCGCTTTACTTATTTTATAATGCGAAAAATTAGAACCATATTTAAAACTCGAATTATTTATGTATTTAATAGTCAAAGAGAAAAGTTTTCTGGAGCGCAAATACTCCATAATTCTTTAGAAAAAAAATCCATTGACTTGCAAAAGACCTTTAATACGAGTATTTGTGAACAATTGTGGTGGAAAAAAAAAAGCATTAGCAAGGTTAGAGAGACAAGTGGAGTTTTGTTATTCGACTTTTTAAAAAGTATATTTTATCTTTTCAGTTTGTAATTGCAGATTGTGTTCAACCATATGCCAAAGACTTATTTCCCTTACAGCTTGATGGTTAACAGCGTTATAAATGACTATATTTTGTTAAAAATGTGTTTGATTACTTTTAAAGCAATAGCTTAACAGACAAATAATTATAGTATGTTAAATCGACAGGATGGCGCGGGGAATCTGTTGTAAGTAATAAAATGGCTTAATTTAATAATTTTTACACTTTAAATTAGAGCGGGTCCTATAAAATTGCGTGTCCTATGAAATGCGGGCCCCACTGCGGTCGCCGGCCCTGGTAAATAGCGGCGTAGAATGAAAATGATCTTGAGACTACATTTTTTAGGCTCAAGATTTCTCATTTATAAACTCCCTTAGCAAACTCTAGTAATAAAATAAAACCTAAAAAAAAAAAGTTATGTATTGTTTTACTCTTCATACCATTGAGTCCACAGGTGTCTTGAGGTAAACCAAAGTCTTCACTGTACTGAAAAATCAAATAAAAAATTGTACATAAAGTTGATGTCACTTTTTTTTCTTTATATATGAACAAATTAAAATCAATGAAATATTCACATAAAAATCTAAATTTGTTGTTTAATGAAATGCATTTTTTTGGCTTTTAGATTTATTGTAATTCATTGTTTTTAGCAGTATAACACTTTATAATGAAATGTAAAAAAAAAAAAAATCACCAGACTTGGTTGTCTAGATTTCAATTTAGAGTTCAAATTGACTTTAAAACTACTTTTGGAGTACTAGATCGAGACTCTAAATCTAAATGACAAATTGCTAAAGATAGAAAAGAAAAATAATAAAAGTGAAAACTAGTAAAAAAGAAATTATTAAACAATTAATAGTCAAATAACAAAAATATAAAGAAACAATAATTAAAAAAAAAGACTAGTCTTTGATTTTTATGGATAACAAATGTAATAAGAACAACATTATCCGTATGACAAAATGTAACATTTTTAATATAGATCTGGCTGTCTGGTAGTATGCTATGCAATTATAGTTAAATTGTTTCTCTATGGTCGGTTTTGAGCCCTGCCCACTCCATGCCCAGCCATCCTGCCTGAAGTTTGAGATAGGAAAAAAAAGTTTAATTACATCTAGATTTTAAAGTGTACATCATAGATTTAGACAAATTCAAGTATTTTTAAAGACTTCCGTAGCATATGGAATGCAATTAAATGCCGAAAAAAAAAAGAATTATAACCAAGAGCCAACAGGGCTTTAAAAGGGGCATCAGTATTGGAGGTCAAAAGCTGACTAGTGTTAGCAGCTTCAAATACCACAGAGGTATGTGTCAATTAAGGGAACAAAACCCGAAATATTGGCCCGAATAGCTCAGTCCACAGCACCTTTTTTAAAACCTAAAATAGTATGAAAAGACAAAGGCTTAGCCCTCGGCACCAAAATTAGACGGATACGCTCCCTGGTCATGGCCACATTTTTATATGCTTGCGAGTCTTGGACGCTGACTGCAGAGCTAAAGATGAGGATTAAGATGCTACAGATGGATCCTAGGTATCACGTTCAAAGACTGCAGGGATCGGACCCAATGATAGCCTGCAAACTATTGTAAAAAAAGAAGCAAGATTAAAATCTATGGCTATATCACAACATCTGCGGGGTTCGAAAAGACCTTCCTTTAGGGAACAGTACCAGGAAAAAGAAGTCGAGGCGAACAGAGAAAGCGATGGAAGGACACCATTAAAAAGGACCTGCCAGCCGTTAAAAGAGGTTCTAAACAAGGCAAAACACAGGGATGAATGGAGATGGACAAGTTTTGCATATAAAGTGCCCCAACGATTCAAAAGACTAAGGGATAGGTAAATGTAAAATAATATTTAAGATCTTTGAACTAGTTTATATCTTGTAGGCCTACTTTTTGTTTAATCTTTTAAATCTAGAATTTCTGATTATTTTTAGATTTATTGAACTTTAATTAGTTGAAATCTAAGTAGGCTATATCTAAACACTTAAGATTAGATAGGATACATCTAGATCTAGTCTGGTTTTATGTTAGCAAATTTGATCGATTTGATAATAAGATTTTAAATCGAAGTTTAATTTAATTATATCTATCTAGATTTAAATGCTGTTTTCAATATTTACTACTAAATCTAGAACATTTATATCAACATAAATTCTACTCTAATTCTAGATCTAGACTCTAGACAAGCTAATCTAGAAAAGAAAGAAGAATGGATTTATCGGCTGCAGTATTCTTTACTTGTAATCGACACATTTATTTACGCATACATTTCAAATCTCTATAACAATATGGACGAGTACAAAGGTCACTTGACAAAAAGTATAGATCTAAATTTAGTTAAGATTTAAAAAAAAAACAAACACATATATACATATAATCATGTATTACTGATAGACTATATTTTAATAATACCTTTAACATTTTTATATAAATAATAGATCTAACGAGACAGCTAATTTATTTTTAGATTCTAGATATAATAATTAAATTAAATTTAACTCTAAAGTAATCGCATTCAAGTAAAACCAGATTTTTCTGCACTTTAAAATTGCAATTTCAATTCTAAATTTGTTAATGTCTTTATTAGTATCATTGTTGTTATTATATTAGAAACAGAGGGATTAATGTTTTCAGGCATTTCCATGAACGGTCAAGCTTCATTAAGGAGAAACAAATTTTATTGTAGTAACTTTGATGATTGTAAAATTGGCAATTAATATTTATTTTTTTTTCAATAAAACTCTACCTGGCATGTCAAGAATGAGTGTGAAGTAGAGAAAAAAAAAGTATGAGATGAAAAAAAAAGTTTTTTGTACATGTTTGATATTCTACTTTTTAGTTAAAACCTCATGCAGGACGACGGGAGAGAGTAGCGAGTGACCCGAGTGTCATTCGCTTATGGATTGTTTCTTTGATGTGTGTGTGTGTTTTTTTTCACAATAATTGTGCGCTGTTTCTAAGGACGCGCTATGTTGACGTCATTGCTTCTTTTTGTTTTGCTTGGAACTCTCTGTTGTTTTTCCTTGCATCGGGGACACAGATGAGACTGAAGTCAAGCCTGATTTGTTGTTGCATGGACACTTCTTGGTTTTTATTCATGACATTGGGATGCAGACATCGCGAGGCTGGAGAAGCTTTTATATTTAGTGTATTTATGTTGTCTACGTGTCATATTGAAAAATACAGTTAGATAGAGCCATTGTTTGCTCATACTCACTGAAACTTTTATATTTAGTGTATTTATGTTGTCCACGTATCATATTGACAAATACAGTTACAGCCATTGTTTCCGCAACACTGTTGTTTGTTTGGTTCCAAGTTTTTCTTAGACAACCTTACTGACTCCAGTAAATGTACTGACAAACGTTTCGTAATGCTTTTTAAATAAATAAAGACTCAATAGGAAGAACTATATGAACAATAAATACTTCCGATTACTTTGAGATGTGTTGTTTCTTTAAAGCAAATGTTTGCTGTTTTATATGAATCCAATATTCTAACATGATTTACTTGTTTCATTGGCTTACTTAAAAAAGAATAAATTAATATAACAAGTTGGTTAAACTTTGTCATCCATCAATAATTAAGACATTGTCTTGCAATTGAGCAAACAGATTAAACATGTAGCCATGGGCGCCAGCAGGATTTTTTGCAGGGGGGTGCTAGCACTGGCGGATCCAGGGGGAGGGGACGGTAGGGGCGATCCCCCCCCCCCATTCGGCTGACCCCCTACCCACAGAAGTAATGAAGAAATTTAAGAATTAAGATATGTAATGTAAATCCGTATTCTGTAATAACTCCCAAAATCCAAACGTTTTTTTTTCTCGGCCGTAACAACTCAATATTCAATATCATGTTTTTCTGCCTGTAGTCTCTTCTTCCACAAGATGACATCTCTGACGTGTTCCCCTGGATGGTCAAGATGTTTTTTTATTATGCCATCAATGTTACTGCTGAGCTGCTGTTGAGCGGCCACTAAGTTAAGCTGGAAAGACTGCAACACCATAGAAACTGTTTCAAGAACAGATGAATAATTGACGACAATGATAAATAACTCTGGAATCCTCGATATGCCATAATGAATCTCCACCCTTTACGGACTCGTCGTTTCTAGTCGTACCACGTTTCTCTCTCAAAAGTTACGGGTTGATGGCTTTTTCAGGATATGGACCACAACCTTATTGTCAGGGGGAGGTATGGCGAGAATGAATATGTTACTGTGTTATTTTGGTATGATTGTTATATCCCTTGTAGTGAATGTAAATAGTGTTGCGCGTGTTGTGAACTGTGATTTAGTCTTGGTTGAATGTGTGAGAGAGTGTGTAAAGTTAGTAAGATTTTGCTCCCGGTCCAGGAAGGTTGGACGTGTGCTTCCTGGACTGGTGTTTATATATTTATATTTATAAGTTGATATTGGACTAGTGATTGTTAATATTTGAGAGTCGATGTGATTTACTGAGTATTAAAGTTATTCATTGTTATTATCAAGAGTTGGAGTTTATTCAGTAATACGTAGTTCTAATTGAGTGGATATCGTAAGTTAACCTGTATCAAGTCATAATTATTCGTATAAGAAGAAACCCCCTAGACAACACAAGACAAGAGCCAAGTCAAGTGATAAACATATATAATTTCAGCCCTGACACTTATCAGTCATGATTACACTACCTCTCCAAGTCTAGTCTTTCAACAAACATAACTTAAGCATGCACCATCCATATAGACACAATTAAAAGACTCGAAACCTAGATTTCTAACTTTGTGTCTATTTTGACAGACAAATGAACTCTCTCTGCTCTCCCTTCTTTAACTAATGTCCCAAACTGTCTGTGCAAGATGTCTACGTCATATTGTTTTGCATGTCAAAACTTTTCCATCTCGACCAACTGGATTAAACCAGTTCATTCTTTCATGAACAGAGGGCCTTGACATTGTACAATAATTTTTTTTCTTAAGCTTAACCTTAAACTTTCTCATTGACATCTGAGCCTTATTAACTTCGCTTCATCGAAGACCATCAGCAGACTACTGCCAAAAAGTTAATCGGAACTTCACCTAAGCTTCATAACTACTAAAGTCTTCAGAATATTTGCAAAAACCACGTTTTTAGAGAAACTAAAGTTTAATACATACATCGAACTCGGCTTGGTAAACAGAGTTGTCTCACTTAGTTTACTAGGGTAAAGGGTAAATATTATTACATCATCTAGAAAACTTTAAATCTTTTTTTTTTATAAATCTTGTTATTAACTTAGTCCGTCTGTCTGTCTGTCTGGTTCAAGTTTTATACACGTTATTTCTCCCTCTTCCAAGTCTCAAATCAAGTTGAAACTTTGCAAATTTCTTAATTTTCCTTAATTACACATGAATCAACACAAATCAAACAATCAATTAATTACTTATTTGGCAATAAAGACATATTGTTGTATTTAGAAAAAAAAAGCTAATTTTTTATATTACTATAGAGAGATTTACTTGTGTAGGTCATTGTTGTTTCCTTCAGTTAAAACTTACCTTTGTTTTAATTGTTTCTTTGTGATGACGTGTCGACAATTTTGAATCCATGGGATAAGAACGAAAGACAAACTGCAAAATAAAACAAGTTTACAGTAGTAGTCGGATTTAAAAAAAAATCCTAACTCTATTTAACTAGTCTTACCCACCATCTACGCCAGTTGATTTAGTCCCAGGTTTTATTGAGTTTATTTTCCATTGACTTTTGAGTCACGTAAATTCAAGAATTCCTTTTCTCTCCACCCCCCATTGACTCTCCGCCTTCACAAAGAGCTCTATTTGTATTTTGTGACTATTTTTCTACTTTTCATTATTTAGAAAAAAAAATTTGATTCACTCTATTTGTTTCAGCTAAGGCTATTTTAAATCTTGCAAATCGTAATGTCAGTGGAGTTGCTTGTAACATGGAGCCCTGGGAGGCTTGACCTCTTTATTTATAGCCATATTGACATTCGATATCATGTCATGATATAATGCGCTTAATAATATATACATGTTACTTAATACTATACTAGCTTAAGAATTTATAATAATTCTACATAACTCCGGTTACTCCATAAGAGAATGCCCACAAGGAAAGAGTTAATTTTTGTAAAATACATGAAAGAGTGTCACTAACTTAAATAACAAGATAAATTTTAAAATTACATGGCAGAGGCGTAATATTTAATGTAAGAAAGTAGCGTGCCGTCAGGGGAACCCTTTAAAGTTGAATCCCGAGAGAAAATTTCAAATTTTATTCTGCTCCCTTCCCACCCTAGCTACGTCACAGGCTCACAGAATACGTTGACCATACTCCATTTTCTTATTTACAATAAAACATGAAGCACTTTACCTACAGCATTTTGGCCTTGGCCAGTAGATCTAATAAATGACACGTTTAATGCACCACATGTAAACAAAACAAGACTCATGTGCTTCCCTAGCTCTCTTTAATACAACTCACGACAATAGTAAAAAAAAAAGTAAAGTTCCCCTTGAGGTCTATAGGACAGATGATGTAAAGGTCATCTGATTCTGTGGCCCATGGTTAACGAGGGCGTCATGTGGCCAGCACAAAGACCAACCGCCTTTACTTTTCCCCAACTAATGTCAGGTACCCATTAGAGCTGGGTGGACTCAAGGGCGCCCGAAATCCCGAAATAAAAATCCCAGTCTTCTCCAGGATTCGAACCCGGGACCTCCAGTACGGAAGCCTAGCGCTTTACTGCTCAGCCACCGCAATAGATTTAGTATATTTCGTTGTTCTACCAATGGTTATCACGTGACCGTTCGTTTTAGAAACGAGATCCATTGAAAGGCCAGTTTTTTCAAGCTTTCACAAGCACACACACACCTTGGACCTGTCTTTATTCTCTCTCCCCTATCATGTTCATTTCGCCCTCCCATTTCCAACCCTTATATATATATGTCAAAGAAAGGGACACAGCAGTAGGGGAGTTAACCTCATCTCTATCGGACATCAAGACATCTTTCCTTAACCCTAAAATAGGGGGTAAATATGCTAATGAGAACCTGTGATAATAATCAAACAGAAAAGAAAACAAATGTATTCTTACATATTTTATTTTGTACAACATATTTATCTAGAATATCTAAATGGAACTTAATAGATGGAGCTAACGAAATTTAAATAAAATTGCCCTATCTTATCTAATCTTATAAAATACAGACGTTATTTCTAAAAAGAAGATAATAATTTTTACATTAAAATTACAAATGAATTTTTTCCTCACGTAAATATATAAAATTGTTTACAAAATTATTAAATAAAAAGTTATTACTTTTGTTCTGTTGTCACAGATTAATAAACTACTGTAGACTTTACAATTTAACAATAAATAATATAACGAGACTTGTCTTCATTAAGGTAGACATGGAGAACTCTTTTATTTCCGCTCATTCTTTTGCGTTCACTTAAAAACATAGACAATAAACAATGACGTAATATCATATATTAGCACATCCTTCCTTTTAAAGTTCTAGGGCCTACTGATATCTAGAAGGAATCTTAACAACTCGGCCACTTCTGGTTGTTTTGACTGGCACGACAAGTTCTCTAGACGTTGGTCTATAACTGTCTGTTTCGGTCGTTATATTATTTATTGTTAACTTGTAAAGTCTACAGTAGTTTATTAATCTGTGACAACAGAACAACTTTCATTGACTTTCTTATTGTAGAGCTTTATACAAATACGAAGAAGCTATTTTAAGTAAATAAGAGAAAGTTCTAGATCCATAGTGGTAGGCCATTTTAGTATGTAAGCATACAGACGCTTAAAGTAATCAAATAAGAAAACTCTAGTCTCAATCTATTCAAGTAAGTATCAAATAACATTGACAATTGGTGGACTTACTTTGTTTATAATTGTTTTTTCGTGTGTTTTACAGTCAGTACGTCTTGTTAATCTATCGAAAGAAACACGTCATAGGTTGAAAATATCATTTAGGAAATTCCCTATACTGTCTTTTAATAAAAAAAAAAGAAGTTTCTCAAACTGTGGAGCGCATCCCAGGATCTCTTGTCATGCAGTCAAGTGGTGCTGTATTTGTATGCAAGTAATAAATTCATAATTGATTGGCAATCAAGTGCAATCAAATTTAAGTCCAGTATATAATTAACTTCATTATTCTTTCTAAATGTAACTTAATAGATGGAGCTAACGAAATTTATATAGAATTGCCCTATCTTATCTAATCTTATAAAATACAGACGTTATTTCAAAAAAGAAGATAATAATTTTACATTAAAATTACAAATGAATTTTTTCCTCACGTAAATATATAAAATTGTTTACAAAATTATAAAATAAAAGGTTATTACTTTCATTGACTTTCTTATTGTAGAGCTCTATACAAATACGAAGAGGCTATTTTAAGTAAACAAAATTCCCAAACTCAGACTGACATGCACAAAAATATATCGAAGGAAAGAAGAAGTACAATATGAATAGGAAAAAAATTCAAATACTTTTTGTCTCTATCTCTTCCTATGTATCTTTCTTTTTTTCAGAAAAAAAAGCACTTGATGTCTGGAAGTGATAACTCATCTTTTTGTTAAAACATTATTCCAATTAACATAGTCAGATGTCAAAGAATATTATACTCCCCAAACACTGAATACTAGAGCCTATAATATAACAAAGAAATATAGAAACACTCTCACATATAGAGGCCTATACATTCGACAAAAAAAAGAAAACTTAATTTAATTAGATTTTGATCAAGAACTCATTTTATCTTATAAATTACAGACGTTACTTCAAAAAGACATCTAATGTAGGCTAAAAATACAACAAATATAAGAAAGTTCTAGATCCATAGTAGTAGGCCTTTTCAATATGTAAGCCTACATACGCTTAAACTAACTAAGTAAGAAAACTAGTCTCAATCTATTCAAGTAAGTAGTATTAAATAACATAGACAATTGGTGGACTTACTTTGTTTTTAATTGTTTTCTCTTGTGTTTCTAGTCAGTAGGTCTTGCAAATCTATCGAAAGAAACACGTCATAGGCCAAAAATAACATTCAGGAAATTCCCGATACTGTCTTTTAATAAAAAGAAGTTTCTCAAACTGTGGGGCACATCCCAGGATCTCTTGTCATGCAGTCAAGTGGTGCTGTATTTGTATGCAAGTAATAAATTCATAATTGATTGGCAATCAAGTGCAATCAAATTTAAGTCCAGTATATAATTAACTTCTTTTAAGTGATGTCTCTTTCTTTTTGCAAATACCGGAACTTTTTAGCTTAGTTGAGAGGTTAAAAAGATTGATTTAAAACTTTTTTTGTTGTTGTTGTGACAGCATTGCATTATGACATCGTCAGGGTCGCATTGGGCCACTGAACCCTATGATGCCGCAGTGGTCTTCGCATTTTTATTGACCCCGCGCTAATTCGTTGTGTATATTATTAAATAAATAAAACGAGGTTTCAGAGGCCTGATTTTCCAAGAGATCCTGAAAATGTCCTAAAAAATTATTAAAATCTTCTAAAAATCCATAATTGTCTCCAGAAAATCTATAATTGTCTCTTAAAAATAGAAAAAAAAGCCATCTTTTAAGAATATTATACCTAATACCGCCAAAACCCCAATGTAAATTTTCATTTATCTGTCCACTAATGAAAACTACTTTTTGCCAAATATTTTAAACAAAACTCTTAGCTCTGGCATCTAGTTAATGAAATTTCTCGCGCTTCCAACTAATTAAGTATTACTTCATGTCAACAATTCACCAAGATGGATTGAAATATTTGGCAATTTTTGTTATTGAGCGTGATCTATGACCTATGTAGGAAACTAAGCTTTGAGGATATACTGTATGCATTTGGTACTCGCAAGGCTCATAAATTTGATTTTTTTCTTAGTAATGAATAAAAAAAACCGAATTAATCATTCAATTATGAAATCTTTAATTATCCTTATCCCTACCTTGACTGGGCCTTGCGCAATCCGTATTGCATATGAGCCTGCACTTGTTATGACCAGCCCTGGACATTTTAGAAGACAGAGACATTTTGCAATAGGACATTAACCTAAGGTTTATGTTTCTTTCTATTTATTCGAAGCCTTTTACTTAAAACTAAAACAATAAAAAGAAACGAATTAAATTATTGAAAATCTGAACAGCATATGTAACCAAAAATGTCATGTTAAGAGCTTTTAAGGTAATGGACATCATATAAATGCTGGGTGGCTAAGGATTATAACAAATTGAGCAATAAGTTCGAGTTGATGAGAATCTGGATTGCAAAGGCAAGAAGGAAATCTATCGAATCTTCTTATCTTATACAATACAGACGTTACTTCAAAAAAAAAA
>JADKLZ010000728.1:1185861-1200331 GCA_021533235.1 Biomphalaria straminea | reverse complement strand
TAGCTTTAGGATGCCCTAGAGATAAGACGCTTGTTATGAACGTAGAGAGTTAGCTGACATTCGACAGTTCTCTTGGTTGCTATTATAAACTTATATTGATTATTTGCCTTTTGCTGGTGTTATAGGATTTTGTTAAGTGTTATGCCGTCAAAACCTATACACGAAAATTTACCAGAAAGCTAAGAAAATTTAACATAGACAAAACAATTATCACATTTTTTTTTACACAACAACCATCACCAGTCTTATTATTAACTTTGCCATCACCTGCTGGTATGGTAATACTTCATTGGCACAAAGACTTAGAATAAATAGACTAGTTAAAAAAGCATTGTATATCACTCAAGTACAGCTACCATCTCTTGAATATGCCTTTCCAAAACCCTCACGATTCTTAAAGATAACCTGCACCCATTAAACCACTGCTACATCAGATCTGAACGAAGTGGTCATCTCCTTTCCATTAGGACTAAAGCAGAAAAATTTAAAAATTCCTTTATCCCACTTTCGGTCAGTGTTACAAAATCAGCTGTCGTCATCGAGAAGTACTTTGAAGTCATATTCATAGAGGTGGTCAATTGTAGTCAAACTGAATTTCCATTAGATTGGATCAATAAAAATTATCTTATCTTATCTTACCTCCACTATTGTATCTGCATTAGACAGTGTGGGAATGCCTAAAACTATAAAACTTGTAAACTAAATTATAACTAGAATAAAAGAATGTAATATTTAAAAACTTCACTTTACATAATATTTGTAGAATTTGAATCTATTCTAACTTTTTTTTTATACTAACTACCGGTATGTGGAAGGTCCAAATGAAGTGATGCCTTATAACAGCTTTCCATCAAAAGTAAATATAATTATGCCCAACATGCATCCATGTGATAATCCAGTTGTGCATGTTAATTAGAAACTTAATCTCTGCTAAGTCATTGGTTTTCCGGATGGATTCAGCAACCTGTTCCATCCTCTAATGCCACTAGAAAATTGTGAGTACTTGTACTAATTCGGTCTAGCATCAAATCAGGAATAAATAAGAAATATGTGCCTTTATCTTTGTCTTTCCAAGTATTTTATGGGATTAGCTTGGTGTCTTCCCAAGTATTTTATGGAATTGTTGTTTTTGTATTTTATTTTCTTTGTAAGTGATGGTTCAGTGTTTTATACATTATTGCTACTTCATGCTAATTATGTTAGCCCTTCATGTCAGCCTATCTTGTGCTATGTTCTCCCAACTCTTGGTGTCAGTCCTAAAGAGTTTCTTGTCTTGCTTAGAGACACATCAGTGTATACCAAGAAGGGATGACGGGTAACTCCCCTATCCTCTGTAATGTCACTATATAATATGTCCTGAAAAAGATGGCCTTGTTGGCATTCTGTGTATTTGTCCAAGAACTATTCCCAAAATAAAAACACCTTGCTTACTTTGGATTCTGCCTGGACGTGTGGTATGCACCTTGGCCTTGGACTGCCATTTTGTGGTGTCGATGGTCCCGAGTTTATGCCCTGCCTGCTGCCATCCATTGTCATCCTGTGGGAGGTTTGGGCTAGGATGTGATACTGACAGTCATCTCTGAAGGAACAGACTTACTATACATGTCACATAGTCTTAGTAAAGTTAGATCAGTTAGATCTAGACTTGGTTATAGTTATAGTTATAGACTAAGTACAGACTGAGACTGGATGTTTTGTAAATGTTTTACGTTTCGAATGTTCCTTCAGAGTTGAAGATAGTTACTTCCTAGTCCAAACCTCCCGCAGGACGACGGGGGATGGGAGCGGGCAGGGTTTGAACCCGGTACAATCGATAAATCCAAACGACAGTCCAGCGTGCAAACGGCTAGACCTGGCAGCCATCACTGAATTGTCTGAATGAGACTCGAATTTGGACCGAATATTAAAATATTTATATTAATATTTTATAATCATATATAATGACATATTATAATGATAATTAAAATTACAAATTTATCATCACCCAATGAATGAAATGAATCATAATCAATGCAATGTAATGAATGTTCAATGTTTCTTTATTATTTCTTATCATGATGATGATAGACTGATAGAGACAATAGAGTCTAACTAATAAGTAATATAATAAATATTTATAAATATTTATAAACTAGACTAGTCACTAGATCTTCATTTGGATAAATTTACTTACAAATTTACATCTACACATCTTACAACTAGACTGAGACATTTAGATCAAGATTAGGAATAACTGAAATAGATCTAGATCACTGATCTGATTGATAAGTTATCGATGATTTTTAATTTCATCGACGTAGTCTGCAAAGTTTAGAGTCGATATCATTATTTTACTTCTCTTGAAGCGAGTTCTAGATCTACATGGACTAATTAAAAATACGGACTCAAATGTTACACGATTACGACTTAATCTGTTAATAGATATACTTTCTGCGTCATTTAGATTTTAGTCTATTTTTCTCTATATCTACAGAGGCAGATCGATATCATACTTTATGTAAAATATTATGTTCGATTGGATTGAGTTACCCATATGATAGGAAGCCGGACTTTGTGTTAGTAAGAGTTGCCTATGTTTTAGATTATGGACTTATGTTTATCATTAGACTAAAGTGTCACTAAAGACAAGTAGATCTATATTTCTATTTTATATACATAAAATAATTAAATAATATGATTATGATTATATGATAATATCTTATCTTATAAAATACAGACGTTACTTAAAAAATTATTACGTCCTGCGCGTTAACCAATGCCTTCCTTACATTATGCCAATGTAGCCTGCTATATTTATAATATTATACTTACAGGACCGGCCGATTAATTGCTCCAAATTGGGCCCCGCGCCTGTCAGGTGCCCCGCAATTTACATTAGCATACCAACATCACAGTTAAGGCTTTTGTCACAGGCTTTTAAACATGTTGGGCTTAATAAGGGGTTAACATATTTATTAGTGCATGATACGTTTACGTATAATTTAACCCACTGATAACGCATTTGAGTTGCTTCCATACATGTTTTTTAATATATGTTGATATAATGATTTAATTTATAGCAATAGCCTGCTATGTGTTATTGTAAAAAAATATTAGAAGATATTCAATATTTAATATAATGTATAGATCACCCAATATTACTGAATGTCATAGATTTGATTAGGCCTACATCTACACCTGCTTGTGTCAACTTATATATATAGGCCTATCTATTTTAGAATACTCTAGTCTAGATCATGTATCTATTTCTTATGATCAGTTAAATTTGTCTAGAAAGAGGCCCCTAGCTATATCTGCTACTTTATAATATACCTTCTTCTTTGCAGGAGCGCCAGTAGGGCCTAATGTATAATTTAAGTTAGGGCCTATAAGATTTGATATAGTATTCTACCTTTAAATTGGCATGATTTGTATTTTTAGTTGATATTTGTATAAGTTCGTTTTTTAAAGCCCTACAGCAAAACGGATCATCCCAATATAAACCAGAACTCTCAATATATTTCAACGATCTGGAGAACTTAGGCTATTTTCGCCCTCTTTGCTACCATATTCCAAAGGCCGTAGGCCTACGTTTTCTTCTTTGAGGGTCAATTTATGTAGGCCTATTTCAATATCTACTCTTGAAACGATTTGATATAATGAGTGAATCATAACACTAGAAATGGAATATAACATGAGCCTCTTTGTAATAGGCCTATATCTGAGCGCATAATATGGATTTCAGGCTATAAGTGCAGTAGGGCATCATTCGGGAATAGGCTGTATACATCGCTGGGAGGCCGGGTTATTTGGAGACAGCTTGCCGCCCAATGCTCCAAACGACCTGGGCGGATCTGAGTCTAATATAATATGAAATTATTTGTACACTTGACAATCAGAAGCTCTGAAAATAACAAATAATAAGCTAGTATCAACTAAATCGGGCTTATTTTTGATTATACGCGCCTATGATGTATCAACTAAATCGGGCTTATGATTGTACGCGCCTATGATGTATCAACTAAAGCGGGCTTATGATTGTACGCGCCTATGGTGTATCAACTAAAGCGGGCTTATGATTGTACGCGCCTATGATGTATCATCTAAAGCGGGCTTATAATTGTACGCGCCTATGATGTATCATCTAAAGCGGGCTTATAATTGTACGCGCCTATGATGTATCAACTAAAGCGGGCTTATAATTGTACGCGCCTATGATTTATCAACTAAAGCGGGCTTATGATTGTACGCGCCTATGATGTATCAACTAAAGCGGGCTTATGATTGTACGCGCCTATGATGTATCATCTAAAGCGGGCTTATAATTGTACGCGCCTATGATGTATCATCTAAAGCGGGCTTATAATTGTACGCGCCTATGATGTATCAACTAAAGCGGGCTTATAATTGTACGCGCCTATGATGTATCAACTAAAACGGGCTTATGATTGTACGCGCCTATGGTGTATCAACTAAAGCGGGCTTATGATTGTACGCGCCTATGATGTATCAACTAAAGCGGGCTTATGATTGTACGCGCCTATGGTGTATCAACTAAAGCGGGCTTAGGATTGTACGCGCCTATGATGTATCAACTAAAGCGGGCTTATGATTGTACGCGCCTATGATATGAGACAATGTTTCCAAAACTTTTTTTTTAACGGAACACTTCTCACATTTTGAGTATTTAGTGGAACACTTTTTTACTTTTTTTTTAGAGAGATTTATCCACGTGGTGGCCTACTAGCTAATTATTCCAGTTATTGGTGGAACACCTTATTTTCAGGCATTGCGGAACACTATAAGGTTCCATATACACAGGATGGCTGCCTGGTCGAGCGGTTTGCACGCTGGACTGTCGTTTGGATTTATCGATGGTCCCGGGTTCAAACCCTGCCCGCTCCCATCCCCCGTCATCCTGTGGGAGGTTTGGACTAGGAAGTAACTATCTTCAACTCTGAAGAAACATCCGAAACATGTAAAACAAACAAATATAACACAGTTTCGGAAACCCTAATTGTAAGCCAAATAGCCCAATGCTAATGTAGTAGGATGACTGGCTGGTCGTGCATTTTGCGCATTGGACTGTCGTTTGATGGTCCCGTGTGCATATATAGCTGCCCTCAGAAGTTGCACTAGGCGTAGTCAATGTATACGGCGACAGCCCACGGCCTCGCTGTTTTAAAGGTTTTTTCATTACACCTGGTAGATGTCAAAAACATTTACCGATGAAGTGCTTCCTAGAGTAAAAGAGGCTCAAATACTCTCGAAACTTTAGTATTATGCCTACTCCATTCATTCCATTGTGGTTACAGCCCATGGAAAGCTCTGTGTCTGGTCTGCTTCAGTCCATTCTACCATTAAAAATCTCTTGAGCTTTTGTCTCCTTGCCTGAACTCTAGTTCTTGTAGATCTGCCTCGACATCGTCAATCCATCGTTTTTTGTTTTTTGTGATCTGCCTTTGGGTCTTTGTGTTTTTGCCGGTTTTGTCTTTGACATTCTTTGAGAAATCTGTTTTTTTTTTAATTTCGTCATTATAGCCGGGTTTTTATTTAGTTGGTATGCCTACTTTTTTTGAAACTTGTCAGTAATTTTAATATGTTGTTTAGAAACTGTAGTTAAGTTACATTAATGTCAGTTATCTTACAGGCTCACAGTTAGTATATTCGATTATAATATATTCAACACGATACTTGGAGAGATGAATTAAATTTGTTAAATACATAAAACTGTTGTGTTCAATGATGCGACAACTGTGTTAAGATGATATAGGCTTTAATAGTGGAGTTTAAACTTGTTTATTGTGGAAAGGAGCTCTAACTAAAATCAGTAAGGTTTAAAGAAGGAAATTTCTCTTTATTTCAAAGCTTATATCATCTCTCTCTGTCTGTCTGGTAAAAAGTTTGTACAAGTTATTTCTTCGACACTCAATCTTGGATCAAGCTAAAATTTGTACCTGACAACACAAGAATCAATTAAAAAAACAACAATTAGTTAATTAACTTTTAGTAATTAAAGTTTGTACACGTTATATCTCCGACACTCTGTTCAAGTTGAAATGTTTACCTGACAACACAAGAATTAATTAAAATTACAACCACAACTAGTTAATGAACTATTGGTAATTAATTATTTTGTTTGCGATAAAAGGCTTTATATACATTGGCATATGAAGTTAAGCTTCTCTCTCGTTCTCTCTCTCTCTCTCTCTCTTTCTCTCTCTCTCTCTCCACGTGTGTTTGTGTGTGTGTGTGTTTGAGTTTTTGGCACATAGGCACATTTAGGACTCGACGTGTGTCTTGAGTACAGTAAATATTCTCATAAAATCTCATGTCATTGTTTTGTAGCCGAGGTGTTACCTGTTACCTATCCCTTAGTCTGGTGGACCGTTGGGGCACCAAGCAAGACTTGTAGACCGTCCTTCTCCATTCTTGTCTATCCTGTGCCCTGATTAGAACTTCTTTTAGTGGTAGGCCCGTCCATTCTTTTGTCTTCCCATCGCTTTTTCTGTCTGCCTCGTCTTCTTTTTCCTGGTACTGTTCTCTGGAAGAAGATCTTTGCGAGCCCCGAAGATCTTGTTATATGGCCATAGATTTTTAGTTTGCGTTTTTTCACAGTAGTTAGCATGTCATCATGGGGTCCGATCGCTGCAGTAACCCTGTCTCTAATCTCCTTGTTTGTGACGCGGTCTTTAAATGTGATGCCTTGGATTCTTCTGCAGCATCTCATTTCAATTGCTAGGAACCTCCTCTCTAGCTCTGCAGTCAGAGCCGAGGTGTGCTGCAGGCTTAAGCCTGACATCATATGTAATAAGTGCCGGACCTACCATAGTGCACGACTCTGGCTCGTACAGTAAGTGCATTAAGCTTTGGTCTTGTAGTTGTATGATGGTAATCTAGTGGCTTCGTCACCTTAAATTCCTAACACCTGAATACAACTAACCTAAACAAATTGAACTGAACTATCAGTGAATTCACTATAAATATCGCGTTTAAAGTTTAATTAGGGAGCGTGTCTATACTAAGAAAGTGCCTAACGCTTTACAAAATCCTGTCCAGTGCCTCCACTTTGGCTAATAAAATCCCACCCTGGATCCTCATAACGTATCTCGATATATAAAGGCCTAATATCCGTTTCTGTCTAGTCTATCAGTTCTAGATTCACGCCCATTGCGTTCTGTACATTTCAAACATATGCTTTCAGCGCATTCTTTTCTTTGTTGTGCGGTCAACAACTGCAGAAGTCTACGCCGGACAGAGATAAGTAAACTAAAAGCACATTGTGTTGTTTGACTTTTTTTTATTTGTATTCCTCTGCACTAAATGCTGGTCTCTCCCTCCCTCCTCCCCCCCCCCCCGTACTTCTGACTAGATATACATGCTTAAGGCTAAGTTTATTGACCCTTATACAAATTTGTTGTGATTACAAGAACTCTTGTGATTACAGGGACTCTTTTTCTCATGTAAAGACAACACTACAGAAACATACACATAAGATATACGATACGATACTTTGTATTGATCCAATGTAATAGAAATTCAGTTTGATTACAATTGACAACCTCAGCGTAACTACTGTAGGCCTACACAAACTATCGATGAAAAATTCGAACAACATTTACATACGAACATACATACACATTCACAACCAGCGCTTTATGAATTTGACTTCTAGATCTATGTAGGGTACAATTAATGTCTTTGTCGAGGGGGGGGATGGGATTGGATGTCAAAATTGGCCCTGACATTTCTATACCATTCGGCCCACATATTATAGGTCCTATACATCATTTGATGGACATCCAATTCTAGGTCTACATGTCCTTGAAACCATTACGTTAAGTTTGATAATGTATCGATAACTGTACGCATGCTCTAAAAGTTTATAAGAAATATATAATATAGGCCTCATATGTTGCTTTTTAATCCATATAAGAGGATATTATGAAGCCTACTATTAGCACTGTCTACTGTCCTGGTTGGGATCTTGTGTGCGGTGCAAATCCAATAATACTACAATGGCCAATCTAAACTAACCAATTTATTAAGGGACATACAATTAATTTTATTAACAAGATAATCGTACTCAAAGAGTTCTTAATACTTCAACTGATGTAGGCTATTTATTTACAAATGAAATAATGCTTGTCTTGTCTCCCTATCCCAGGGGTCTCAAACTCATATCAGCATGCGGGCCGCAGTGGAAAGTAACAACCAGTCAGCGGGCCGCACCACGAAAAGAGAATGTTTTTTCATTAAATTTTACGAACACTACTGTCACTGCAGTTAAATGCTAAAATAAAGTGTTTATAATTATTAATTACATCTAGTGTAGTTTATTACATGCACAGGCAGTTTAGTTTACTAAAATAAGTTGTCTCTGTCACTAATAAGAAAGCAGAAACTGTAGTTCAAAAAATATATAAAAAACTCATTTGAGTGCGTTTGGCAGAGACCAGACTATCGACGTTAGGCCTGATATCGAGTGTAGTGGCAAGCCGCAAGGTTGTTATGAGATGTTCAGTCTTGATCGTAATGCTGTTTTGTTGATTTTCATTCTATTTGATTTGTTTTGATTTTAGGCAAGTCGGCAAAATTTAGGTCATGTTGTGCCCGCAGTCCCTTAAGGACTACTCTCCCTTTACAAAACAAGGGCCAAATCCTATACAATTAAATAATTAATTCAAGGTCTATTCATAGTTAAAATAGTAAAAGTAGTAAAAATTTAATAATTTGATAAAAATCTGGTGTAAATAGTACATGTCCACAAACTCATAAATCAGATCCTCGCAGACAACCCCACCTCCCGGATAAAGCCCAGTACCTTCCCAGGGTCGACACTATCGAACAGTGTTTGTAAGTCAATGGCTCTGACATCCTGGTATCTGGGGCAGTCAATAAGGATATGTTCCACAGTGAGCGAGAGTCACATTCTATAGATAAACTGTTCGCAAACGTAGGCCTACGTACTCCCAAACATCACTAGAATTCTAGAAGCTGCGCAGAAAAGTTTGGAAACTTTTCTCAGGGAAGAAACTGGTAGAAATCTGGAACGCCATCATCAGGGCAGCTTATTTTTGCTTCAGAACAGTGTCACACTACAGGTCCAATAGTTCTATCTGGATTCCTTTGGAAAGTTTTTCACGTCAACTGCGAACGGAGTGGCAACAAGGAAAAACTGTGGTTCGATAGCAGTGAATTGCTGAAAACGGTGTTCAAAATCTTCCAGTAGTCTAGAGAGGATGTCTACGTAGTCTTTCAGGCACGTTGGTTCAACCGTTATGATCTGTAGAAAAGAGAAATGAGCCAGGTTTCCATCTGTCAGCTGAGTGGTCCACAAAGTCATCTTGCATCTGAATGATTTGATGCGGTCAAACATCACGGTACTCCGCTGGTTTGTGCCCCGTAGTTGTGAATTGAGTGCATTGAGATGTTGCGTGATGTCAGTAAGAAAAGCAAGATCTGACTAAACATTGGGTCACTGAGCTGAGGTAGGCTATGTCTATGTCTTTCATTGCCATGAACAATCCTATTTCCCGTCTCAGTTCAAAAAATTTCTGCAGCACTTTTCCACGACTCAAACATCTGACCTCCGTATGATACAGCAACTCTCCGTATTCTGTTTCTAAATCAGCTAGAAATTACAGAAACTGTCTGTGGTTGAGACCCCGCGCACGTATGAAGTTAACCGTCTTCACGACAACATCCATCACGTTCTTCATTTGTAGACTTTAGCCACAGAATGCTTCTTGGTGCAGAATGCAGTGTATGGCTGAAAAAGGTCCCGCCAATCTGAGCTGATTCCGTTTCTGTACCGTTAATCCAACAACAACTTTCTCTGAACACATTTCTGGCGGCCAGCGGTTAGAATCAGGCCACCGTTCACCCAGCTTCTGCTGAAAGCCTAAGCGGTCGGTGGGCGACAGTGACACCTCAATTTATTGTGCTCTTTCATGGCTTTTATGTGGTCATTGAACATTTTTTCTTTTTTTTTTTTTTGTAATTCGCGGACATGGTCGCGGGCCGCACAAAATAGTCTCGCGGGCCGCATGCGGCCCGCGGGCCGCGTGTTTGAGACCCCTGCCCTATCCGTTGTTACGTATCCATCTCTAGCATCATTCAACCTTCTCTATAAGCTCTAGCCGTCTTGTTCTCCGATGTAGGCCTTCGCCTGCTGTTCTGTGACGTCTTTCGTCTTACTGCGTCACTACTTTTACCGTCACTAAAAAACAATGCACAATATATTTATTAAAAAAACAAACATACTCTACAAAACTAAACTATATGCCACTATAACACTACGGATGTTGGTTATTATTATACGTTATTTCGTCGGAAAATGTGTTAGATTTCTTTAAATACGACTTTTAGAGGGCCGCTTATATGAGACGTTTAACAATTTAATATGTGCCATATAGCGCCATCCATGCTGTCCTTACGGTGGCTCATCTTTTATCGGCCCATTTGGGTAATACCGACCCACCGGGCATTTGACCGATTATCCATATAACCAGTCCGCCGCTGAACTTGGTCCTATAGATTAGATCATGATCTAACTATTCCAACTCAAGAGAGATATGCTTCAGACTTTTGCCATGTTGGTCCTCTGCCATAGTATATGCCCCTGCCGAAAAATCAATAAACAAACAACAAGGATTCGATATGTTAATGATGTCGCCGACGTAGATTTACAGCACTATATCAATGATTCTTATGTGTGACGGTCGACGTCCTATCCGCTCCTTTTCTGAGGGAAGTTTTTTTTATTTTTTTTACGACACAAATAGTTTCTATTTTCCCCGAAAAAAAAGGTGATAAGTAACTAAATAAGGAAACATTTTTAATGTAGACAGATATTTAGTTGTTATTAGAAAAGAAACAACCAGTAGGGCCCACGAGATTTTTTAATCAGTGCCATATAAGACTTGTAGCCTATATACTACGATCAATCCTTCTTTGCTAATTCAGAAATACCCGGTATGCCGTATTTAATATTATAGATACACGCCGTTATTATTGTTGATGTAGAAGTTTTTCTGTAAATCCCATAACTTGATTAATTTACTTTGTGTTAATTGATTTACTTCTGTATTTATAATTGAAACCGGTTTCATTTTGAAAAAAAAATTAAATCTAAATATAGAATCTAGAGCTTGACAGAAATAATTAACCGAAAACAACCGAGTCATTATTATGATAATAGTCATATTCTGTTCTTGCAATAACACATTTTCGTATGGAACATTCTCAGTCGATATTCAATTTGATTTTAGGCGTATGTCCTGTAAATCTATACTGACCACTACACAAACAGTTACTTTTGAAATAGTCATTCTAATATTTGAATAAATATTCTACTTATTTATTTTTAGAAAACATTTACTAGAAAACGTTATGGTTCGGTAAGAGGACTAAACTAGGTCAAACATTTTGAACCAAAACACAACAAAGAAACGCCGGTCTTCTTCACAGACGGCTTCTTCCTTTACTGTTTTAGATTGACTGTAACCGAAGATTTAGATTAGAGTCTACATCTCTTAGTTTCATAATGAATTTTGAAAAACAGCCACCACTTCAACTGGATTCCATAAGCCAACAAATTTTGGCACAGACCCCACTGCACTATGCGTGTTATTTAGGTGACGGACACTTGCTTGACACATTAATTGGCCGAGCTTTACTTTACAATAACAACAGTGGGGAAGCCACTGCTGCTTGTGTTGGGGCCTTGATTTCAGAAGAGGATTCTTTGAATGGATGGACACCAGCTCACTGGGCTGCATTTTATGGACAGGTAGACTTAGAGATTTCTTGAGTCTAGTCTGTAGTCAATAATTTTCAGTCATGTCTTGTCTCAAACTCAAAGCCATACTCATACTGTATAATTGTAGTGTAGTGGTCTGTGGTGACTGTAGTCGTAGTAGTACTAGTACTGTAGTGAAAGTGATAAGATAGTGATACTCAGACGACCCAGTACTCTTACTCTTGACTTAATAAATTTAGATTTGAAAAAAATAAATAATATCTCTAGAGTCTAGACTCTTACTTAAACTTACTGATCTCTATATTTATATGACTATAACTATTTAACTCTAGTTACTAGTAGAATCTAGCTATAAGTTAAGACTACAATAGTATTTTATAATAAGTATAACAATTATAGATCTATACGTTATAAGGAAAGATCTAGATCAAGTAGTAGATCTGATACTAATAGACTAATAGTATTAGTAAAATTAGTATTACTATTAGTCATAAGTCAGATTCTAGTCTAGATTCATAGTATACATTGACTTGTTGAGTCACTATTAGTGGTATTTCACCTTTGTTAATAAAGTACTAAACTATACTGACTATAGTCTACAAACGTTACTGGAATCTGATATCAGTGATATCAAAACACTTTTCAGTAGTCGTAGACAAGTCACAATACAAAGGTAATTAGAAGTGTCTTTAGATTATATTTTCTACAGGAGATGTAGACCTGTGTACATTATAATAATATAATCCTCAAATCACCTAGCTAATTGAAACTACTTACAGGCATATGTTTTCATAAATTTCTATGAAAATGTATTTCTATAGTCACAAAATATACATATTCACTTTAACAACCTCCTGGATTATAGTGGCCTATTCTAAACTAAAAGAGTATATAAAAAAACTTTGGCAGCAAATCAGGAAGAATATCTCCCAACTTATGTCAATGACTTCAACCCAGAAGTACAATAGATCACACATGTTTTCAGTTTCCTTTCAAGTTCCACAGTATTAGCTTCTGTTTCAACTAATTTTATGTGATTGACAGCTGTTTTTATTTATAGATACTAGAAATTTCTGTAAATGTTGTTAACTACTGGCTTTTTAAATCTTAACTTGTCTGCATATCCAAAAGACAAAGTAGGCTCTACTTTAAAGAATGAGCAAGGAACATGAATTAGCTTTTATAGTCAATCAGGGATGCAAAAGTATAAATGCTTAAGAGTTGGGTGTGGCTTAGTTGATTAGGTTATCCTATATACAGTTGGATGTGACTTAGTGGGTAAGTGCTTTACTTGGTGAAGGCTTGCATTTTGACTTCAGGATTTTTAGGGTGCCCCTGTGTCCACCCAACTCAAATGGGTACCTAACTTAAGTTCAGGGAAAGTAAAAGAGGTTGGTTGTTGTGCTGGCCACATGACACCCTGCTCATTAACCATTGGCCAAAGAAACAGATGACCATAACATTTTCTGCCTTATAGATTGCAAGGCCTGAAAAGGGGAACTTTATATACAGTTGGGTGAATGACTATTAAATTTATTTGTAAACTTTTTAGTGGGAAGTGTAGTCGAGAGGCTAAGTGCACTTGAACTTGGCTACCTTGAAGGGCACGACATGGCCTATACTGTGCCGATGTGCCCAAAACTAAACTACCTTGAAGGGGGCTCGAGGTTTAACACCTGACTCGGGCAGAGTTGTGTTTTCTGAGCGCCTAAAGGCAGCATGGAAAACCAAATCCATGATACCCCATCCCCCCCACGGGTCCACAAATGAGATTGGACCAAAGCCCTTTGAGCATGCTATAAGCATGAAAGTACCGCTATATAAAATCTACAATAATAATGAATATATATATAAGCTCCATGTATTAAACAGTTTGTAACTTTTTTTTTTCCTTTTTTTTTCTAGTTAAGTTGCCTGATGAAATTAAATGTGAAGCCAAACATTGGCTTTGACACACCTTCACACAGATCCAACACCTCACCCTTGCATTTGGCAGCACAGTCTGGCGCTGTTTTATGTTTGAAGTGGCTGTTACAGTGCGGAGCTTCTCGAAATAAACAGGTCAGTTGTCCTGAGAAGTAACAATCTGTACTAGAGAGAGGTCTAGAGAAGTAGATTGGTTACTTTTTCCTGAACATAGCAAATGTTGACATTAAGACTTAACATTGCAACCTTCACTGAAAACCTAATTTCAATGAAAAACGAAGATTTGTCTTGTTAGAGAATGTTTCTAAAATATTCTTGATCATTAACTTTAGAATAGTTGGTAAAAGAAGCACTTAAGGAAATTCAAGCAATTTTTAAAAATATGTGGTTAAGGGGTCATAACAACATTGTTGCTGTTGTCTCCCCTTAAAATTCAAAGTTATCCTAATCTCATTAGCTTTTATAAACTTTTCAGAAAAAAAAAAAAAAACAGTTTGAGCCCTTTCAAATTGTATTGTTTGATTCATATATGCTCTAGAGATTGATGAATAAAATACAATTTGTTTTCTAGGACTTTATGGGAGAAACTCCACTTCACAAAGCTGCCAAAGCAGGAAATACAGATTGTGTAGCTATACTGGTCAACCATGGAGCATCTCTTGAGTAAGTTATTGAGACAATCACTCTCTGTGGTCCTTGTCTATTGTGATGCAATGAACATATTTTAATGTTACCTTACCAAGTATGGCACAGCATGACTTACTGGACTTAATCCTTTTGACTTCCATTGGAGCATATGAC
>JADKLZ010000728.1:1146435-1159197 GCA_021533235.1 Biomphalaria straminea | reverse complement strand
GGCCGCCTCTGAGTTTGTGTATCACACAAACTCTCTTTGTCGCTGCTAAAAGTTCTAAGGTTTGAACAAAAGAAAACGTGAAATATGTTGCTATATATTAGATTTTTAATTGTCTTAAATTAGGTTTCATTTATATTGCATACTAATTAGGTTTTTTCTCTTTAAATACTGCTTGCATAAAATATTTTTAAAAATAAGATTTTTTAGCTTTTAGAAAAAAAAAAGTAGCCGTTGCATCAGAACTTTGAATGATCTATATTATCGTGATGTCAGATTTTCATTATCTCTTCTACTTTCTGAGCACTAAACGGGACGGACGGACAGACAGACAGACAGACGGACAGACAGACAGACAGACAGACAGACAGACAGACGGACAGACAGGCCACACAAAACTAATAGCGTCTTTTCCCCTTTCGGGGGCCGCTAAAAATGCAAGCATTAACTCTATGGCTGCACCACAAGGTCCTCAGGGCTCACAAAGACCTTCCTTCAGGGAACATATTACCTGGAAAAAAATGAAAAGAAGTCAGCGATAGGGAGAAGACAACATCAAAGAATGGTCAGGCCTGTCAGTGAATGAAATTCTATCAAGAGCAAAGGACAGAGAGGAATGTAGAAAGACTCTTATTAAATCTTATGTTTTTTTTTTTTTCCTTTTCTACTATTAATATTAAATATTATAGTTGTTGAAATGGTGTATTTTTATGAAATATAGTCTACGTTTACGCTTCACGGGCCTGCGCATGACACTCGTCCGGGGCCCCGCTTAAGGCTATATGACACTCGCCCCGGGCACCGCGTACTTGTAAGGCCGCCTCTGCATTCTTATCTTAAATTAAATAGGCATATTGACGTTACTTCAAAGTAACATGCCGTTATAATCGGTGAATTAAAATCTGCCCAGTCGTTGGTTTTCCTAACTGAAACCATGTTCTAATAGCACTAGAAAAGAAGGAGCACTTGTACAGTTTTGTCCTAGCAAATGGAATAAGAAATGTGCCTGTAATGTTTGAAAAAATAATTTTGAAAACTGTTTTACATGTATATCTTGTGCAGCCACCTAAAATACATAGATCTAGTGGGCCTACTTATTTTCAAACACAAAGCCGTTTTTGGTTGGTTTAGATTAAGAGTAGATCTAGAAAAATCAGACTGATATGCGCTCCCTGGTCATGACCACATTTCTATATGCTTGTGAGTCTTGGACGCTGACTGCAGAGCTAGAGAGCAGGATCCTAGCAAAGGAATTGAGATGTATACAGAAGGATCCTAGGCATCACATTTAAAGACCGCATCACAAACTAATAGATTATAGAGACAGGGTTGCTGCAGCGAACGAACCCCACGATGCTGTGGAAAAAAATGCAAGCTTAAAATCTATGGCCATATTACAAGATCTTCGGGGCTTGCATAGACCTCACTCCAGGGAAAAGAAAAGAGGCAGACAGATAAAGCGATGGGAGGATAACATAAAAGAATGGAATGGTTCTAAACAGGGCATTTAAGGCTAGAGAGGAATGGAAAAATACGGTCTACAAGTCTTGCTTGGTGCCCCGATGGTCCACAAACTAAGGAATATAGGTTATTATAGGTAACAGGTAACTAGAAAAATCTATAAGTAAAAGTTGACAAAAATGGCTGCTATATTTTTTTAGGTCTTTTAAACTCATATATATATATATATATATATATATATGATACAATGTTGGGAGTTACAAAACATTCTTATAGGCCACTTGTTTCGGACCATTCACCATTGTGTATTTAATTTAATAACAAAGCGACATGAATCTACGATAGGTCTAAGTCAAAGTGCCAGGTATCCCACTGACCCATTTTCTTAGACTACACAGTCAGTCTCACAGAGACCTGTCACTGACTACGGAAATGCGATTACAGAAGTCTCTGCTCTCTTGTGCTGTGACCGTGACATTATTGTTTTCTTGACAGTGGATATAACAAGGGGACATAATTTACAACTCTAGAACTAGATCTATTCAATAATTATACTCAACATATTTCTAGATATCTAAACAATCGATCTAGATTCTAGATAGATCTAGATATCGATCTCAAATATAGACATCATATAGATCTAGCTCAGGTCAAGACAGTAACAGTCTAGACATATCATCCGACCTAGATCTATATAAAGAATCTAGATCTTGATCTTAATTTCTTAAAGTTAAAATAACTTTAAAATGTGTGCATGTTTTTCTTTACATGGCACTGCTGCGGCTCTGATTGTTCTGTCGATGTGCATATTTTACAAAGCCAAAGCTGATATTGAAACCTATGATAACGCAGAACGTAAGTTTAGGTTTAGGTAATAGGGTCATATAACCATTTAATGAACAAGATCTAGTATTGTAATATTTAATATTAATTATTATAATAATTCTAGACTCTCTAGAGGGCGTCTAGGCCCGCCTTGTTAAGGGTGTCTAAAAAACTGATTGATGGAACATAATGACATAAGGACGTAATCATTTTCTTTTTTGAAGTAACGTCTGTATTGTATAAGATAATGATAAGACATATTAAATAAATAGTTAATAAACATTGATTTTTTTTTAAATTATAATACTTAATACTATGGATAATATATGTATTTAATTTTTAAGAACAAACCAAAAAATAAATATTTAAAAATAATGAACACAGAACAGCCTATAAAAGTATTAAATAATACTTAAAATAATTATTTATTACTTTAAACCACAATTGCTGTTGTGTTGTCCTTGTTAGACAGTGTTACAGGCTCACTACTTTTACTATTATAATTATGATTATTATGCAACATTGTATACTAGCTAGAAGAAACTAAACAAAATTGTATTTACTAATACTAAATGTATTATTTTACTTGTTTAAAATATGACTATTCTTTTTCTGAAGTAGGCCAACGATTGGCCTTGTTAGAATGTTCTTTCTGCAACTAATAAATATCTTTATCATCATCAATTTTGTTGTTGCATAGTTCTACTATGGTTACTGAGTAATGGCACCACAACATAAATAGAATGATCAATTAACACAGCTCTAGCAGACTTACACTTATTAAGCAAAACAATAGTTTACAAATAGGCGACTTAAGCCATCAATAACTTGAGTATTTCACATTAAATCAAGAATACACAATCAGTACTAATCCAGAATGAATATACGATATGCAATTAGAAAAAGCATTCTATGAACTACAGATCTAACACCTCTGTCTCCTAACAAAATCATGGCATGGACTGCCTCTTGCCCATGTGGTCTGCTCTACCCATGTGACCAATTTCCCATGATACCTCTGTGGAGTCCCCTATTTCACATGCAAAAAGCATATTTCACATATCTCGTGATTCTCAACCAACCAATGTAACAGTCTACCAAATAATGGTGTTACATCATAGAGACGACAGTTCAATTACCACAGGACCACGCAGCCATTCATTATCTTGGTGAGTGCACATTTTAATGTTTTTTAAATGCATTTTTCTTTTCTCTTTGAAAGGTGTAGAAACCATTGAAGACTACATTTGCACTCAGAGATTCAAAGGATGTAGAGTCAACTACAAAGAGCGTTCATGCATTGAAGAAGAATTTGTGGGATGTGAAAACCCATTTCCTTACAAAACAAAGAGAGAATGCCTCAGAGATTTTCGTGGTATGGCATTTAATAGTTCTATATTATAACTGTTGAATACTTTGTGCCAAAGATTTCTTATCCTTAGATGTAATATGTATTAATGCATATCTATCTGTAGGAATATCTTTAATGTAGAAGATTTCACATAGCCTTAATTTGTATAGAATTTTAAATTGATAGATAAATATTTTTATGTCTATAATGTTAGCCAATGTTTGATAGCTTCCTCTGCCTTATAGTTTTCTGTAATTAACTTTTTTAGATTAGTTTGTACTCTCAGTTCTCATGGTTATGTTTGAAATGTAATCACAGTGCCTTGAGTCTACATCATGTTTGTTAACAGCACTCTGTAAATTAAAATTATTATAATTGTGGCCTATGGGTTCTTTTGTTAGCTAAGGGATTGATCCTTTGATCAGCAGAATTAGTTTAGCTCAAAATAGTTTAAATGGGGAAGTGATTCTTGTTGACCTTTCTTAAAAGACCTTGTTGGCCTGGTTCATCTCAAGATTAAAGCCTGACATTACATATGATTGTAACAATGTCACTCACATAGCAGTTCCCCACTATCCACGTAGCAGATGTGTCCAACTGAATGGCAGGTATCTCATACAGTTTGGGATCAGCAATATCACAGGTTTTGCCAGGGTGTTGCACTGTGTACTGTAATCTGCCTGGGATTCACCGGCTCCTGATTTTTTCCTACTGAAGATTTTCCCAAATATGGGTATAACCGTCAGGTACAGAGGTTTGGATTAAGAGTTTCCCTTATCTTAAGTATTCGTCATCTTAGATGGTATCCAGTCAAAGCTAACAAGCCCTTCCTTTGCAAAACTTACTGGTTAAGGTGCCATGAGTTGTTGGCCTTTGCCCTTCTCCTGTCAATGATAACAAGTCTGCTGGACCCAATCTCTGAGCCACACACAAAGGTCAGGAGTTTGACATTTTATCAGAGGCTAATTGAGACTCAGGTAGCATTTTATAGGCTTATTCATTATCAATAACAACATTATGGAAGTGCTTTGGCAATAACAACCTTATGGAATCATAGTCTTATAGAAGTTTATTTAAGTTCAATTGTTACAGGGGCTTGATGGCCTTTTCTCCTACAACAGACTAAATATAATTGTAATAAATTTCTACCGTTGTTCTACAGGTCATGGCAACATTTGTGAATATCGTAAACCGTGCAGAAATAACGGCACTTGTTCACCAATTACTACCGCCAATCATGTTCGAACATTCAAATGTGAGTGTGCTGCCACGGGTTACTATGGTGACAGGTGTGAAAATAGTAAGTCTAAGACTGAATACATTTATCTAAAAAATAGTTTGTAATCAACCTCTAGGCTTATGGGACAAAGTTACCTAGGCTTATGGGACAAAGTTACCTAGGCTTATGGGACAAAGTTACCTTAGTCTTAGAGTCAGGACTTAAGTTTTCCATTTTTTGTCTGTGGTGAGAAACAACAGTTTTATAGAGTATTTCTTTTTTGAGTATAAATGTATCACTGACCAATGTTAATGGGAGTGCCCTGTACAGTCACAAAGAACAACTGTTTTCTAGCAGTAAGATTCATAAAAAACAGATATTCACATTTGATGATAGTAACACCTTTAGTAAAACTGCTGAATTTAGAGACCCTTAAGGATAGAAGAGTTAAACCTAAAGTAGCAATAATAGATACAACACTGAACCATTATCTTCAAATACAAAACCTAATAAAATACTTAGAAAGACACAAAGATAAAGGCACATTCCTTGTTCTATATGGTAAGACTAATTCATGCTCTTTCTTCCCTAGTGCCATTAGAGAATGGAATGGTTTGCCTGAGCTAGCAAGGAAAACCAGTGCCTTGGCAGAATTTAAGTCACTGATTAAATTGCATGCCTACATTGACCTAGAGACACTTTGTAGGACATAATCAACTGTATTTTATAAGATAAGAAGATAAGATAATGCAAAAAAGATGGCACTAGAGAGGGGGGGGCGCATGTAAGCTCTTAGTTTGATTTCATCTGCAGATGAACATGCATAGAAAAACTAAAAGATTTAGAACAGTCTAAGAAAGAGTGCCCAAAAGAAGGAAGGGCTTTTAAATAAGTGGCAAGTCATAATTGAAAACCTGGGTTTAATTGTTTAGTTAGATTGGTTTATATTTGTATCAAACTGCTTGTTATTATTTTGATTTTGTTCAATTTTCTGTTTTGATGATTTCTCATTTTGATTTGGTCTGTAACACCTTCACCTATACCTTAGTTTCTTGGGGCACCTCACAAGATCTGTTGAATGTTTTTCTCCATTCCTGTCTTTTGCCTTGGATAGAATTTCTTTCAGTAAAAGGACTGTCCATTCTTTAATGCTGTCTATCCATCCGATTCTCTGTCCGCCTCTTTTTCCTTGGAACTGTTCCTTGAAGGAAGGTCTTTGTGAGCCCTGAGGACCATGTAATATGGCCATAGAGTTGAGTTTGTTTTTACTAATGTTAGCAGGTCATCATGGGGTCCTATTGCTGTATTAATCCTGTTTCTAATATCTTCATTTGTATTGCAGTCATTGTTTGTGATTCCTAGGATCTTTCTTTCCTAGTATCTGAATTCCATTGCTAGAATCCTCCTCTTTAGTTCAGCAGTTAACGTCCAAGACTCACAAGCATATAAAAATGTTTCCTTGACCAGTCTGATTTTATGATAATTTTGAATATAAATACTAAAGCTGACTATTATGTGTCTTTAATTTCAAAACAAGCCAATTTTTCACTTGGAATTTGACTGTTATGTAAATACTAATACCATTGTCAATGGCCATTCTAATTCTGTGTAAAAAGATTTTTTTTTTCACTATCTTAGACATTTGTGTCTTTATCTTGATACACAAACTATGTGATTTGAAGTTAGTGTTCTATCTGTATAATTCTGTCCAGATGGGTTTGTCTCTAGTCACCTCAAACACTCCACTCATCCTTAATCTTCAGAAGAAAAGACATTTGTCATTACAATTTGTCACCACGGGTTTTATATGTTGTTGAATGTTACTGTAGCACTGCGTTCACTGTAGGCGTGGAGGTGACATGCGGGTTCATTCATTAACTTGTTAATAGTAGACTCGTCAGGATCAATACTCTATATAATCTATACGTACTAACTTCACTTGTAAAATGAGGAAATAACTCGTCTTATAGCAGACACAAATAATACTTTAATAAGTACAAATATATACACCACTTGTAGAAAATGATACACAACTTCAGAATGATTCAAATATCCATAAACGAAGGATTCACAAATAACTCATAGTAAATAACTTCAGTCCATTACAAAATCTTAAACAACTTTATCAAATCAACTTCTTGTAACAACTACATACTAGTGACTGCTTCAAAGTTTCTCTCTCAACTGACTGTTCACATCTCATTAAAAGTGTTCACATTCTCACAACATGGTAGTGAATTGAGTTCATAATATATTAACTGGGGTGTCCACCCAATGGCACCAACTTTGAGGTGGTGACACAATTTTTGTCTATTTAATAGTTTCTTCTTGTGTGATGCTATACATTGAAAATCCAGAATTTTGACCTTCTAAACATTTGAAATACCTTGAAAATCATCATTGACATTGGCTACTCATGGTGATTTTTTTTCTTTCTTCAAACAAAAACGTGTGCCAGGAAATGTTGCTTGATCATGAGGTATACACTCTGTCATCTCAACAGTTCTCTAAGTCTGTCTTCCTCCACTCCTTCACACCCTACAGGGTGTTAGTCAAGAAAGAGTTTGACCTGCATCTGGTTACAGCTATGTGATGGGGATGTTTCTGAGGTCCAAGTCCTCCTTGAAACTTATCTATGCATTACTACAGTTTCTTCACCTTCTTCTCAAGAAGCTGCTTTTATGTTTGATGTCAGGTTTCATTTATTATGCATTTTAATTTACATGTTACCTTGTTTGAGCTCTATATTGTTTGAGATCTATCTGATCTTTAAGATCTATTTTTTCTTGTTTTTTTTTCTATCTGATCTAACTTGTGATCTATCTTATATTTTTGAGATCTTTTTTATCTTGTGAAGATCTATCCGGTCTATTTTGTGATTAACATTATCTTGTTTGAAATCTTTTTTATCTTGTGAAGATCTATCGGGTCTATTTTGTGATTTACATTATCTTGTTTGAAATCTACCTTATCTTGTTTGAGATCTATCTTATCCTGTTTGAGATCTATCTGGTCTAATTTGGGATACATATTATCTTTTTATGAGATCATCTTATCTTATCTTACATCTCTCATAGCTTCTGCAAATAGAATTTCAAGAGATGATAATATTTATATTAAACCATGCTTGCATTTATTTTTTTCCAGAATGTCCGAAAGATTTGTCAGCTAAGGAGCCTAAAATGTTGGCCTGTTTACAAATATGAGATCTTCCTCGACTACACAAGTACCTTACAGAAGAAGGCGACTCACTTGTGATTGGATATGCCTGCTGTACCAAGGCTCACATAGACTGGATATTTATATAGCCTAATATTATGTTACTGACAATTCTCTAAGTATTGCATGTCCTGCACTAGTATCAATGACTGTAAGATAATTAAAGATATTCATGATTCTATGGTAAGTTAAATGTAATGAAAATATAAGGTGTGGTATTGAAACAAGAAAAAGTAGACAACTGTTTAGCTTACTTTTCTATCTATAATGTTTGTAGATTCTAAAGTTAGAAAGTGTTTTTTTTTTAAATGACACATTGCCTGTCAATTCTGTTATCGCCCTAAGTGATGGTCAAGCTCAACAGATATTATAAGCAGCTTTTTTTTCTGGGTATTATTCACCACAGAAGCTGTGAGAGATATCTGAAATCCATTGCTTACTTGTCTAGCAGAAAGATTTCCATCCATTTAGTGATAAAAGAATGAGATTAATTTTATACAACATAACATTTACATTTTGATGCTCAAAACAATACTGTTCATGAATGGTTTAGTTTGTTTTTATGCTGAGAGTGTCCAAGAAAGATAAGGTCAAGGGTCAATTTGAGTGTTTTTTTTAATGCTGTGACACTTAAATTTCCCTTGTGTTTTTGTATGAGTTTCAAGGTATTATTATCCATAGTTTGTGTTTACAAATGAACAAGTTTATAAACTTTGTCTTTGAATATGAAATTTTAAAACACATAGAAAATATCAACTTACAATGTTTTTTTTTTAATTTAAATTTACCAGGTACCTACTATTTATTTAGTTTGACTGTTGACTTTAAAGTTACAAATGAAACAAAGATTTTTTTCAGCCCTATTTGTTAATGACCATAGGCATTAAAGAGACTTGACACAGCTAACTGTACTCTACAACAAGATAATGTCTTAAAGAAAATAAGAACTATTGATGGAATTCTTTGGTAAAATAACATAAGTCAAGTTAATCAATTACAGCAGTCCATTAAAAATGTAAAATGCTAAAAAAATATAAAAGATTAAATTCTTCCTCTTCTTCTTCGTTCTCATTTTTATGCTGGAGCATTCAGATGACTATACCAATATATGAGATGAACTGCACAGTGGTTTCCAAGTCAGGGAGCTCTCCATATAGTTTTCTTTCTATTGGGAATTAAATTTTTGAGATTAAATTTTCTTTATGCAGAATCCATTTTGAACCAAGTGTACCAGTACAGGTATTTAGACCTAGGAACAAATGATACCTGGATGTATTTTGATTTGAAACCACTGCCATGTATTTCACTTGTTACTAATACTTCTAATATCTGCAATATCAACTGTAGTTTAAAGAGTTCTATATGAAGATGTTACTTCTGAACACTGCTGTATTACTATAAGACTTTATTCAATTATGTTTTATAAATGAAATATTGTACAATGGCATATTTTTTTTAATTATATAATTAACTCTTTCTCTCCGTAATTATTTCTCCATGTTTTGAAGGAATTCTTCATTTTGCTCATGACTATTTCACAACCCTTGTTATGATTGAGCTTCAATATCTTTGATGTTTGTGAAAATGTTATATATGGTATATCATTAAAGGGAAATGCATGCTCTTTTTATATAATTCAAAGTAAAGTTTAAAAAAAAAAAGAACATTAAATTAACTTAATTAATAAGGTCAAAATCAATGATGGTATTGTCAATTAGGAGAGAAAGAGTTAAGATTTTTATAGCAATATGTTAAAACATCTCATATTTAATGTAGTTTCTGCACTGAATAGTTTTTAAAACTTTTGGATTATTTATATTACTTTGGTTTTGTTTGTATATATGTAGAATATGAATACCATATTAAAGGCATTTATGTACTTATATATTAGTTTTTATAGGCATTTAGAGACTTTAATGGATATGTACTGTACATTGAACCTTGTTAGTAGGGTCAATGCTATTAAAATAACATTAAGTATTTAAGTATAGTCCTGGGTGTTCACTACATTGTTCATTGATGACCTGGCAGAGTTTTATACCATGTGAGCCAATAGATCAGCATTCTGATTAGCTTTTAAAATATGGTTTGGACAGAACAAATATCTGTTGTAAGAGGTTAAGGGTATACAACTCTAGCAATAATATCTTTGACAATAAATATTCTGATGAAGTTAATATTTTTGGAACAGAATTTGCAAATGTGTTAAACGTACAGTTTTTTTTTTAATTTTTAGAATAACAACTGTTATTTAGTTTTTATCCCTTTGTATCTTTATACTGTAGATGTTTTGTCATTATATTGGTTTTTAATTCTAGGTAGTATAACTTCTATTTGAATTATCTCCCTTTTAAAATCAAATGTCTAAATGAAGTTCCACCAATAAACATTTATTTGAGTTTCAGTTTTATTGTGACATTCCAAAAAATTTAATTTTGACTTCAAATAAGCTGTGCCTTTTATACATTGATTTTATTGACTCATTTTGATATTTTTGTATACCTTGTAATAAAGTGGCCTTCATTTTACAATATATGAACCATTTTGCTTTCTTTTTTTTTTTTTTCTTAAATTGAACTGGTCTGTGCTAAATGTGTTTTTTTTTTCAAATTACTTTTGTATTGCCTCTATGGGGAAATGGTATTTCTGGCATTTCTTTTCTCAGCAAAAACAAATTAAGTCAGGTTTTGAACTCAAGCCCCCTGGGCAGTGGCTTATACCAGATAGCATTTCATGCAGTTTGTTATTATCCTAGTCCAATGTGTTGATTGACATAGTTACCAGGTACTAATACTAAACCAAATGCTATACCCCCCCAGCAAGCCATAGATTTAGTTTTTCTAAAATTTTACAATTTTCAATCATTCTTTACCTTATTACCTTATGTCATTAAAAATGTCTGTTTCGCTAATTGCTTTTTAACAATATTCGTCTTTGAGCTAGTTTCTGTCTAAACTATTAGCAAATCTCAAAACTTTGTTCTGATTCTATGGCCTCCTTTAGTTGTGAAGGATCATCTCATATCCTAGGCATCAGCTATGGTTGGAATTCTTGACCCCGATATAGGGTTACACCCCCCCCCCTCCATGCAGCTATTCGTAGGAATGGCTAATGCCAATACAGTTTGAGATCGCAGGCTCTGAAAGGGAGTAGCACTGTATGCTTCAAACTGTCTAATAGTTGCTAGCATCTGATTTCATGCATGTATGTACTGACAGTAGTGTGCTTATATCCATATCACTACTTACAATTCCAACCTTATGGAACCAGGTCTAATTAGCTTAACACATGTTTAAATAATTTTTTAAATACATTGTCCTAGAATTGATATGATGAATCAACTAAATTGTAGGGCTATGCGACTGCAGCTGTACAAAGAAAAATGAAATCTTAATTTTGTCCTAATAGGCTAATACAATAATAAGCTGCTTATAAAATTAACACTTCAATGAAAAGCATTAAGAATCCTGATCTTTACACAAACTAAAACTTGTAGTTTGAAAGTTTGATAGGTCTTTGGGTATCAGGTCTTTTAAATATGTAGTCAAGAGAATTTTAAAAATATTTGGGCAACCAAATTGGTATCATAATCTTTTCAAGAGGACATAACTCTAACTTAAAAGTAATTAAATAACCTCTGATAAATATCTATAAAAGTCTTTTTACATTTATCTATCATTGAGGTTTGGTCTGCATATACATGCTACTGAATTCATATTTGGAGATAACTATCAATGTATTTGAAAATTAATAGTAATGGGAAGTAACTGCAGCAGGTCATTGTGTTGGCCTCAATACACCTTGAAATGTACAGTAAGTACTTCAATGAACAAGAATTTTAATCAGCAATGAAATGGAAAATTACCAAAGAGATACGACAGGCAGCGCTATTAAGATCTAGTCAGTGATTACACTCTACAAACTCTCAATCAACTAATGTAATTTGACCTCAATATTCAATCATTATTAAAAAGTAAACTTTTCAAATATGAAGGGAATGAGAAACAAAAAATGGAAGATTTTTTGATGTAGAGCGAGTTTTTTAAAAATATATTCAAGTGTAACTTCCCTTTTCAGACTTGACAATCTGTAGGGCAGATGGTATCAAGCTCATCTGTTTCTTTGGCCCATGGTCAATGAGTGTGTCCAATGTCCAACTATCTTTTCAAATGTCAGGTACCCATTAGAGTTGGGTGACTCTACCTAATAGTCCTAAAATTAAAAATCCTAGTCTTCAAACCCTGGACCCATGTTTGGAAGGCAAGCACTTGACCACTCAGTCACCTCAAAGTGAATTCTATAGAAGCTTTTAACTGTTTGCTCAACATTCTACAACTAAAGCAAGGTAATTCTGTATTGTTAGGGACAGGGGTGGTCTCAATGCTGTCTAGAATTAATCAAGAGAATATTAGTATTATGTTAGCATGGTAGGGCCTGAGGTCGTGTGTAATCTGGACTTACAAGAAGTTACAGTTGTCAGATGATAACGCTACTGGGTGGATTGTATCTGTGCACCTCAGTTTGTAACCAAGAGCTTGAGTCACCTAAGCAACTCAAGTAGACTAAACTAATCTAACAGCAATCTAGCTAACTAAAAAAAATTAAGAAACATAGAGATGAAAAAAAAATGAGACTTTAATTTTAATAACTAAAGCAGCAGTTACAAAAAACTGCAGAAAAAAAATACAAA
>JADKLZ010000728.1:1095968-1119487 GCA_021533235.1 Biomphalaria straminea | reverse complement strand
TTACACTGGACTCTACTGTACCAGACTGTTATGTACTGGACTGTCTTGCACTCTATCTTTATTCATTCGCAAGGTTTTACTTGAAAATGACAAATATCATGGACTTGTCACCAGTACTTTCTAGATGACAACATGACCATATCACTGGTGACTTGCGTCCTAAGATCTGTTCTTGAATAGCTATTCCTCATCACACTTGGCTGCTTGCAGTACACTGGTCTGTGCCACATGTGCTATATGGTCATACAAATGGTTACCCCTACAACTATATGCAGTACTAAACAAAGCAAATTGTTTATTTGGGCGCGGTGGCTGAGCGGTAAAGCGCTTGGCTTCCATACTGGAGGTCCCGGGTTCAAATCCTGGTGAAGGCTGGGATTTTTATTTCGGGATTTTCGGGCGCCCTTGAGTCCACTCAACTCTAATGGGTACCTGACATTAGTTGGGGAAAAGTAAAGGCGGTTGGTCATGTGCTGGCCACATGACACCTTCGTTAACCGTGGGCTACAGAATCAGATGACCTTTACATCCTCTGCCCTATAGACCACTAGGTCTGAAAGGGGAACTTACTTTACTTTTAAACAAAGCAAATAGTTTATTCAAATGTACAAAATATTTTCCATTACTAATTGTAATGTTAAGATTTAATAAATGGGTTTAACGTTTAGTTTTTATTATAGATACTTATAAGTTTAAGTTTCAAAAAAAGATGCATTTGAAAAGATTACCTGATTGACTTTCTTCCACAAGTTTAGTATAGGTCCTAGCTCTGTGGCCCAAATATCTTTGTCAAACTTACTGGCTTTAGCATCAGACCTTTGAAGTATGCGCAGTTGAGATATAACGGCTGCACTACCACTGCGTTGGGCTGACCTCTCAATGTTCTCCGGTAACCCAAAGTAAGATGGCTTGTCAAATTCAGGCAAAGATTCAATGACATCAACAAAGTCCTACAGGGAATCGAAGTCAAAGCTATGTTAACAAGTTTTTATTTAAACATTTCAAAATGTAAGAGATGGTGTTGGTTGAGTGGTAAAGTGCTGGCCTACTAAACTGGTGGTGTCTCAGGTTCAAACCTCTGCAAAGGCAGAGATAACTTTGGAATCTTCAGGAAGACCACCTAACTTAAATGGATGCCTGACATTAGTAGGCCAAAGTTAAATTAAAGAATCATCAAGCCGGCCACATAAACCACTGGTTACATGGTGACAATATGAACAGATGTTCTTTAAATCATCTGCCAAATAGATTCCAAGGTCTAAGGCGGAAACCACAATTTCGAAACCTGTATGGTGACTTGAATGCACTACACAAAACAGCAAGGTTTATGTCCAGGGCTTAAGCAAGATAGGATTTGAGGATTCAAGCCTCTCAAACCCTCACTGAATTGGAGATTGATCATGATGCTACTTTACTCCCACGAAAAAAAAAGCAATAACATAATACCCCAACTTCTTAGCCATTGTCCTAAAAGTCTAAGATTCTTATATTGTAAGCATCTCCATCAAAGACATGTCTGACCTACTGTTCTGTCTGTGAGGGATCCAAGCAGATGTAATTTGTTACATCCTTCTTTTCCATGGTTCGTATCCTAAGATGGGTTTGAGGTCAAACTAAAGGTCGATTGCGCAGAGAAAGAAAACAAAAAGTAATACTTTTACCAGTGGCGTAGTGAGGGTTTTGGGGCCTGGAGGCTTGGCCTCTGCATTTTGACATTTGACATCATGACATGAGATAATGTTCATATTAAAAATATGTCTTATGTGTTGCAACATGGTCAATAATTTCCATAGCAACAAGCAGAGGGAATTTTTTAATTTGGTTCCCCTTCTCCCACCCTAGCCACTGACTGTATCAACATTATTGTCAGATAAAGTCCAAATTTGGGGAAAGATTTAAAAAGAATTGACAATGACTGTATCAACATTATTGTCAGATAAAGTCCAAATTTGTGGAAAGATTTAAAAAGAATTGACAATGACTGTTACTTGTACAGTATTTTATAAAGTTTATGAAAATATTAAATACTTCCATTTGAATGATTTCAATTTGTTTACCCGAATATTGGTGGATGTTGGTACTTTAAGAGGTCCAAGTCGCTTCCCTTTATTCTGTTGTGAGATGACAGAATTGTTGAAAAATTGTTGCAAGTAGGACACCATGACCCCCATGTCCAGTGGATTATCTACCCTGCCACCATAAATAGCAAACTCAAAAAGTCCATGGACAAATTTCCACTGTATTTGATCTTGCCCTAAAAGCAAAGCAAAAAAAAATATTAGCTGAAACAACTTAAGAGAATGCTTTTTTGAAATAAAAACATTTCTAAAAATCTTAGAAAACTGGTTGTTTGAAATATTATTTAAACACAATGTCTAAAAGAAATTAACAAAAAAGAGCAAAGAACACATTTATATTAGAGTAGTTTCAGTCTGCAAAAGAGTTTACAGCTCAGCAGCAAAAAGCTGGCTAGATTAAAGTAAATCAATTTAAATGCCATATTGGATCAAGACAAAAATAAATAGGAATTTCAAAATCCTTTTAGAAAAATAAAACTTATTGGTATCTTTAGTAGGCTACCATTTGAATTGTTTAAATAGAGTTTTTGAAATTTGAAATAAAAAAAAGTATCATTTTTCAATAGTAATTGATTTCAAGTTGTGGAATAAAGCTTATATGTAGAGTTGAACTTCTCTAAGATAATAGATAGTTGAGTCAGTACAGGCCAGGATGATAATTCAAAGCAAAAAATTATTGATTTTGTGCTGGAGATCAACAAGTGCAGAATATCACACTGAGTTAATTCAATTCAAATTAAATCATCAAAACATGAAGTATCCCAACACCCAAAATTGAAATTAAATCAGTAGTCCATTGTCAAATTCAAACAAATTATCATATATATATATTATATATATATAATGTAAACAACAGTCAAGCCTTGAAAAAATAGTGCACATTTACAAGAGGATACTAATAATGTGTAAACAAAATAAACAAGCTGAAATTGTATTAAGTTCTTCTAATACATCAAGTTAAATGTCAAGAAACATAGGACAGGGACACACACAGAGCACACAAGAGAAATAACCTTCAGTGGCAACATGTTTGAATAAATTATCATCATAAAGTTCTAGAAAAGAAAACAAAAAACACAGATCAGATCTAAAATAATATCAAGAAAGTAATAATGGAATATCAGCAGTCAAAGGGAAGTATCACAATTTTTCTGTTTCAAATCTTATCTTATATGTTACAGATGTTACTTCAAAAAAGAAGATGATTACATTGTACAAATTTTATTTTGAGAGTTTGATGAAAATATTCCTCTGTTAAATAGCAGAACAAAAAGTACATCAAGGCTTATGTTACTAGGGCTGCTTTACTATTAATGGAAACTGGATATTGTAATAAAATGTTTCTTACATTCTCATTCTAGCATTTTAGGCCTACATTATACTAGAAAACAGTACTTAATTAAATTGAATAATTTTTTTCTGATCTTCCTATTTTGTTAACCCTTTAAGTTCTACTTCTACCTTGTATCCTAGGAAAGTAGCTCAATGTTTTTTTAAGATATCTTTTTTTTTTTTAAATAAATTTGTATAAACACAAACTACTGCTAGAAAAACTAATGAACTTTCAGAAAATATAAACTTTTAATTACTTTAACATCAAAACAAATAAAACAAAATAAGCCCAAAATATATTCATAGCCAGAATACATGGTCTAATTAAGTAAATTTTCCATGTGGATTCTAACAGAAAAAAAAATCTTCCAGATTTTACTAAAAATAGGATTGTTTTTTTTTTCAAAATAATTTATAATCATGCTCGCAAACGAGACTAGAAGAAATCTTTTATTTAAAAAATTTAAAGCAAGTATATTGACAAGGAGATTTTAGAAACCTTCTAAGACAATTTAGGACTAAAATAATAATATTTTTCAGACTGCAGAAAAACCTAATAGTTTAATTAAAGAAATTCCTTCAAAAGAGAAAATAATGATATTCTAAACATATCTAAGTGTTAATCTAGTCATGTATGCCATTGGTTTTTCTGGCTGATTCAGGAACCTGATACATGCACTATTTAATGAGACACAAAATATATCAAAATTAACTACATTTCTCCTTTCTTTTACAGTACTCGCAAAAAATTGGATGCAGACTTTAAAATACTCCTATTGATAAATTTCATTAAACTTTTGAATACTAAAAAATGAATGAAATAAAATAAAATATACTGCAAACCTCCTTTAAAAAGACGATCAATTATATCCGCCCCTGCTCTGAGGTCTGATGTAGAGAACTCATAGAACTTTGTCCAACCCTGGGGAATGTAGACTCTTCTCTCCTGCATCACTGCATGGAACCAAGCCAGTGCAAACAGAGACTGGGCCCTAAGAACACTGCCCCCACGAGCAATGTAGTCAGGTGTCCAACTTTCATAAGTCCTCATTAAGTTCCTCTTTACTCCAGGAGGTGCCTGATTAATACATAAGGTAGAATTGACAATCGGAAAACAAAAATTGTATTAGCAGCTGTCCTCTACAAAAATATAACCAGCAAGATCTTGTACAAGCCAGCCACATATTCCTTCAGTAAAAGCTAATCCGGGCCAGCATTGCTTGCACCACAGAGATTCTGTGCTGGCATTAAGACTGTGTTGGCTTTTGTTGTCTTGTAGAGTCCTTAAGTTCCATAGGAGATGACAAATGATCTATAAACATATGAAAATAAAGTGACTTAGTGCCATCAATCCACTTACCTCATAAGTTATTTTGAGACTGGATTGTAAAAGAATTGTTGGAACTCTGGGATGGACTTCAGATGTCAGCCACAGACGGAAGTCTGCATGAGGCTGCATGGTGTTGATTTCCTGAACAAAAGAGTTCCAGTAGACAATTCAGTAATGGTGTATACTCTAAGAACATCATTATATCACTAACTGGTTTAAGTGTGAGCAACTTAATACTTCAACAACAGACTGTAACCTTTTCAAGAGCAGGTAACCATGCAGTGACAAGGTGAAGGTTCTTCAGACACAACCAATCACCATTTTTGGCACATTCACGGATCAGTTTCATGGCTACTTCTGCTTGACCTTGACCCATGGCAACCTTGAAATAGCCAAGTACAAAAAAAAGACAAAATATAAATTTGATTATGGAAGGAAACAGCTAGAATGAAGAAAATCCTAGTTTGCTTTAATTTCTAATGGTTAAAAAAAAATAATGTAAGTAAAATTTCTCTATGTATATTGACATGGTCACTTCAAAAACTTTAACTCTAATCATCTCTGATTGTAATCACCTGATGGTATCTTTCAAAGCCAATAGTTTCTGTTGCCAACTCTTGTAGCTCTTGAGATGGGTCGGCACCAGGAGAGATGACAATCAAGATTGGCTCCGTGGAGATGGACTCCTGGTAAATCTTCTTCAAGTTGACAGAGGGTGGCGACAACTCTTTCATATCTATTATATAGGTCAGGCATTTTAGTTTTCTTTATACTAGATTTTATTGTAACTGGCCTATTTTTTAAAATTGTCACCTAAATTCAAACTTTAAAAAATGTCTCTGTTCAATGGTCCATCTTTACCGTTACTGACTCTTTAGTCACATGTCAAATCTTACCATGAGTAAAATGAGTTCAATAATTAATAAACAAATGATGGTATAAAGGTCATCTGTTTCTGTGGTCCATGGTTAATGAGGGTGTCATGTGGTCAGGACAACAACCAACTTTAATTTTCTCCAACTAATCTAAAGTAAGCGTGTTGATATTAATGATTAATTATACACTAAGATTCCAAAGTGGTGAATTTGTTTTCCATTAGATCATTAAGCCTTATGGAAAACAAATTCACCACTTTGGAATCTTAGCATATATATAATCATTAACGTCAACATGCTTTCTTTAGATTGGTTTTACAAATAGTTCACTTTTATTGATGGCAGATAAAGTCTGCTACTTACTGAGAGCCCTGCAAGCAAACAATCCCATGGAACTCATTAGTCGGTCTGGACGTGTGGCCTGAGTGACCAACACTTGATGGAACAAGGAAATCTTTCTTTCAATAGCAGACGGGAACTCTTGCTCACACTGGCTGCTTCTAGAGAAGTTTGACCAAAGTCCAGTGTCCTCCAGGTCCAATGTCTGGTACAGTTTTGGGAAGTTGGCCTAAACAGGGGGACATGACAATATGGAGGAACAGAAATAAAAGGTAATTTTTACTTTGCAACATAAAGGTAGCACTAAAAGTCAATTACTTGAAACAATTTTGTATCTACCTTAAAAGCAGCAACAGCAGCATGTCTCTCTTCATCCACCCAGGATATTGTCTTCCCACCATCCCCTTTCACATCTGCTACCAACACACCAGTAAATGCTTCCCATTCCTAGGAAACAAAAACATGAAATGAATAATTTAACATGAAACAAATAATTTAACAGGAAACATATTTTAACATCAAGTCTTTTAAAAAAATAACTACTACAATTATGACCAAACAAATTAATGATAGAGAATTAAGTTCAAAACTTATGATCAACTTTGGTTGATATTTCAGTTAAATCTGACAGGGTTAGAGAATTCAAGGTCTTCTTACATTTTCTTCAAACAATTCTGGCTTAAAACCATGCACCATGTGCATTGCAAACATCATTCTGTCTGCCTTGAAGAGAGAGCGGCAGACATATTCATAGACAAGCATCAACAGTTTAGCACTCAGTGTTTTTAGCCTTAGGTCAGTGCTACTTCCATCCTGAAACACAACAGGAAAAAACATTAAAATACTTTAAAAAAAAAAAAAAAACAAGCTTGCAGTACAAAATGCATCAATTTGTTAGAATCAGTTCAGTGGTTAAATTTTGTAATAGATCTAGACTAACAATACAATATCTGTGTGTAATTAGAAATATTTTTACCAACTGTTTTCGTCAATTTGTTTAGAATAATTTCATGCTTTTAGCTTTCTCATTGAACTATGATCCTATCACTTGTCTGGACCAGTTGGAAAAGGAGGAGTGGGAAAGAATGAAGTATCTGAGTGAATGTTACCTTGATCACCTTTTTAATTCATAAACAAATTAATTGTGACTTAAACCACCTAATCTGTCAAGTACAATGTCTTTCCCTTGTTTGATGCCAAACAAAACAATTGATCACTAATAGTTCATTATTTAATTGGTTAATTTCTTTATTGATTTTTGTTTTGTCAGGTAAAAGAAATAATTGTGCAAAGATTTCAACTTGATCTGAGAGTGGGTGTGGGAGAAATAATGAATAGAAACTTTTACCAGACAGACATACAGACAGACAGAGTGAGTTAATATAATCTTTGTAAAAAGTTATATCTATATAAATATTACATTGTATATAGAGTTGATAAAACACATAGGGTATTTAGCTTCATTAGATCTGCTTCTACCAAATAAAAGTTATCTACCCTTACATGTTTAGACTGCAGTGCTCTCTGGAATAGCCTCAAGAAAGCCGCCAATGAGAACTTGTACATGTTGTTGATCTTGGCCAGGTCACTTATGACAAAGTATAGACAACTTCCACTCTCAGCGAGTCCCAAGTAAGTGTTGCGTTCTTGATCCAGTGAAGATTGTAAACGAACAGATTCCACCAGGGACTCTGTGATTGTGATGCTACTGGCTTTGGTTTTGTTCAAGGAATCTAGAAGCTCTTTATTTTCTAAGATGTTGCCTTTAGCATTGGCCAGTTCCTGAAGTTCAAAGAAAAGTGAAAGCTGTGAAATATCTACAAATATTTTCTAGACAAAACAAGTGAAGTTAAAATAATAAAAAAATATGATTAGATAGTTTTGCAGTGACAATGTGTAATTACAAGAGATGTATTTCCAAGAGAATAAGTTCATACCAAAATGAATGTTTTTAAATTAATTGATCAAGAGAACTTAATTCATTTGATTACCTATTTTATAACTTGAACATTAATGAATCGAATTTAAAATGATAGTAAGGCTTGACTTCAAGTCTAAAGATTAAGAACAGGTTTAGTATTTTATGTTGTTACACAGTCAAAGCTGTGATCTACATATCTTGTCACATCCAGCATAAATATCTTTGTGTTCCATTTAGGTAGGTTCTCTTTCTGCAGTCTACATCGGAAGCCAAATTATAAATTACATTCAACAAGGATATTTTTCAAAATTAAATTCTGAAATTTCCTGTCTGATTATTATTGCTTTTTTAAAAAAGAAATGGGAATGTACAGTATACACTTCTCAAAAAAGAACATTTTTGAAGTTAACCCCAAAAAGTTGACGCAATAAGTGATATTTTTTTTTACCTCCAATAAACTGGATTCAAGGTTGGCCAGTTGTATTTTGAGATCCTCTTCTTGCTTCAGTAACTCTGTTTTTCTCAACTCTAATTCTGGTTTTTCATGTTGAAGAGTGCTTGCTAATAGCTGGGGGACCAATACAATGAAATTACTTGACAATGAATATACATAAATTAATTATGATCATGTCATATAACAGTTTTCATAATGCAGCCCCATAAAGCAAATCTAGTGAATAATAATGTACAACAACTAACAATTATTTTGTTTAATCCGACAAATATTTAGTGAGCTTATTCATTGTTTTGTTTCTCTCTCTAGTGTGTTGCTCTGTATTTTCTATGTAACAATTTAAGTGCAAACAAATCATGTCTTTTATATTCTTTAAGTATTTTGATCAGCTTCTGCTGAAGTATTGATTGATATGTAGATTATTTGAATAAAAGATTTGCTTGTTATCCCTGACCTGTCCAGTCAGTCCAGCTCTTGTGGTGGTAAAGTTCACTTCTGTAATGATGGCTGCAGCGTCGGGAGTTATCTCTGGGTTTGGGTTCCTGGTAGTCAGAAACAATCGGAACTCTTCATTGTAGTCAATTGTCTTCTCTCCTATCTGTACCACAAACCTGGGACCTAAGGGGAGAATCAAAATTACATTCAACATGCTGATGTAATAGAAAGAAGTATCTAAGATGAACTTCATTTGGAAAAACAGGGCTGGAACGATTATTCCTCCCATAGAGCCCTGGCAAAAAACTCTGCTGTTAAGTATAGTGCCTTTAAGCTCCCATACAGGTTAAGTGACTCTGCAGACAAACTACCACGCAGCTCTTGGAGCTGTGGACACTCATGCAAGATATGCTCTACCATTTCTACGGACTCTCCACAGTGTTAACAATAGGCATCAAAGTTTGTGTGGAACCAGGCAAAGAAGCACCAACAGGGAAGTGCCCCATTCTACACTGCACAATTATTAACTGTTGTGACCGCAAGAGGAATCAGAAAACAATATGCACAAAATAGAAAACCAATTTAAAATTTACAATTATTGTATAGAAAAGATCTTATTTTAACATATGCATGTTGACCTACTACTGCTGCTTGTGTAAATGTAAGATAAAATTGTGCTACTTTTTTACATTCTGATTACTATAAGGCAGTATCATTTTAAAATAGTTGCTTCTGTGTCTTTAAAGCAACTAATTAAGAGTTTCACTTTATTTAATTTTTTTCTTTTTTTCTTTGTTGCTGTAAAGTAAATATAGTTCCTATTTTAGACCTAGCAATCTATAAGGCAGAAGATGTAAAGGTCTTTTGTAGCCGATGGCTAACAAAGGTGTTATGTAGCCAGCAAAATGACCTACTACATTTACTTTTCCCAACTAAAGTCAGGTACCCATTAGAGCTGGGTGGACTAAAGATTCCAAAATTTTAAAATCCCTGTCTTCACCAGCATTCAAACCTCAGACCCCTCTGTTCAGAGACCAAGTGGCTTACCACTCAGCCATTAAGCCTCTACAATATGTAAATACCAACTAGTCTAAACAAGTAACAGTTGCAGTCTTGTTGGCCCCCTTCAAGGGTGGACTAACCATAGCACATCTCATACAGAACTTACATATTCACCAACACAGAATAGGTAGATTGGTGGACTAACCATAGCACATCTCATACACAACTTACATATTCACCAACACAGAATAGGTAGATTTAAATTCAATCTCTAAGTACAAACTAGCAAACAAGTTTACCTTGTGCCCCCTTCAAGGGTGGACTAACCATAGCACATCTCATACAGAACTTACATATTCACCAACACAGAATAGGTAGATTTAAATTCAATCTCTAAGTACAAACTAGCAAGCAAGTGTACCTTGTGCAGTCAGGTCACCTCTTAAGAGAGGAAACAGAATGGGCTCCACACCATCTACTTCTTGTATGATTAAAGTCTTGCCAAATCTGACTGCCAACTCTAGGGAAGTACTGAAGTTAGCATCCTGTCATGTCAAATGCAAAAAAAAAAAAAACAATTTTAGAGACTTGAAAATATAAAATAATACAAACATGTTACACTTGTTTAACTTTTAAAATTAGAAACATAACAAAATTTTGATCTGAAATTTCAATTCCTTAAAACAAAAAAAGAAAGACAATCCAAAAAAAAAAACCCAGACTAATATGACCAACTAAAACTTGTTTAGAGAATTAAGTGATTGATAAGTATTTAATGACCTGTTGATTGATGACTTCAAGACGATTAGCCTTGAGATGGACTTTAAGCCACTCTGTTGCTCTTGAAGATGGGTCAATCAGGAATGGCCGCAAAGAACTCTGAAAGATGAATCTCAAATATGAGACTTTATCAAGAGAATAAGGATTACATCATAAAAGTGTAATATGACATTTAAAAACAAAATCCAATTTATATTTTCTAAAATGTTTGAATAATATTTCTAACTAAATTTAATATAAAATGATAATGACTTAAATGAAAATAAATTAGATGCAAATCAATCAAATTATTATAATAATACAGTTTGAAGCATCATTAAATTGCACAATGTAGTGAAAAATGCTTTAATTACATAATTTTGTATCAACTTATTAATCTTGCAAAATGAAGAACCAAAAAGAGCAAATTAATAAAGAACAAACTATGTAAAAAATATATGCACATTGAAAATAAATAAAATATGTGATTATAAAAGAAGATGTTATTGTTTTCAATACACAATGTATTACTTTAAAAAAAAATTTCTTCCTAAGCTGTTTTTTTTTTTCATAACACCAAAAAGCATTTAAAACAAAAAGATTAAGCAAACCATTTCAACTGAAACAAATAATTAATAAAGCACAGCAGAGTTCTCTTACCCCAATAGGAATGTCATGAACCTAGAAATATCAGAGAAAACTTACCACATGAAATCAGAGTTCAAACATTTTCAGTTTTTTCTTATTTCATTTTTTTATTCTAAATAACACCAAGCAAAATGTTTGAAATGGCAATTTAATGGGCTTGCGATAATTGTCTAGCATTGCTTCTTTCATTTGATACTCTAGGGACCACCAACAAGAAATAAATCAAGATCTTGTTTTGACTTAAGGTAAACAGATTTTCTTGAAGAGACACCTTAATAGTTAGAAAGCTAGAAAGAAGCTAGAAAGCTAAAGAAAGGTATAGACTGATAAACTCCATGCAAAATCTATGGGCCAACATTTCCCTTTGAAAGCCAAGTCAATTAATGTAAAACTTTCTATTCATTTACAAAACACACATTTCAGACAATGTGTAACACATCCATTTGAGACTCCCTGTGACACATGGTGACTTGAAGTCATTTGATATAATTCTGTGCTTTTTGCACGAAATATCAGTATAGTATCAGTATCGTATGAGTTAGTAATTGACCATGGGTCAGAAGTCAGATTCCTGGACTCCTGAGAATAAGGAGTATCTCTCAGTAATGATATGTCTTAATACTGTAAAAAAAAAAAGTTTCCCTTTCAGACCTTGTGGTCTATAGGGCAGATGATGTAAAGGTCATCTGATTCTGTGATTGAATTTTATTAGTGTGTTTAAGAATATGTAACTGGATTTTATGTGATTCTTGATGGCTGGATTTGCCATGATAATATGTATTTCTATGGATTATTAAATGTGTTTGCTGAGAAAGCGTTATTTCTTTTTGCTTGAATCCTTACCTAATTACTCAGTAGCATTAGTAGCACTACGCCACAACTAATTAGACAAAGGTGAAGTAGTTTAATAGAATCACAGAGAACATTATTATAAGGCCAGAAGAGGCCCAAACAGCATTTGCGTTACTACCACAATCAGAATATGACACAATAAAAAACTTTTTTTTTTAAAAGTAGCTTATGCAGACAGTGTACAAAGATATTTGAAGAATACTTTTAATATTAATAAAATATAAGTCCTGAAATATTTCATTGATATCAATAATAACAGGCTGAAGACTTTTAAAGTTACAAAAAATTTAAAATTTTTACCTGCAATATAACTAATGCATTTTCCATGGACAGATCATCAGACGGCAGACCTTCACTCTTCCAGATCAGCTGCTCACTTTCAGTAGATAAGAATCGTCGAAGATCAAATTTATCCACACCCACTGTTTCCTGCCATTGTTTGAGGTAATTTCTCCTCTGGTCCTCAGGTGCAGCAGACAAATAAGTAATGAACGCCGCGGCCAGCTGAGCTCTCTTAGGCAGCACTTGAAGTTCTGTAGTAAGCTCACCAACCTATATAAACAATGTAAATCATATTTTATATTATCCTGGAATAGCTGTCTTACAGTTCCTGCAATTTTTAGGACTCAAAAAAATGATTTTACATTGGCAGACACATTTCAATTAACTTTCTTCTTCTTATATAATACAGACATTACTTCAAAAAAAGAAGATGATTACATCCTACATGCCATGCATATTAACTAATGACTGAAATTCTGCCAATTGTTTTCCTTTTAAAGCAATCTGTGTAAAACATCATATTTAGAATATTACTTTTTATTAATGACAGATAAATGTTTTGTGTACATCCAAGTATTGATACAACTCTTGTGTCAGACAATACAATACAAATGATAGAGGTCAGTGCACTATCCTTCTTTTTTTTTTACTCACAAAATTATGTAATGTGTTCTTTAATACCAAAGAGTACTATTTCATGCATATTCATGAAACTAAAATTCATGCTTATTAGTTTGTAATTATTTTTTTTCCTATTTAAAAAAAAGTAAAAAAACAGTGAATGTTAAAAATTAATTTCATATTAAAATGTGCATATTTAATCTGGTTATCCATATGTTATCACTGACTGACTGTAAATTCAGTCCTATCAATCTTTTTACTCTTTAAAGTCTGTAATTCTTACAATTATTATTGGACATTACAATGTGGACTACTAACCTGTTGATTCCATCGCTGGTATTCCCCTTCCAGTTTGGTCACCAAGGTTTCTGCAGCATCAATTGTTTCATTCTCTCGGTCCAGTTTTATTTTTAGTTCTGCTGCTTCCTTGGTCAAAGTTTCAAAGCGATTGCGTAGGGTGGCTACTTTACGGTCAACTTCTCCCAGAGCTTGACTTAGTTTGGACATTCTGGACTCCACTTTATCCAAGTTTCTGACAATATAGAGTAGACAGACTTTAAACATAGTTATAACTATAGTAAATGTAACGATGCAGTTATGATATAGTTAACTTTAGTCATTGTAGGACATTGGTCAACTTCTCCCAGAGCTTGACTTAGTTTGGACAGTCTGGACTCAACTTTATCCAAGTTTCTGACAATATAGAGTAGACAGACATCAACAATATTTATAACTATAGTAAATGTAACAATGGGGTTATGATATAGTTAACTTTAATCATTGTAGGACTGTGGTATATTATCATTATTATTAGTATATAATGCTAATTTATATATGTATGTTTATTATTGTTACAAATAAAGATCATCACATCTGGGTCATTCACTGGAAATACTGTAAAAAAAAATAGCATGTCTTCAAAGAACCTCATATATAATAGAACCTTAAGTCATGACACTACAAGGACATTGGTCAATTTAGTTCAAATATATAAGCTGCCCTTTTAAAATATTCTTTTTTTTTTTTTTAAATCTTAGGTTTACATGTCAATGTGTTTTAATGCACAAACATAGTCTCTGTCTCTTGGGAGTCTAGTGCAAATAACATCATTGCATCTCACTTTAAGAATTGGTACAACATTTTAGGTGCTCAGATAAGTTTCACCTGTCACATAAATTAGCACAAAAATGCAAAGCCAAACCCTCACTTCCAATTGACAAAAGTGGTCATTGACAAACTATATATATATATATATAATTAGGCTTGTAAGATAAATGAGGAATGCAGTATTTCCTGTGGCTATGCAGCCCCTAATGCAAAATGAATTTTTTACAACTGAGGTTTACAAATATGTGTAAGACATTGCATGGTCTTTGACCTCCACTATTCCCACAATGTTTGTGTATTGTTCACCTTTTCAGTTCATTTTGTTCAGCCTCCAGTGGCTCAATCTTCTCCAGCACATAGGAGTACTTGACATTGGCTACAACCCAGGCTGCCAGGGGCTCAGCTGCTTGCGAGGCTCTTTTGGCATTCTGAGAGGAAACAAAAAACATTCAGGCTCTGCTACTACGAAAAAGTACAAACCCTAAATACAGCTAACACTTTCAAACCAAATAAATGATTTGTTAAGATGCATAGAAATATTTTAGCCAAAGGAGAAAGTGTTTCATCAGAACTCACCTTGGCATCAAAAGAATCTTTATTTTTCCTCAACAGTTCCTCTACACTTTTTCTTATTTCTGGTGAGATTGTCCTAGCGTCAAAAGTTTGAATTTCTTCTTTGACACCTCTTTTAGCCAGGAAACTAGAAAACAAACAATTAGAGTAAACTTAAGTTTTCCTTTCAGACCTTGCCATCTATGGGGCAGATGATGTTTAAGTCACCTGTTTCTGCGACCAATGCTTCATGAGGGTGTCATGAGGCCAGCAACAACATCCTTTACTTTCCCAAACTAAAATAAGTTAACCATTAGAGCTGGATGGACTCAGGAGTGCCCTAAAAAATCCCAAAATTCAGGACCCCAGGTTTGGAAGCCAAACACTTAACCACTCAGCCATGGCTAATGTTAAGTAATAGGAGAATACTTATATAATCCTACATCAAAGTTAATCTGACAATTCTCTCATTTTAAATTTACCTCTGAGACTAATTTCAGTCAAATATTTACACATTTGTACGTTGTTAAATATGAAAAGAAATAATAAAACCTCCATCTCCAATTTTTATTAACATAATAGGATGACGTAAAGTCAAACTCCAAAGAAAAAAGATTTTCTATGGAATAAATTTTACCTTAATTCAGAGGCAATAGTTTTAACACAAAGGATATATTATGGCAGCAGTCCTTTAGCTAATTTAAAACAAAAATCTGTTTAAAACAAAATCTATCAGCATATAATTTCCTTACCTCTTCATGCTGACCCATGAGGTATCAAAGATGCCCATCAAACGTAAGACTCCTTCTAAAATATCTCTGATCACGTCTGGTGGAGCTCTCAAAGCTCGAATCTCTGATAAGGATTCATTCTTGATGCTCCCCACAGCCCTGCGAGCCTCTTGAACTAGTGGCTCCACCTGGACAAAACACAAATGGTAACATTAATATCTCATCTATCCCTTGACTTTCACCATATGGGTGCTGTGACAGTCATCCCTACTTTAGTCCAAGTCAGCAGCTGTTCTTAGTAGGATATCAAGAGAGAGGCCAATCCATTCTTGCCGTCTAGCCAGCTTTCTTTCTTTGTGCTCCCTCCACTGTACCTTTGAGAATTACTTTTGACAATGAGTCGTCTTACAATATGACCCAACCAGCCCAGCTTTCATCTCTTTACAGTATTGAGGAGTTCCTCCTCATTGCCAACCAGAGTATTGACTTGTAACTGTACAAACACATTTGTCAACTTTTCCTGGTATCTGATACCCAGCATTTTTCTGTGGCATTTATTCTCATAAGACTTTAATTCAAAGTTCAGCTTCAGAGTTCAGTGTCCAACATTCACAACCCTACAGGAGTACAGAGACTACTAGCCAAGAAATACAGTTTTAATTTGACTTAGAAACTGATGTTGCTCTTTCAGATTTCCCACAGTTTGCTCATGGCAGCTGATGACAAGCTTAATCATGTTTTTATATCTTTAATTGATCCTCTATCTTTTGCTATGTTTGACCCTAGGTATTTAAATATCTATTTCTTAAATATCTATTTCTTCTAATGTTTGACCATTCAAAATGATCTTATATTATTACAAGGCCTTGATTGTAACTACTTCCAAACAGGTTTTAATAAAAAGTTACTCAGATTTTGCAAACTAATTTTTAACTGCTATAAACTAGTTAATCTTACTTCTGCTAGTTCTACATCAATGGCTTTCTTTCTCTTCTCCAATATTTTGTTCTCTTCAGCTGCATTTTTCTTCAATTCTTCCATTTCTACTTTTTGATCTCCTGCATTCTGCATACTGATCTGGAAATAAAAATAATGGTCTCTGAATCAAGATGTATCTAAAAAGCTTTAATGATGAAATAACTTAAAAATAGTGGAGCACTGATATTTCCTAGTTACAAAAATATGATAGCATGGAATCAAATTTAGGTTTTTAAGAAAATTAAGTCGCTTTTTCAGTTTTTATGTGATCACAATTTTACCTGCAGCCAAGGTGTTACTTTTTGGATTTTACTCTGAGATTATTTACATAAGGGCAAATTTGGGGAATCAATTATAGTGTTCAGATCCTAGCTTTAAACTTTAATCTGACCCTCAGGTACTTGTTTCTGAGAATATTATTAATTATTAGATTCTCTAGACATTTGAAGTCATTTGATTAGTAGAGCCTACAACTCTTGGTACAAAATATGTTCTACATGTAAATCTGCATTACAAGTTTTGGACATTTTTGAAACTATGATTCTGAACAATTGAAAGTTGGCAAACAAAAAAAAAGTCAAAGGAAAAATAAGGGAGAAATAGGGGGAAATGGATGGATAAAATTATTAAAACTATTTTGAGAAAGAGAAGGATACCAAGTTATAACTAAATGGTTTTATTTTTGTGAGTTCTAAGCCAAGACAATAAAAAAACAGAAATAGATAACTAGAGATGTAAGTGTTAAAAAGAATTTCAATTATTCAGAAGAAAAAAAAATGTTACTGTAATCTCTTTAAGGGCACCATCTGCCTCTGCCTGTTTCTCTGCCAACAAAATACTCTGTTCACCAGCTTTTTTTTTCAAATCATCCACCAACACTTTGGCATCATTCAATTTAGAAACACCAGCCTGGAATTAGAGCACACAGACATGATCAGTGACATCAATGTGGGACAAAACTCTTTGAGGAATTGACTGTTTTCATAACACAAAGGCAAAATAAATCAATCGGTTCTAAATCATTTGTTTAAGTTTTCTGAGCAATCAATATTAAATGTGTATAGAGCATGGATCTATGATCATGTGATCTATGTTCTGTTTTAGGGCTATGTGAAATAAAAGACTGATGTTTCTTTGTCCACAATGTGTACAATTTTCATTCTATTTTTAAATATTTAAATGAAACTCAGTCTGCAAATAAATAACAAATGCAGAACATTCTAGACTTTATAAGTATAATGACATCATTACCTGCAGGTGGCGCTGCTTGTCTGTTATTTTATGTTTATTTTTCTCATACACAGACTGGTATGTCTTCAAGAAGATCATGTACTTCCTGGGTGTTGCCCGCAGACTCTGACACGACTCATGGATGTGAAGAAAACTTTTTAGAAGTTCATCCCCCCCGGAGAGCTTCTTTTTGTGACCTTTGACCTCTCCTATTGAGCCCCCTTCTATTTTAGGTGGTCTGGTCAGAAGCATCAGAGGAACCTGTTTACAACAGGGACAAAAACAAACAATTAAGTCTTATTAAATACTGCTGAAAACATTATTGTTAAGTGACACATACTTTACCTTTACATCATGTGCCCTATAGACCACAAGGTCTGAAAGGGGAACTTTTTTTTTTTTTTACTTAATGCTTTACATATACTTTCTGGGCTCATTAGTTTTGGCTGGCTACCCACATAAGACAAGGAAAACTCTGAATCCAAATGTCTGTAGTTTTTGCAGCTGTAACAAAACATGGTAGAGGCTTAAGGAGTCAACAAATCAGGAGCCAATGATCCATAGGCAATTTGCAGATCACAGTGCTACACCCTAGTAGAACCAATGATGTAGAGGATTCTAAACTATGGCTACCTGCTGCTTATTTTAAAACAAAAGCTACATGGAGGTTACAACCATAGCTAATTTACAGAATTTCTCCTTTGAAATAAATCACAGTAACTCACAGTAACTCATATATTGAATAAAGCCATAGTCACTTTACTTTCAACCAACTCTCTACCCTTATAGTTAGAATATATTTTAATTGTGCTATTTAGCTTGCATCTCTTTTTGCAAAATGCTCTCTACTCTTTCTTTTCTTTGTGCTGCCAAGCTTGGAACTCTAATTATCCCTATTGACAAAGACGTGTGCCTACCTTGAGCATACTGTCTCTGCTCCAGCCCTCCATCCACTGGACTGCACATTGTTTATAGAAAGCTGGGTTACTCTCACAGTTCAGGATAAAGTTACTGTTACTGTTGTCCATAATGAGGACAATGTGAAGGTTGGTCATCACGCCTGCCAGAAAGAGTCAAAGCTTGATTAGACATGCAAATTATGTTAAACCATGGAAACAACCCATTTTATTAATAGGAATAAACAATTTTATTCACACAGACACAAACTCAAAATAGACTTCACCAGAATGTGACTTGGGTGACTGTATACATTAGAATAAAGTCGTAAGATTGCAATGAATAATTTTTAAAATACTCTAGCAGATATAGTTACTTAACCTTTATTTGTAGCACTGAAATGATATATGAGTTAAATATTTAAATACAGGAAGTTGTAAAGTTCAAAGCAATTTAAATAAATGTTAGAATTGAAAATGGCTATGACAGCAAGGAAATAATTCAAATTCATTTACAAACATATATGATTTAAAATGTATTTTTAAACTAAATATGAATTTTAGTAAAGTTAAATTTCCCCTTTCAGATATTGCGATTGATAGGGCAAATGTTGTTAAGGTCAACTGTTTCTTTGGTGAACAGTTAATGAGCAGTGAGTCATGTGACCAGCACAACCATAAAAAATCTTTCCCCACATGAGCACCCTAACTATTCCCAAATTCAAAGTCCCAGTCTTCACTGAGATTCAAAACCAGGACCCCAGGTTTGGAAGTCAAGTAATTAACAATTCTGCTTCAAACTTATTGATTGAGATAGATTTTAATGTGAAATCTAGTTGGTCAACTTACGAGTTGAAAAAAAACTAATCATGGTTCCTCTAAAGCCAACTTCAGAAGCCATGTCTCTGAGTGGACTCAGCAGGGGCTCTAACTCCTCTGGTGAATATAGGCCTGGCACCTCCCCAGCAGACAACAAGCTGTTGATAAGTTCCAGGAACTGAGGCTCTACAAACTGATGGTCTTCTAGGATCAGGACAACTTGTTCTCCTTCAATGCCAGCCAACTGCATTACCTGGTACAAGTATTTGTTATATGGAAGCTTCAACAATACCAAATATTTTCTTATTGAATTATTGAATCTTTTTACACATCAGTAATATTTCAATAATTCAATCTTAATAGTCAAACCTTTATGAAATAAAATTTCAAGAGACTTTTGAAACCATCAAGATTGAGAATAACTTTATATTGCACTTAAACACATATATTGGATTGAAGAACATTTCAAAACTAAGAGAAATTTCATAAAAACTTTTTTATTTTATTTGTATTATAAACTTTCTCTGACACAATATTTTCTTTTTCGGTTCTGGAGTCTTTAGATACAGATACATACTGAAGGTATAAAAAAAAATCTTAGATACAAAATGTATTGACTTTATTTGGGAGTCATTATGAGTAGTAACAATTATCAAACTCAGAATTTAATTGTAGGATCAACTTCAAAAGTTTTGAAATATTTGGGGGCAATCAAAAATTAAAGGTACTATTAATCTATTGCTACAGAGATTTGTGCCATATTCTAATGTTAGAAGTTCATTCTTAAATATATTTTTAACATTTCTGTTTTTATAAGCTAAGCACTTCCCAACAGTGGCTAATGTACACAAATCTTACAGCCAACTTCCCTTAAAATGGATCAACTTAAGAAAAGATAAAAGTGAAATGTTGTTTTCCCATCATGCACCTATTCTATCTGATGGATAAGGGAACTACAAACAAAGCAGAAGTTGGAAGATCATTAGAGGCTAGGTGAAATGAGTAACAGCTAGATAACACTGGATTTGATTAATCAGTTTTGACAAATGGTATTAGGTTTATAAAGTAATGTATTGTGATATGATAACTGAGAGTTTCAGACTACTGTTTAATGGAATAGTTAAGTTTTTAATATTGGGATGAGTTTCTGATGTTTAAGAACTAAGTGATATAAGCTCCATATTTTTCTACTTAAGTTATAAATAACAATAAAAAAAAACTGAAAATAAAAAAAGACAAACTTGTTTGAGGTCATTCTTGAACTGCTTGATGCCGTAGCCTCTAAACACTTTTGGAGAGAAGGTCTGCATCTGATGCATGTGTGCTACAACACTCACCGCTGTCCTGCGGCCAACTCCACTACTTCCTGCCATCAACAGTGAGCCCCCGGGCTTGGTCAGCACCCGGTCAACTCGTGCCATGTGCTCTAGCACTTCTTTGAAAATCAGAATGTCCAACTGTCGATTTTCATGGCCTAAAACAAAACAAAAAAAAATTGGGGTACCAAACTAGAGAAAACTAAATTGGCTATGCAAAGAAGTTAGATACCAGTATAGCTTAAGAGATGTGAAGAAAAAATAAAGTTTAAATCTGTCTGTACAGCATGTAGTAAGAAATTAATTTTGCATTGAATTTTATTGATACTAATTTTGTAAACTTACTAAAGAATCTGATGCCTTTCTCTATAACTGTCTTCAAGTCATCTTCAGAGAGTTTCCCTAAAGGCTTGCCATGTGGAGGCAGTGGGGCTCCAGCTCCCACAGCTGGCACCCCAGAATCAGACCTGGCACCCCAGGTCACAAAGAAAGTGTCTAGAAAAAAGAAAGTTTAATTAGAATCAATGTTAACATAAGCATATAATAATATAACATCAGCATTAAATAAATAACAAAAATATAGGGCCTGCAAATATGCCAATTGCATATAGCATAACATCAACATTAAGACATGGCAACTAGTTCTACATATAAATTTAAAATATAGCAATAACATCCACATATGACAACACCATATAGTTTAGAGTAACAAATAACATCCACCAATAATATTAAGGAATAACATCAACAAATAATATCATCATAAAATCAATATTTTTAAAGGGAATAAAAAGCATTTAAAAAGATCAACATTAAACATGAACAGATTATATTGACAAATGAGATCAACATATAACATCTGCAAGTGATTTTAACATATAACTTTCAGTTTCTTATAAGAATTGTTGACTGTGTATCAATAATAAATGGTTGATTAATTTAAGTTTGCTCTGGTAATTTAAAAATGAAATCTAATAAATAGATGGATTAAAATAAAAAGAACAAAGTAACTTACTGTCAATGTCATCAAATATGTTGGTAGACCAATCAGAACGCACCACTGACTGGAGCATGCTATCAAACTTGCTGCGGTTGTCCTGGCCCACAATTCTGTCACGGAACAACCTCCTGGCCTCGTAGGCCCAGACTTCCAGCACAGTGTCTGCCGTGTTGTCCTTGGAGCCGTCTGTCAGGTCATACCTTAGCAGGCTCATGGCCCAGTTGGTCAGGTCTCGAGGTGTAAATAAGTAATGGCTGTAGTCATCCACTGTGAACCTTGACCTCAGCTTTGGACAAAAAGAGGCATTGATAATAAGTAAAAGAGAGAAAAAGTGTGGGAATAATGGGGGAGACTAATATAAATTGAAAATGTCTAAAAATAAACACCCATGTAAATATACATGGAGAGATGGGGGGGGGTACTAAAACTGAGCTTGCAATGTTTTTTTTTTTTTCTTGCAATCATTTGGCTCTTACAATCTGCAACTGTTTGTTGAAGATACAGCAGAAAATAAAACAACCTATATAAAAATCTGTTCTATTAAAATTTGTCTTTCAGAAAATGGCCAGAAAGCAAACACTATTAAAGTTTTCTGATTTATCAAACAAATATTTTCTGCTCCATTTACTAGAACCTATTCTTATACATGCTCCTTCTTCCTTTGTGCATGAAATATGTTACCTGAACCCCCATTAAAACAAGTGACTTGGTAGATCTTAAGTCTCTAATTAAAAAGTACTACATAATCATTGTCTGTAAAGGAGACTCTGTAACTTATAAGAAAAGAGATTATTTTATCATTCTTTAAGATTACATTTAGAGCAACTTAAATAAAAAGAATCAACCAAGAACCTGCTCATAGAATTGAATCATACTGTTGGCCAGGGCAGACACTTTAGAGTTACTTCCCCATACTGCATGTTTGGCTAATTGGCGATGTAAGATTGGCTTCAAGTAGGCAGCATAAATGGTCTGAAGTTGGTCTCTGTCTGGGTACCTGACATGAAGACAGCAAGAGATTTTAAATTTAATGTATTTTTTGTTCTCTACTTTATGTGTTTTTGTTTTACCAGAATATGATACTAATATCTGCCATCAAAAACATTTGGCTTGAGAAGTGAAAAAACATTACATCTTATACATTACCCCAGACTGGAGCACTACCAGCAGTTAGACCATGAAACTGCACCCTCTATGTCCTGAGCTCCTGAAGGCCAGGTCACTCTTTACTAACTTTTTTTCAACTCTAAATTGATATAAAATGCACAGTTTACTTACCCTACATTACAGATGCGAACCACTGAAGTGAATCTAGTGGTCAGTTTGTGTCTCCCAAGTGTTGCTCCTGCATTCATGCTGGCTACTATCTGGACACCTTCAAGTCCCACCCACTCCAGGTTGGAGTCATAGAAACCATTGTAGGTCACCACCTGCTGGAGAAAGGCAATCATCTGACAGGTGCCCCACTTGTCTGGCTTGGGAAGGTTAATGTCCTTCAGGTAGAGCAGGAGCCTCTCGCAGTCCTTTGGCCGGTACACTCGGCCAGTGTTGGTAGAGATGACCATACAGGTCTGGCCCAGTTTTTGCAGGATGTGGGAAGGATTGGTCTGGGCACTGCAGTGGACCATGGCCACTTGAGTTGACCTCAACTTTTCAAATGCATGGCGGAGTAAAAGTCTGAAGGAGGAAAATTATCAGATACATGTTGAAAGCATACAATGAAAAAAACAGACAAAAAGGTTTTTCATTATTTAAATACTAGATAAATTTTTTATTAAGGTCTATTTGGATAATCAAATGTGCATTTGATCTTTAAAAGATCTTTAATTTTTTTTTTTTTAGACATGTACAGATAATCACCCATCTTCTTGGAGAATGGTTTAACTAATGATAGTAAAATAATTCTTGTATTTATTTACAAAGCTACCTTGACAGCAAGCCCATCTTTAAGTTTTTAAAATT
>JADKLZ010000728.1:1080877-1095868 GCA_021533235.1 Biomphalaria straminea | reverse complement strand
TTGAAGAAATAAAAAAATAACTAATACTAATTGAAAAATGAAAATTACATAGTGTTTGACAGCTAGATCTAGATACTGTAAAATTAATATTTATTAATAAATATCTCATGTTTAAAAAATTCATTCAAAAATATGTTGAAAGAAAGAATTTCAATATTCTGTGTTAACTTTGTAATGTCTGTATAAGGGATAATATCAGCAGTTAAGTTTTGTACAGTATTGGGATGAATTTTTAAATATTCTACGTAACTTTATCATGTACATATAAGTGTACAAATCTCAGCAGTTAAGTTTTGTACAATATTGGGTTTTTACCCTTTGCCGCAGCCTTCAGGTCCACATATAATGAAAGGTTGTCTTGTGTCAGCATCAAGCCAAGGTAAAAAGTAATCCAGTGCTCTCTGAACATCTCCAGTTCTTATGACTGGCAGAGACATGGAGGACAGGAAGTTGTCTGCTCTCAGCTCTTCAGCTTTCTAAATCACATGAAGTCAAGAAAGTCAAGGCACATGGCATTACAACATTGAATTTTAATTAAATAATGAATTATAATTAAATTAATATTGCAGAATGGGGGCTTAGTGGTGAAGTGATTCTCTTCTGAATCAAAGAGTCTTTGGTTTGAATCTCTGTGACAACTAGGAAATTTGAATTTTGAGATTTTCAAGACACCATTCATTCTACACAAATCTAATGGGTAGTTGACGTTAGTTGGGAAAAATAAAAGCAGTTGGTTATTTAGCTGGCCATGTTCAACAATCATTAGCAATCAGCCATAGAAACAGCTGACCTCTACATTAACTAGCCCTCATAGATCCAAGGTCTGATAGAAGTACTTTACTTTTAGATCCAAGGTCTGATAGAAGTACTTTACTTTTACTCTTTTTATTTATTATCAAATTGTATGGTGAAATTTTTAAAATGATAATAACACGTATTAAAAATAAAAAATATTTACATTTAAAATGACAAAACAAAAATGAATAAATTTTTTTTGTAAAGATTCATACATACCTCCATGTTGTACTGCATCAATCTACCCAGGCTATTGTCAAAGAAAGTATCCAAAGGTCGCCTGGGGTCAGGGGGGGATTCATTGCACCAGGAGAAAACCTTTTTGTAAAAAAAATAACACACTAAGAATGAATGTTAAGTACTTGAGAGAAACAAAAAATAAAATGTAATCATGCTAGTTGTTTTTTTAAATAATACATCTCTCACACTAAGAGCTCCTATAGATGGAAGTAGCAAACCTCTTTAGCAAATATTTCCCTTGATCCTTCAGTGAGGTTGCCTCCTAGTCCATGAATCAAGCAGACGGCAAAGTGTGCCTTGCTGGTCACATGATGTAAGTGAGATAAACCATTCAGGACAATACCAACCAGACTTGTCTCTACAACTAAATCATTCTGGAATCAAAATCAAACATTCCACATAAAAGTTGACATTAGACTAAAGTAAAATCAAAAACTAAATCTGTAATGTTATTATAAATGTTGTTTTTTTTTTTAAATAAGAGTAACAGATTAAGATTATTTATTTGATCTTATAAAGAACATGTTATATCAATAAGTAACTTTGGTAATAGAAGGTACTAGTTGAGATTATTTGTTTGACCTATTTAAAGAACTTGTTATATTAATAAGTAACTTTGGTTATATAAGGTACTGTATCACTATATAATATAATGTAATGTAATGTTCTGTATCCCAGAACTGGTTTCCAAAACTGGTCCAGAAAAACAGCTGCTCTAAAACTACATAAGGACATGCAAGATATCTAGAGTTGCAAACTTAATTGTAGTGATGCTTTTGAATAATAGTTCATTGCTAATAAAAAAAAAATGCTAATTTTCCAAACAGTCTTTTTTGCTACCTGTTTCAGCACCCACTGCAGTGCTCTGTAGAAGTGATCTTCTATCCACCCAGACAAGAGTTGCTGGTCACTTTCTTCTTGAGTTTTCAGCCAGGCATTGACCAAAGCTTTCACATCAACATCTTCATCACTAACAAAAAAAATACTTTTTTTTTTAATTTGTTCAAAGCTCCAAACTAAATCTCTGATATTGCTGATGAAGTCCTAGCAGATTTCTACGAAGAATCAAACTCCACCATACATGATATACTAAATATTAAGAAATTATAAGAGAAAAAAAAAACTACCTGAGGAAGATCATACCCATGCGTGAAATGGTTGCAGGTGAAGCGCAGCTGAGGTCATGGGTTTCAAACAGGAAGTTGACATTAGGACCAAACTGAATTCTCTCTCCTGAAGGCATGGTAAGGAGACGGTTGTCATCAAGGACAGAATTCAACGACTCGATCCACTCAGGGTCAATGTCACCATCGCAGATGATCCAGGACTGAACTTCTATACAGCAACAACAGTTAAAATGTAAAAATTATAAACACATTATCCTTTATTAACCATATTTTAAAGTATCCTGTATTAACCATATTGTAAACAGATAATCCTGTATTAACCATATTTTAAATTATCCAGTATTAACCATATTGTAAACAGATGATCCTGTATTAACCATATTTTAAATTATCCAGTATTAACCATATTGTAAACAGATGATCCTGTATTAACCATATTTTAAATTATCCAGTATTAACCATATTGTAAACAGATTATCCTGTGTTAACCATATTACTAAATAATATTACTAGATACTAAATATCACATGAAGGTAGAGAAGCTAAAAGCAGTGTCTGACCTTGAGGTTCTCTGACCACCTGTCTGGCACTGTAGGTCAACACACCATCAGTCCACTCTCTAGTGTCCATGTCAATCTGACCCAGAAGCTGGAGGTCAAAAAAGAAAAAAAAATGCAATTTGAAATAAAAAAGATTTGAAGAGAGCTTTATAGTCTCCTTAAAATCTTGAGCCACTTTAAAACTTCTTGCCAAGATACTTTGGAAAAACATTCCTGTCCACCTTTAACAAACGTAACGGTGAAAGCAGACATTTTCCATTAAGCCCACTTTTCTTCTTTAAAGAGAACAAAATTGAAGAAAATTATAAGACTACATATATTGATACAGCATTTCGCTAATCAATTACTGTTCTCTAAATAATCCCCAGCAGACTATAACTTGGTGTTATCAAGTGTGTTTGTAACTATGGTGATGGTGAGACAAAATGATTGGTAAGTGGCTATGCAGTGTGACTGATGCCAGATAAGTGGCACAGTCATAAGCTGTCGAGGGTAAACCAGAGGGGGGTCCAGAATGCCAGAGTGAAAAGACATGTTTTTTGTAGTGAGCTAGATTTTGTTCAAAATACTGTTTTATACTATTACTAAAATTTACTACATTTATTTCATCTCAGGTTAAATTTGTTTATATTGTAAACAGATGTCTATTTAGTTTTGTTCACAAAGATGTTATTCAAGTTATTACAAGTTCAACATTTGTCTACCAGCAGATTGGTGCTATAAATAAATGACCATCTATAACATGTATCAAAAAAGGTAGGTCACAGCAGGATCTGCAAAATATTGTACAGCCTCTTTATCTTTGGACTTGAATCCTTACTTTTATATTGTAGTCATTTGTAATGTCTTTTACTTTTAAACATTTTTCAATGGAGAAAATTTGGAACAAGAATATTTTCCTAAAGAGATTATCTGATACATCAGCTCCTTGTGTAAATTGACTATATAACATTATTACCTGTGTTCTAGGCATAGCTTTTGGATTCATCACGTACTGCTTGACAGTTTTTCCCAGTTTCAACATTGCCTGACGTAGTATCTTCCATAAGGTTGTCTTTCCTGATCCACTGGGGCCAACCACCACAACTCCCATCCTCTGGCGCAGCTGCTCATAAAGTTCTAGAGCTTTCTTCACCTGAGACAAGTAAAAAAAAAGAATGCCCACTAATTTTACATTTATATAGAAATCATAAACATCATAAAAGAGGTGTGGTGGCTAAGTGGCAAGGTGCATGGCTTCAGAAGCACAGGGTCCAAAGTTTGATTCCTTGTGAAGCATGGTGGGAAGCGTGGTCGAGAGGCTAAGTGCGCATGAACTTGGCTTGGCTATCTAGAAGGGGGCCCGATGTTCGACATCCGACTCGGGCAGAGTTGTGTTTACTGAGCACCTAAAGGCAGCATGGAAAACCAACTCCTAGATACCCCCTCCCTCTCACTGGTCCACAAATAAGATTGGACCATAGTGCTCTGAGCATGCTATAAGCATAAAAGTAGTGGTATATAAAAGCTATAATAATAATAATAGTAATAATAAAAATAATAATGGGATTTTTAATTTCATGATTTTTAGGGCCAATCTTGAATCTGCCTAGCACTAATGGGTACCTGACATTAGTTGGATAAAAGTAAAATTGGTTGGTCATTGTGCTGGCTACATGACACCCTGCTCATTAACAATGGGTCACATAAATAGATGATCTTTACATCATCTCCCCTTGAAGACTGCATGTCTGAAAAGTAAACTTTACTTTTAACCTCTAGACATCCTAATAACAATAAATCCTCCATCACAGTTAAAGAAGAGCAGACTAAATGGCAGTAAAGTCTAATCTTCACTTTGAAAAGCAGATCCTTCTTAAGACATTGGTTAGATTGGGCTTATTGCATTACTACCATTTTCACTATTAGTTTTTTTAGCTAATCCTATTGCTATATTGCTCCATATGCTAGGAAAAATGTGTACAAGCACTCTTACTAAATCAACCTTAAAAATCAACAACTTACTTGAATTTAAATTTCTAATTAACATGAACAACTAGATTAATATATGTATGTTACAGGATATAATTATCTTCTTCTTTGAAAGAAACTTTTTTAATTTAGAAGATAGGATAACAAAAGCTTAAATTCACATTGCCACCATAGCTTATTAACTCTTTCTCTCCACAATTATTTTCCTTGTTCTGATAGAATGAGTAATTTTGCTCATTAGTATTTCACTATCCTGTTATGATTTAACTTCAATCACGTTTTTGTTAGTAAATAAGAAGATTTTATATTTGGTATCAAATTATAGGGAAATGTGTGCCCTTTATACACTATACAAATTAAAGTTTATAAAAACAAAAATCAATTTAGTTAAATTGGGGTCAAATCAACATTGGCATCGTCAATTAGGAGAGAAAGAGTTAATGTGATTTTTGACTATTTCAAAATTTGACCTCAAAGAAAAACAAAACAAATGATATCAAAATTATCAAAATTACATGCCTGATTGTCATTGACAATTAAATTATTCTCAGCACAAACTTCTTTAAAAGCTGCCCCCAGTGTCTCATACTCAATGTCCTTGAACTCCACACCTGGGAAAACATCCCGAACCAAAGCATCAAATCTGGAGCTGTCAGCAAAAGTCAGCTTTGAAAGGGTGTTGATTCTCAAAGCTTGGACCACCAACTTGGCTTCTAGGTTGGCATCAACTTTGACTGCAAACAAGATTGCCAGTTGAATAATAACTAATAGGGCCAGGCCCAAAAATCAAAATTATTTATTTATTTTTTACTTTTTTAGGAATGAAAGTTATGCTACTCATAAGGCTCAATTTGAGTGAAAATTTAAGAGGCTTAACTATAGTGAAGGTTTGAGAGGGTTTTTTTTTTCTTTAGAATTCAAGAGTTTGATTATCACACTTACCATTGCCAGATTTCTTTGAAAGTTGAAGTAAATTTCCACATCCACTCAGGACAGTTTTGAGAGCTCTTAGCCCCCAGTCATAATGTTGTTGTGGTGTTAGCAGCTCTCTAAAGAATAAAAAAACATAGGGATGTATTACAAATGAGAGAGTAATTGACATTCAAACTAATTGACATTAAAATAAATCAGCTAGAAAGTAAACAAGAAAAGAGTAATAAAAGAAACCTTACTTGGACAAGTTGAAGATACTGACTAACTTCCTGCCCAAATTCTTGGCCTGTTTAAAACCTTCAGAAAAGAGAATCACTTCAGCAATCAGGTCATTGTCAGGTTTTGTCATGGCCACAGGACGGAACAATTGTTTCAAGTTGTCTGGTAGTTTCTGTCTGCCTCCATAACCTTTCCCAGCAGGGTTCATGGTGATGAAGATCCCAGAATTATGGTCAATGTTTACCTGCAGAGATTTTAAGCAATTAGTCTATTCTTTGTGTTTGAAACTTAAAAAAAATAACCATGGAAAATGTTATCAGTGGAAAAGTCCAACAACTGATAGACCTACATCAATGCCTTAGAAAATAGAATTGATTCTGTTACTAGTTGTTGTTTTTTTTTTACTTAGGTCTTTCACATCTTAACATAAAATCAATGAGCCATTTTAAAAAAATCATGTTAATAAAAAATGATGGCACTTTAATTACTGGTACTTTAATGTTCCTTACAATTCTTGAGATTTTGTGTGTGCTTTGTTTAAAACAAGAAATACCACAGAATAAATCAACTCAGCAAAGTACAAGGACATTTTTTGCCAGAGTTTAAAAATAACTGCACAGACTTTAAGAGAAACATGTCAATGTTCAAGGGTTCTAAGAAAATTTAACAGGTTTATATGCTCTATTCACATATTATTATTTCAATAATACTGTTAACCATAGTGGCAACATGGATAGAGTTATCTCAGAGTGTAATCAGCTGTCACATTACATAGACCTGACAGTCTCAAGTGAACGCTCCTCATGTAAATCACCTGTAATATGGTTATGAATTCAAGTGGAAAAGATAATTTTTCAAGAAGCCCTAAGGGACCCTATACATAGACAGTGTTTCAGAATCAAGACAGTTCAGCCCAGTTCAGTTTAGCATAGCAAGATAAGATGGTTCAGTGAATCCAGAGTGAAGTAGTATAAGTCTTCAATGAGACAGAGCGGTCAGTAAAATTCAGTACAATGATTACAGACATTTTTTTAAAGTATTTGATTTTTTATGCATCACACTCATTAAAATATTACTGTATTTGGAGAAGCATTGTATTAGTCATTGAGAAGGTTGTGTCGTAGTGTACAGTTTGATAGAGAATAGTTGCAATACTAAAACATTCACTTTTTTGTGTCCAATTTTCTTTAAAAAAAAGCAATATTAAGACAGGAATGTGTTTTGTTTTGAATTGTTAAGAATATATTCTCATATTACGTAGCATCAGAAATCAAAGTCAGCAGAACGATACAAACTTTACATTCTCATGTTTAGTTCAACTAAAAGCTTACATTTCTTTCCAGCAATTCTATAGCTTTGGCTTTGTTTTTGATGGCGTCCTGTATGACTTGAATCTGCATGGAGACAGCAGACAGCACAGCTTCCTCCAGACGATTGAACTCATCAAAACAACCCCAGGCACCACACTTGACTAGACCAATGAAGATTCTTCCCATAGACTTCACATCAATGCCCTATTAAAAGAATACATGTAAAGAACATTGATACCCTAATGAGCAAATATATTTTAATAAGAAATCTATTTTAAGGTAATACCCAAGATTTTAATAGATGATCAAAAACATTGAAGAAAAAAAAAGATGTAAAGATAAAAACTGTTAAACTTCCCTTTCATTCAACTAGTAATAGTTCCCCTTTCAGACCTTGCAATCTAAAGTGCAGATGATGTAAAGATCATCTGTTTCTGTGGTCCATATTAAACAAGGGTGTTATGTGGCCAGGACAATGACAAATGACTTAATTTTTCCCCAACTAACATCAGGTACTCATTAGAGCTTGATGGACTCAGAGCAAAATTAAAAATACCAGTCTTCACCAGGATTTGAACCCAGGACTTGGAAGCCCATTGCTTTACCACTCGGCTAACACACCTCCTTTTTCCCTCAACTATAAAGATAAAAAAATCAGGTCTTCTAAAGGTTCCATGTGACGCTATATAATGAATTTATAATTTTAAAGAAGCAAATCTAGTAGTACAAAAAAAGATTACTAGTTAAAATAATTTATTTTTCTGAACGCTTTACCTCATCACAGTTAAAGACTAACACTTGACGACCAAACAAGCCACCCAAAGCTTTGACTGACTCAGTTTTGCCAGTACCAGCAGGACCATATGGGTTCCCTCCTAGACCCATGTGCATACCTGGAAACAGAACAAAAACATACAACAAATGTTTATATTTTCAGTTAGTACGAGAGTTTTTTTTGGCAATGATAATTTTTTTTTACTTTTCTATTCAAGTACATTTTATTTGGTATGTTGTAATATTTTGTTAAATGTAAATTGACATTTCTCTAAGATGAAAGAAAGTTTATTTTTATGTACCTTTTTAGTTAAAATTGTAATGTATTACATGGATGCAATGACTTATGCAAGTAAAAGTCAATTAACATTTATCAGTCATTGGAGAGTTACAGTGAATTACCTTGAGTCAAAGTCAAGTAACATTTATCAGTCATTGGAGAATTACAGTGAATTACCTTGAGTCAAAGTCAAGTAACATTTATCAGTCATTGGAGAATTACAGTGAATTACCTTGAGTCAAAGTCAAGTAACATTTATCAGTCAGTGGAGTGTGGACAAGTTTAGCAGCGTTGCCTTGGTACTCAAAAGTGTACTCAAATTCAGAGTCTACCATTTGCATGACACACACACCATCTTTACGAATGTAGTATCTAGCAGTAGAAAAGTTAGAAAATAAAATTCTATTAATAAAAAATGGTGTTGTTTTAGATCTTCTCTCCTGAAAGAGATTTTCAAATTCTCTCTCAATGTTGGCAAAACCAATTATTGCATGCACAATAACATTTTTGTAAAAATGTGTTTCTTTGTTTTGTGTGTTGTGGATGCTCCTTGAGAATTAAGACCATTACATCCCAGCCCCAACCCCCAGCAAAACAACAGCAGGTGTGGTTCAAACCCAAGAATTTCTAATTGACTTTGTTGTGTAATGAAAACAAGATTATTCAAAGGAAAGTTAAAATGAATTTAAATTAGTTAAGTTCCAATTCCAAACTTTGTGATCTATAGGTCAGACGATTTAAAACTCATCTATTTCTGTGGCCCTTGGATAACAAGGGTGTCATGTAGACAACACAACAACCATCTATATTTTTCCCCAAACTAATATCAAGCACCCATTAAAGTTGGGTGGACTGAGAGGCACCCTAAAAATCCCAAAATTCAGTTCCAGATTTGAACATGGGACCCCCTTGGTTTGGAAAAAAAACACTTTACCAATCAGCCACCACGCTGCCTAAAATGTATTTATATGACAAAAAAAGTTGTATAAAATGGACAAGAAAAGAAATAATTTCCAATAAACCCAAATAAACTTTAATAATTCCAAATAAACTTTAATAAACCCTAATAAACTTTAATAAACCCTAATAAACTTTAACAAACCCAAATAAACTTTAATAAACCCAAATAAACTTTAACAAACCCAAATAAACTTTAATAAACCCAAATAAACTTTAATAAACCCTAATAAACTTTAATAAACCCTAATAAACTTTAACAAACCCAAATAAACTTTAACAAACCCAAATAAACTTTAACAAACCCAAATAAACTTTAATAAACCCAAATAAACTTTAACAAACCCAAATAAACTTTAACAAACCCAAATAAACTTTATAATTTTCAATGTAAGCTACTTCTCAAACTCCCTAGCAGCTAACAATAAAAGAAGCCTTCAACAAACCTGAGCTGTTTCTGCCACTGCCACTCTTGGACTGATTTCACATTGGTTGCCACCAGCTGCTCCACCACGTCCATGTTGTGGATTGTGTCCAAGATCAAAGCTTTCAATTTCAACTGGAGAACTAGGGAGCAAGTGTCACAAAGGAAATGTTAGTTTCATGAATGAAACACAAACATATCAGATTGTTTACACATTTGTAAAACCATTTAAAAATCAGCACAATTCTTTGTAAAAAGAAAAGCAACACTAACTGTAACACCAAACAAATAATGAACAGATGACTTCTATTTCAAGTGGTTTTCAGAAACTAGACATTTATATAAGGGACTTGGTGGCATAAGGCTTAGATTACCAATTTGGAAAGGGGGGGGGTTTTGACATGTCCAAATCCAGGTGAAGTTTGGTATTTTTAATTACAGAATTTTAAACATGATCCTGAGGCAACTTTAATGGGTACCTGCTTTAAAGTTAAAGAAGTAAAGGTGGCAGGTGCTGAACACATGACACCCTCATTAACTATCAGCCATAAAACAGATAAGCTTTACATCAATTGAAGGTCTGAAAAGGGTACCCTTACTTTTTCTAAAACTTTATAAAAAAAAATGTTTTTCAAACTTTTTAACACATTATATCCATGTTGAAAAATGAATAATTTGATAATTTAATTATCTCACTTGATGACTTACCATTAGCTTCAGTGCTTTGAACTCCCTCTAAATCCACATTGGTATAACCTTCCAGTTGACCCATGACCTCATTCTGAAGGTCTCTCAAACTGTTTTTCCGAATGGCCTCCTCGCAGCTTTCTGTAAACTTGATGTACTCAGCCAAACACAAGATCTGAGAATGTTTAAAAATACACATTGACTGATCTGAAGCCATGCTTTGGTAGCTCAGCACTGAATAACTTTTTAAAAAATGTCTAGAAAGATCTCATTGGTTTGAACATCTAGTGAATGAGATGTTTAAATAGATCCCAAGTTCAATCTGTTTAACTAGACTGCATCAGGACATAATAGTTTTGTTCCTAATAACTGGATGGTCAAATTAACCAGATTCAACAGTAAATTAGGATTTGTTTCAGTGTAAGATTCAGTATGAATAAGTGGCCTGATTAATCAGATTTAGCTATTTTAACTCTTTCTCTCCTGAAAGAAGCAAGCATTCCCCTTTAATTCTATATCAAATATAAAATTTCCTGATAACTAACAAAAATATTAAAGTTTCATCCTAACAGGATAGTGAAATACACATGAGAAAAATAAATAATTCCATTAGAAAGTGGAAAATAATTATGGAGAGAAAGAGTTAGAAATTTAAAAATCACACTAGTATTAATTTGAAAAAAATGAACTTAACAAAATTGATACTTTCCAATATTAAGGCAAAATGAGCTTATTAGATAAACAATATCATTAGAAATGAAGTCTATACACTAGTGGAAAATGAAATAAATTTGTAACAGAAATCATCTAAAGATAAAACTGTAAGACTTAACAATTATATTGCTTTAACATACAAAGGGCAAGAAAAACTACTGGAAATGAAAGCTGTTGTATGAGAAAAAAAAAACTAACTTGCCAGTACAGTACAACAAGAAAAAACAACCGCAGGTTAGAGTATATACCTGTGATGGGTATTTTTGAGGGTCAAGGCCACCACGACTTGTCTTGGCATCCTTCAAACAAAGCATAAGGCATTCTTTTAAAGTATCTTTCATCTCATCTGCCAGTTTGCCCAACCAAACCTGAGGGAGTGAGCATTGTTGTTCATCTTAGTAGTTAAAAAAGAAATTTTTAAGACTACAACAGTATTGAATAGTTTTAAATAATAGATCATTGCTGTATTTAAAATTTCAATCCAGGCAAAATATAAAATCAAATCCACTTTAGAAACTAAATATTTAAAATGATATTTTTATGCAAATTTTTAAAGGCTGCTTTTATTTTTAATCATCTTTCTTTTATTTTGAGGAGAGAGAGTTAAGAAAAGTCTACTATATACCTCCACATCAGAAGTGACCTTGACCTTCCTTTTCAAAGGGACAACCTCTCCATCCAAAGATTTCATGGCTACTATGTGACTGTTGTCTTCATCAAAGTCCACAGAGTGAATGCCAGCAAATAATTTTTTCAAGTGGGACTGGATTACTGGATTAATTGACCAAAAAAAAAAATAAACTAATGAAGCATATAATTTCTATACAGTAAATAAAAAAGTAACCAAAACTTTTTTTTGGATAAAGTTCAAGGCAAGCTTTTCATTGATAGTTTTCATTAGAACCAAACTGGTGAAAAAGTCTACATGATTAAGTAATAGATTACAAGTGATATATTACATAACATTCAAAGAGTTAAAAAATTTTGGTTTAATGTAAAATAGTTTCCCCTTTAGACCTTGTAATCTATGAGACAGATGATGTTAAGGTCATCTGTTTCTTTGGCCAACAGTTCAAGAGCAGGGTGTCATGTGGCCAGTACAATGACTCTTTCATACCTAAATAGCAACAGTTGCCTTACCTACCCCAGACAAATGTTACTTCATGCAACATTTCAATGATCAAAAAACATTTTTACTAGCAAGAAAATACTTTCAATGCTTTAAACATTAATTTGGTTAACTGATTTTTTCCTTCGATTTTGTAAATAAGATAAAATGTTAATTTTCTAACCTGTTGGATTTGTTGCTTGTCCAAGTATTTCCAGTAAATCATCATCTCCAATGAAATAAAAGCGAGGAAAGAGAGACCTTTTCTCCTGTAAAATAGATTGGAAATATTATAAGTTACATAAACAATATTTTATGGAAATTTGTCAAAACAGAACTTGGTGACTAATTTGAAAGATAAATCAAAGGTAGACAATCCAAATATTCTTACTTCCAGGAACTCATTCAAAGATTTTTGACATCGCTGAAGTTGATCCAACATGGTGACCAATAAGTTTCTCAGCCCAGATTGGTTGACCAATGAAAGAACTCGGTTGTCTCTGTTGACATCTCTCATTATGGCTCTACATAGAAACAAACAAAAGTTAGTTGAAGACAAAGGAATTAGTCTTGCAAGAAGCAACAAATTAACTGCACCTTTTCAATGACTTGAAACATTCTTAAAGACTTTCAATTAATTACAATGTCTTATTATCTAATTTTGTGAGTTAAAGTTTTTAAAGATTTTTAGTCTATGTAATAAGAATACAATGAACAAATTTAGAACAAAAAAACTAACATAAGATTTTAATATGCTCAAATGACACATCAACTACACATAGACAACAACACATTACATTTTGATAACATTCTCACAAGGTTAAAAAAAATATAACAAAAAGGAGCAACAATTTTATCACAAACCATTACAAGTTTTTAAATCTAATATGTACACACTGTTCATCATGTAATTAACACTAAACATAATGAGACCTTGTATTCATTTTACAAAAAAACATTACACTTAATTATAACAAAAAAAAATGTGTAAAATTATGCTGTCAACATCAAGACAATCTCACTAGACAAGTTTGAAAAAATCACAAAAAAAAGGAAGGCAGAAATATGACATTGCAACTGGGAGCAGGATTTTAAGTCTCTTATGACAGATCTCCACAGAGAGAGCTTTCTGCCCAATTTGAGGAATGTTGTGGAGAGATCTAAGCATAAATCAATGAGTACATCAACATTGGTCTATTTTATATTTAGGCTATTCAATCCATACACAATAACAGTCAGTCAGTCATCTATTGTGTTTCACTCATTTTCAGAACCTTTTTAAGAAAAAATCTAATTACCTAAAGTCATCATCCACTCTTTTGAATCTTCCCTGCTCTTTAGGAAGAGCTCCTCGTCCAAATATGGGCTCTAGGTAAACCCACTTACGCTGAATTTGGTTCAAATTGTGCAGGTACTCATCCAGGTCAGCCAGACGCTGCTCCCACACTGAGGCTTTGTCTTCAAAACTTTTGTAGTAGGGAGAATCTTTAAGTGACTGCAGTAAGCATTGATTGTCACCTACCTATAGAGACAAATAAAAATTAGTACGTGTATAAAAAACAATAGTTGAGAACAATATTAGTTTTATTTATATAGAAATTGGGATGTTGATATGGTGCACATAGCTGCACATGTTACAAGATAATAAAGTTTTGTTATTTTGCCTTGGGGCATGGTGGCTGAGTGGTTAAGTGCTAGGCTTCTGAACCTGGGGTCCTAGGTTCAAATCTCCGTGAATTTTTATTTTTAGGGTGCCCTTGGATCCGCCCAATTCTAATAGGTACCTGACTTAAGTTGGGAAAAGTTAAGACGGTTGGACAATAACCGTTAGCCAAAGAAACAGATGACTTAAACATCATCTGTCACATACATTGTAAGATACATTGTAAGATCTGAAAGGGAAACTTTACTTTATAAAAAAGGTTTTATTAGAATCTAATAAACAGTCTACAAAATTGAACCAACCTGGTTGACAAGATCTTTCCAATCTTTGATCAGATTCATTTTATTCTTGTTGCTGTCCACATATTCAGTAAAAGCAAAAATGGCTCCAGCTCCCCATAACTCCAGCTCACGGATGGCTTCTCTGATTGTTACCTCCCCTTGAGCTCGTTGGTTCAATTCCTGAAATTATAATAAACTGAATGAAACTAATTTCTCAAAATCATTAATGCAGTCAAAAATCAATAACATTCTGCATTGTAATATCGAACAATAAAAATTTTTTTTTTAAGCTTTTCAAAAAGTCCTAGCCAAACAGTTGGTTAGGGAGCTTCACTTTTAACTAAAATAGAATATTTTAATTCAATGATAACTATAACTTTTAACTGGGAAGCGTGGTCGAGAGGCTAAGTGCGGCTTGAGATTGGCTTGCTTGGCTACCTAGAAGGGGGCTCGAGGTTCGACACCCGACTCGGGCAGAGTTGTGTTTACTGAGCGCCCAAAGGCAGCACGGGAAACCAACTCCTAGATACCCCCTCCCCCCCCCCACTGGTCCACAAATGAGATTGGACCAAAGCGCTCTGAGCATGCTATAAGCATGAAAGTAGCGCTATATGAAAAAGCTATAATAATAGAGCTACTTCATTATTATAGCATGCTCAGAGCACTATGGTCCAATCTCATTGGTGGACCAGTGGGGGGAGGGGTAGCTGGGAGGTTTTTCGAGGAGCCTTTAATGGCTCAGTAAACACAACTCAAACCTCGAGCCCCCATTACAGAGCCAAACCAAGTTCAAGCGTAGTTAGCCTCTAGACCATGCTTCCCAATGCTCTTTGAAAAGAGAATTAGATAAGGACATTTATTGTAAAATCATTGGCAACCAATAAAAACCACTTGGATACCTATTATACCTATCCACTTGGATACCCATTATACCTATCCACTTGGATA
>JADKLZ010000728.1:1052369-1071562 GCA_021533235.1 Biomphalaria straminea | reverse complement strand
GTAACAAGAAATTCATCTTTGTCTCATCAATCTGAAACATATTTGTACCAAGCAATTCATTTTTCTACATGTTTGCCTTCTTTTTTAATCTATTAGTTGCAGATGTCCCTTCAAAGGAGAAGATAACAATGTCCTACATTATCAATGTCTTAGTCTAGTAATGCATTTTAATTAGAGACTTAACTCTTTCTCTCCTAACAAAATAGAATGTACTAATGTAAAAAAAAAAAAATAACAATTCTGTCAAAATTTGAAAGAGTTAAACTCTTCTAAGACATTGATTTTCTTGGCTGAATCAAGCAATGCTTCGATGGAACTAGGGAAGAAGGACTTGTATGAATGCTTCGATGGAACTAGGGAAGAAGGACTTGTATGAATGCTCCAATGGAACTAGGGAAGAAGGACTTGTATGAATGCTCCAATGGAACTACGGAAGAAGGACTTGTATGAAATGGTCCAAGCATAAGGAATAAGAAATGCATCTTTATCCTTAAACTCGTAAGTGAAGACAACAGACTATAAACTGAACAGTTTGAGACATTTTTCAAAGACTGACCTTAGCCTCCAGCTGTTTGACATAGATAATGTTGTTGACAACTTCTGGGTTGTTTTTGCCTTTAGGAATACGATCTTTCCCTCCTTTGCCAGTGCAAGAGTTGAAGTCTTCATTCACTTGTCTCACAAATGTAATCAACTGACCCAGGAGAGTTTCTCTGCAAGTAATTCATGTTCTGTATTTATTTTTTTATAGTCAAATAATGAAATAGACAAAGTCAATAAAATTAATAAGGATGATCACAGCAAAATTCAAAATTTTTTTTTTCTGTTTTGTTTCAATGTTTTGGATGTTTCTTCAGATTTTGAAAATAATTGCTTCAAACACAACCTCCAGCAGGATGATAAAGGAGTGGCAGAGGGCAGGCTTTAAATCCAGGCCAATTGAGACATCAGGCGGATAGTCCAGAGCTCCTATCTGCTCAGCCAAAACATTTTGTGTATCAGTATTAGAAAAGTATTTGTTCTAGTGAATGTATGTTCAGCATGGGTTTAGAAGTTAACCTCAAAATATGACCAAAATTGAATGAAAGAATAATGAATATATTTATTATTTCTAAAGAAGGTTAGTTCAGTAGAGTAGAAAACTATAATTATACTTTTCTTTTTACAAATTACACTTGATTCATGTTACAGCATCCTAAGTGTGCACTGGTCAATCTCTTTTTGTGGACATGGGAGGTAGAGTAGCTGGGAGAAGCTTTCTCTGCTACCTTTGTGAACTCAGCAAACACTATTGGCTAGATGCAAATCCTAATGAAATATTCTTTGTCAATACCAGCATTTGAACATAACCCCCATGTTAGATAGTCAAGCAGTTTATGCCAATAAGCTACACAAAAGTTTTGTGTGATTTTTACAGTGCATACTGACAATAGCTGGAAATAGTTCCACATCAGCTCTGTGCACAGTTTATTCTTATCTTGGAGGGGTGGGGGGCTAAGTGGTTAGGTGCTTGGCTTCTGAATCTGGGGTCTAGGGTTTGAATCTGGGTGAAGACTGGGATTTTAAATTTCAGGATTTTTAGGGTGTCCCTGAGTCCACCCAACTCTAATGGGTACCTGACTTAAGCTGGGGAAAGTCAAGCCACCCTGCTTGTTAACTGTTGTCCAAAGAAACAGATGACCTTAACACCATCAGCCCTATAGATCACAAGGTCTGAAAAGGTGAAATTTACTATTCTTATCTTACATCTTTTTCCTGGGAAACTTTTCTGTTCTATTTACAAAGCTTTGATTAACTAGAACTATTCTAAAGTGACTTTTGTAAGTATGACTAAGCATTTGAAAATGATATGAATACCTCTCTGCAATGAGTTCCTTAGTAATTGTTGGCCTCCTAACAAGTTCTTTATATCTTTGAAACTCTCTCAAAAGTTGTTGTGGGTTCTGGTCTAACTGCCTGAACTGATTCCGTAGTTTACCAGCAATTCTCTGCTGTGAGGGCTCCATGGAGCGTTCATATTGCTGTACAGCTGCAGCCCACAGGGGCTGTGTGTATGGATTGTACTGGAGGGGGTTGAGCCCCAGAAATGGAGTAAATGCCTCAGAGACACTCAGCTCTTTTTGTTCCTGGGCAGTTAGAAGCCTCAGAAGCTGCTCATGCACAGTTCTTATAGACAGAATCTGACAAAAAGAACATAAAACAGAATTTATAGTTTATGTCACAATGGCAATGTTTGTCATATCTTTTAAAATACAGACATTACTTCAAACAAAATGATTACATCATACATAAAGTTCTAGGTCAATCTAATCATGTATATTAACCAATGACTTAAGTTCTGCCAAGTCATAGGTTTTCTTGGCTGACTCAGGCAACCCATCATATACTCTTATAGTACTAGGGAAGAAGGAGCAATGTTTAGGAGATGCCATGCCACCAGAACTTTCTGAATATTGGAATAAAATACAGTTTATGGAAGGTATGTTAATTTGGGAGTCTTCAGAGAATCACATGTTGAACAAGAATAGCAAGCTCTGTATAGATTTAAAAAAAAAAAAGGAGTGCATTTAATCCTTAAAAACAACAGGCTCTCAGAACGTTTTCATTTTCTTTTTTCTTTACCATTAAAAAACTTAGTCTACATTTTAAATTGATCTCTAATTATTCAGAAACACACAACCTATACAAGTTATTGCTAAAATATATAGCAAAAAAAAGAATAGGGAAGCAACATGCCTGAGGGAAGATTTTTGGAATCCAAAAAGAGCATAACAAAAACGTTTTATAGAAAGCTATAAATCATTGGCTAGATGTAGATAAATGAATGTATATTACAATATTAATCTTGAGACTAAACACTTTTTTTTGTTTGACTTTCAATATCTTAAATCAATGACTCTTGCTGATTCATTTGCAATGTTCTGATTTCAAAGTCTAATAAATGACTCAAAATTAAAACCAAATAATGCCCAAAACATGGTAGCAAATTTTCTAAAAATAATTTAAAAGATACCAGCTACTAAAAGCTAAGTTTTTCATGTATTTGTTCATTGTGTTTTGATTTTTAAGTGAGATTATCTTACATTCAGGTCAAATAACTCAAATAATAATTTTAGTATATAAATAAAGACATAAATAAATAGACATGAATAAACTTATTTAATTTTTTTAAACACTTTTAAAAATGAAGTAAGAAGTACTTAATGTCATAACACATAACCGATGTAATATAAGCAAGTAGATGGTCTGTACAAACCTCTTCAAGTCTAGCGCCCAGCTTGACTAGAGTCTTCGGTTTGCATGTCTCTCCTTTCCAAGGATGAGGTCCATATCTTTTCCAGAACTGTGAGGTCAATGTTTCACATGCTGTGGTCCAGCGCTCACAGAGTGAGACACCCATCCTGAGGGACTCTCTCACTGAGCTAAACTGACCAGTCCACATATTCACAGAGGCCAGTTTCTGCTGGACATAGCGACCAAGGGAGCCAGCTACAAGTGTTACAAAAAACACATAATACAATGAAATTGTAACATTTTTTAAATAAAAAATTTAAATTTAATTGAAATATTCAAATACTTTCAATAGATATAATGATCACACTGTGTACGAGTCACTCTTCCAGTCAACTAAACATTGTCATGTGCATTAGAAAAAGTCAAAATTAAATTTTCTCTCATTTTAAATTAATCTACTTCAATACTTAAATTATTTAATTATTTGCATACAATAATTCATTTTATAACTAGATCTTAAGGAACACAGTGTTCTATTACATAATGCCACACATATTCTGCTAGACAGCAGGCAAGGTTTAAACTTGGCATCATCCTGACAAGAGTCCAAAATGCATAGCATTGTGATTTAGTTTCTAGTTACCATAATCACAGAGGCTTATGCTTGACATGTTTGCAACAATAAATAGTTGTATATTTTATAGACTTTACAAGTTGTAAAACCTCAATAAAAATACAACAGTTCAAGTCTCTACATAAGAGCTCTATTCTAAATAAAGTCTCTCTATACAAGATCTATTCTAAATAAAGTCTCTCTATACAAGATCTATTCTAAATAAAGTCTCAAAAGTATTCTGTTTTTACATCATTCATTATATAGGCATCTGAAGGAGTCACATCATTACAATTGAGGAGGAAATTAGAGATGATCTAATTATTCTATAAGTATAAAAGTAAAGTTCCCTAATCAGTCCTTGCCATCTATAGGGCAGATGATGTAAAGGTCATCTGTTTCTGTGGCCCATGGTGTGTGTCATATGGCCAGCACTAGGATCAACCACATTTACTTTCCCCAACTAATGTCAAGTACCCATTATATCTGGCTGGATTAAAGGGTGCTAAAGATCCTGAAATTTAAAATCCCAGTCTTCACCAAGATTTAAACATGGACCTAGTTCAGGAACTGCACATCCAATCATTCAATAAAGTAAACCTTATTTATCTAGTCATCACAGAGAAAATAGAAATAATGTAGCTTGTAGAACCTGAGTACATGATATTATAATTCATGACACCAACAAGAAGAGTTTGAGTTTAGGCACATCGGCACAATTTAGGCCATGTCATCACCAACAAGAAGAGTTTAAGTTTAGGCACATCGGCACAATTTAGGCCATGTCATCACCAACAAGAAGAGTTTGAGTTTAGGCACATCGGCACAATTTAGGCCATGTCATCACCAACAAGAAGAGTTTAAGTTTAGGCACATCGGCACAATTTAGGCCATGTCGTCACCAACAAGAAGAGTTTGAGTTTAGGCACATCAGCACAATTTAGGCCATGTCGTCAACACAAAAAAAATGTGTAATAGTATAAAATTTAGTCAACAAGTACCAATAATTTCCATGAGTTGTCTCATTCTGTGTTCAGGGTAAGGTGGGCTTCCCTGCTTCCACAAGTCGTCCAGTGTGTCTTGAGTTATCTCCACTAGTTCCATGCCATCCTGCAAGGACAAAGAATCCAGTCCTCCGTAATCTTTGGAAATAGGGGCAAAAAGTTCAGTGTAACTCTCTGCAGCCTCTCTTAGATCCCCACCTCCTGCATTGGATCTGGTCATGTCTTGCCAGTACTGAAATTCATCCATTGGTGTCAAAATACCTAAGAAGAAACAAAATATACAGATTATTTATCATGGAGTTTGATGATATCAATGAATATAGGACCTGGAAAAATTATAAAAAATTATATTTCGATGCTGACCAAACAAATATAACAAAACATTTTTAAAAAGCACACCTTCCACTACAAAGGAATTTTATTAATAAATAATTGCTATATTTTAACTCTAAATGTCTTTGTTTTCATTTTACAAGGTTTGGACATTCCATCAGAAATGAAGATTATTACATCCCAGTTAAGACCTTCTGCAAGACTGCAGAGAATGGAAGGGGACAGGGTTCAGAGCTTGTACAATAATGGTGACAGTCCAAAGCACACACCTCATGACCAGGCAGTTGTTATATGGATAACTTTATGCAGTTTAAAACATTTAGCAATGTTCAAAAGACTAAATTAAATTATATCTACCTGTAATTTAATAATTTCTTGTTTATTAGTATTTCTAAAATAACTCAATTTATTAATCTAGTGTAAAATAACTTATGTTCTTCATTAAAATATAAATTGAATAAGTTAAAAATGTAATTCACACTTTCTGGTACTATCATTCAAAATAATTGACTTAGTTACTTACTGCCCAGATTTTCCTCTTCCCCTGTGCGACCTTTAAAACTGGGATCTCGTTTACGTATGGCAGAGCCAAGACCAGCTTCTAGTTCACTCAATAAACTTTGGAGTTTGGGGTCAATGTTACGGCTGTACTTCCCATCATCCAACAGTAATGGGGCATAAACCTGGTAGATTAAAAAGTATTCCCAACAGTTGAGAAAAACAAAAAAAAAAAACTTTGAGAAACGTACACCAAAGAGCTGTACTAAGAATGTAAACAAAGAAAACACCTTTTGAACTGCATGATATAAAGTATTGAGTGGAGAATCAATCATAGATGAGACAATGACATTGGCCTGGAGATTATCGGGCGTTATTGACTCAGGGCGTATCTTGAAAAAGACGATCACTCTTTCTTTGGAATCTGATGCCTCAACCTAAGAGAAGTCAAATAAATTACTTTAAAAAAATTAAACAATTCAATTAATTTCATTGTATCATTATATCTTAAGTATTGTGTGTGCATATTTATTGTCCCATTCAAAGTTTAGGTTATTAAATTATTATTATAGCTTTTATATAGCGCTACTTTCATGCTAATAGCATGCTCAGAGCGCTTTGGTCCAATCTCATTTGTGGACCGGTGGGGGGAGGGGGTATCTAGGAGCTGGTTTTCCGTGCTGCCTTTGGACGCTCAGTAAAAACAACTCTGCCCGAGTCGGGTGTCGAACCTCAAGCCCCCTTCTAGGTAGCCAAGCCAAGCCAAGCTCAAGCCGCACTTAGCCTCTCGACCACGCTTCCCAATAGTCTTATGGGAGTTGGGTTCCTGCATTACATTGGAGTGCTTGTGTCACTAGAAGTATTTCTAGAATGACTACTATGTGAAAACTAAACAACACCAGCCTAATAACAACTTTTAAAGACATACTCATCTCATGACAATATTTTATCAACAAATCTCACAAAATTATTTTCCCTAACAGCTTAAAATAATAAGCCTTGTTTATGAACAACAAACCAAAGCTTAAATTATTACCTGTAATTTCTAAATACTCAAGCATTCTAAACATTTTAGCATATTGTTCAGTCATATGACATGTACAGTCATTTGTCCATGTTTATATGGGACTTACTTTTGTTTGTAATATTAAATGGCTCACACTAAATCTACAACTTAGAAGTACCCCTTTCAGACCTTGCAATCAATGGGAGCAGATAATGTAAAGATGTGTTTCTATGGCTGACAGTCAATAAAGGTGTTATCTAGACAACACAATGACCATCTGCTTTTACTTCCCCAGTCTAAGTCAACCATTAGAGTAGGTTGGACTTTGGAAAGGGAGTTTTACAAAATTCCAAATCTAATCCCAGTCATAACCAGAATTAAGTTTCAAACTTTGTACTCTAAAAGTCAAGTGTAATATCATTTGACCACAATAGCTTAAAATCTTCAACTTACTTTGTTTAAAAAATCTAAATCTTCAACTTACTTTGTTTAAAAAATCAATCTTTTTGTCTTTCTTGGGATCCAGTTTTCCAGCAAGTACCATCACATTACCATCATCAAGAAAGCTGTTTAATGGTGGACTGTTAAATAAATTTGTGATTGCACTGTCATTGACCATCACGCCAAAGTAGTTGGCAGTGGTCACCAAAACAAAATCTTTTCTAGAATCTCCAGGCATCCTGAAGCTTATTGTTGTCAACTGTGATGAATTTCAGCTAACATGGATCAGCTTTCAATTATTTGACTATCTTATTTTAATCACTGAAACAAACAACATTTTCATAAGACAATTTTTTTTTACACAAAAATAATAATAATAATAATAAGTACTACACCCGCTTCAGACCTTGCAATGTAAGGGCAAATTATGTAAAAGTTCATCTGTTTTTCTGATCAATTGTTACAAGGTTATCATGAGGCCAGTACAATGGCCAACCACCTTTCCTTTCCCTAACTAATCTCAGGCACTCTTTAGAGTTTGGTGGATTCAGTGAGAACAGCACACTATTTTCCCTTGGCACAAGAAGAAGTGGATTCAGGGACATTCTTACTTTCCCATCCATCCTCAATATTTAAACCAGAGGCCCATCATGCACTTTAGTACTCAGTCACCATGCACACAATATACATCAAATCATATCTTGGTTGATAAATATATATATATTGTTATAACCCTTATGGCGGCACAAAAGGGTTAACTGTGTGTAATCAGCTGACATGTGACACAGGCCAGTAGAACAGTTGAGCGTGCTATGTCGAAGGGGAAAGAACAGTACTGGCATGAACTTTGCACGCAAATGTGACCACTGTTATGGTCATCGGATCATAAGCCTGTGTGTAGGAGAAACCAGAGACAGAGTGTGTAGGCAAGCAGTTCAAGACAGGACACGGAGAAGACCAGGTCTGTTAGTATGCTTATGAAGTCGGTCCTGGTCGAGTCCTCAAGTGAATGTACGTGTCCAGAAGAGACAGAGACAGTAGAGTTTAGTTTGTGATGTACAGTGTAGCATTTGTAGCTGTTGATGTGCCAATTGTCTAGTATTGGCTGTTATCTTTTCCATTAGTAAAGTACCAGATTATTTTTAGAGCTCTTGTTGTCAGATTCTTTGATGTGTTGTGTTATGTGTTTAGCAGTGTTTACGGAAAGCCTGAGATAGGAATCTGAGAGTCGTAACAATATTCTAAATATGCACACAGGCTGATATTATTGATCACCATGACTTATGTTGATTTTTATATTTTTTTCAATAAATAAGAGAGATTTCATATCTGAATTTTATTAGGACAATGATTCATGAACATAAATATATAGATCTCTAGATCTACATCATAGCCAGTAAGCTGATAGATTTCTATGAGCTTAATACACTAGAAAAATATCAAAGGTTACACCTAAGGAATGAATCTTCACAATGAAAGTTGATAAGAAAGCTTTGTACCCCAACCCCCAATAAAAAAAATCATACATAAGTTCTTAAGAGTTATTTTTTTTTTATATTTTGAGTTTTGAAAAGTGATAGATCTATTAAATATTTAGATTTAGTGACTATCATATATTATATATAGTCACTATGCCATGGTTCAAAGAGATAACTTTAGTTTTATAACCCCCTTAACTAACTATCTAACTTTATCTAAGGTTTAACAATGACCTATACTATACTATAGGAGTATAGCTTATAAATACTTATAGTGCCTATAGGCCTACTATAGTTACCAATAGTTGATCAGTCATTTACTTAATTTCTTAATTGTCTTAAATTAATTCAATAAGTTGTCATCTCATATGTGACAAAACATCGATCAAGTGAGATCATGATTCAAGTCTCAAAAAGTCAATTAAAAATTTATCTAATAAAATAATCTATTAAAAATATAAAAAAATATTAATATAAATAATTAAATTATAATCTTAGTCTTAGATCTTCTAGATCTTTCTGTAGACTATATTTAGATCTAGACTATTATAATTATATATAATATTATATTTGATGGACTTTCTTGGAGAGCAACGAAATGAACATAAGAGTCTAGATCTAGACTAAGTGTTTAATTGCAAGAACTGAAGAATGCTAGATTAAACATTCTTTGAATTTAACACACTTGACAACAGACAAACGCTACAGCTGAGGAATGTATCTTAGGCATGATTGTTTTCTTCTTATGGATTGGCTTATGACTGAAAACCAATTATATCCTAAGAGACAAATGACAACAACGTCTATTGCGCATGTCTCGTAGGCCTATCCGGCTTGAACTTTTTTTTTCTCACACATTATTTCCGGTAGTTTGTATGGAAGAAAAGAAAATGTTCAACCGTTATTTTAATTTAACGTAAGAAAACTTGATGTTTTTTGTTGATGTAGACCTATAAGTTGTTAGCTTTCATGTTTTTCTCAAGTTTTGTATCAAATAAAAGAGAGTAACGTAATGCACAATAAAGTTTCACATCTTTTTATGTATAGAAAGTCAACTCAATGAATCGATATGATCTTTTTTTATGAAAGTTTACAAATTAATTTGGCTTTGTCAAGTCTTTTGGGACTTTTGCCTTGGTCACTTAGTTAGATTCTATACTAGACTCTATATACTTTGATATTTTTGCCTGAACTTAGATTACCTGTGTTTTTATTGAGTTTTGAATGAATGTTATCAACATTTTTTAAACACATTCAATTAAGAATATAATAAAATTTTGTTGAGATTCGTTAATTTAAAAGGCGTTTTATTTAGAATTTAGTTTGTTAGACTCACTCTTCTTGCTATTCTATTAGATTCTAGATCTATGTCTAGACTAGTCTATAATAATAAATATATATATATAATATATACATGGTGATGGTGTGGGTTGCCCTCCCAAACTACTGAAGTTCATTGAATGTTCTCATGAGGAAACGAAATGTACTGTCAAATATAATGGAGCCCAATCAGCACCTTTTGTGGTTAGCAGTGGTGTCAAGCAGGGATGTGTGCTCGCACCTACTCTGTTTGGTATATTCTTCTTTTGTTTACTACACTATGCTTTCAATGACAACAACGAAGGTGTATATCTCCACACGAGATCCTCTGGAAAACTATTCAATATATCAAGGCTGCGGGCAAAAACCAAGGTTAGGAGGATACTTATTAGGGAACTCTTGTATGCTGATGATGCAGCTATTGTAGCTGACTCTGATAGTCAGCTCCAGACCCTGGTTGACAAACTATCTGCTGCTTGCCAGAAGGTCGGCTTAAGTATTAGTCAAAGCAAGACCAAGATACTGGTCCAAAACACTAGATGACTAATGCTGCACCTCAAGTAAACATTAATGGCCAACCACTTGAAATTGTTGATCAGTTTTGTTTCTTGGCTCCATCATATCCAAAGATTTGAAAGATGCTCTACTGGATAAAGACATCAACAATAGGATAGCCAAAGCAATGGGCATCATGTCGCGGTTGCAGAAAAGAGTGTGGGACAACATATTGCTGACTAACAATACTAAAGCCTTAGTCTACTTTGCTAAACGGATGTGAAGCATGGTCAACCTACTCATGGCAGGAAAAAAAGCTGAATGTCTTCCACCTCAGATGCCTAAGGCAGATCTTTAAAATAAGGTGGCAAAATAAGATAACCAATGAGGAAATGCTACAAAGAGCAGGGTGCCAGGACATCCGCTCTGTTATCAGCAGCAGACGCCTTGGCTGGCTCGGCCACGTTCCCAGAATGCCAGTAGGTAGACTACCACAAGATATACTGTATGGTAATCTTATTGAAGGCAGAAGAGCCGCAGGTCGTCCACTTTTACGGTATACAGATGTATGCAAACGCAACATGAAGCTTTTTAAAATCGACACTAGCAGCTGGGAAAAAGTAGCAGTGGATAGATCCACATGGAGAGAGAGCATAAGAGAAGGATCTCGGATTGCAGATGCCATACACAACAGAAGCAGAAAGAAGACTGAAAATGCACCTACGCCTGGTGATTTTATATGCCCAACCTGCAACCACAGCTGTTTATCAAGGATTGGCCTCTTTAGCCACACAAGAAGTTGCAAAGGGAAAAGATTGTCTCTCGAGACGTAAAATGCCACAGAATAGACACAATATACTATTATAGTATTATTAATAGTGACAATACTAATACTCCATATTGACTCAATAGTCTAATGTCTAATACATTGTGATTGTAGACAGTCACAGTGTAGAGTCTTGGCTACAAGATTGCAGATTCTTCATTTCTTTAGTCTTGGACTTCTTGGTGAAGTCTTGGTGACTTGGTGAACTTAGTCTAAGACTCTAGATCAAGACCACTCTATTAGACTAGTCTAGGTCTGAGATGTCTTAGATCATGATAAGAATAAATAATAGATAGTTCCATAATCATAATGAAATGCATAAGTCTAGTATAATCTTTATAAATAATTATAAAACCAAAATAGATCTAGATTGACAGTATAGTTATACTAATAGTCAAATAATATATAATCATTCTAGAGCAGTGTTTCCCTAACTCAACTTGTGTTATTTGGGGCCTGAATCTAATTGGTGTTCCACCAACTACTGAAATAATTAACTAGTAGGCCAGCACTATATAAATATAGAGAGCTCCCTGATTTGGAAACCACTGTTCAGTTCATCTCATATATTGGTCTAGTCATTTGAACGCTCCAACATAACAATGAGAATAAAGAAATCCAGCACATAAATTAAGCTCTCTAAAAAATACACAAAGTGTTCTGCTAAGTACTCAAGAGTGTGAGAAGTGTTCCATTAAGGGAAAAGGTTGGGAAACAGTGGTCTAGAGTTAAGAATAATCAATCTGGACCAAATGGTACAAAACATGTTTTATATTCTTGTCTATAAAAATGCAGGCATTACTTCAATAAAGAAGATTTTTATATGTCAATCTATATATGTTAATCAGTGACTTAAATTCTGCCAATTTTGTTTATTTTACCTGGTCCTGGCTGACTTAGGCAACCCATGCCATGCCCTAATAGTACTAGGGAAGAAGGAGAATTTATACAAATTTGCCAAGCATTTGCCTTTATCTTAGTGTCTTTCTGAGTAATCGGGTATAGACTAAAACATGGTATTCATCATTCCTGTTATTGATTCATCTGAAGTGACACAGATACAACTACAAAATTTTCATAATTAGACCTACTTTTTTTTTTTTTTGCAATTTTAAATCATCTATGTACTGACTTCTTGACTTAGTATGTAAACATTTTAATAGTGTTTTCTTTAAAATCCCTCAAGAATTTGCACTTTGCTTTATATTTAACACTACTGTGATATATTTTTTTTTTTAGTTTGATGTTTTTGTTAAGCATTCATTAAGAACACTGGATCAAAATTTACAATCAAGTTTGCAGAGTAGATTTACTACTTTGGTAAGTGTTCTCTATAGTCATTGTCTAGATTTAAGTTACTATTTTATACTATATTCTTTCTCTAGTTTGAGTTCCAAGTCCTAGGTTCATGATGTTTTGATGATGTTACACTATCTATATGTGGAATACTCTTTTCTCTACATCCATGCTTATTGAAGTACTTTAAACTTGCATCATATCAAGTGAATATATATATATGCAAGAATCTCATTTGTGAACAACTAAATTAAGAATGTGCCCTGAAAAACTGATCTTTAATCTTGTGTGGTGCCCCTGCTGTGAGTGATTGTGTTGATTACCATGTATGAGCCTGTTTTCATCAACAGCTTTTTTCTTTTTGAGTCTCCAATGTGTCTCACCTTCGGGTGTCTGTTCCTAAGGCCATCCACTGCCAGCTTCTTTCATCTCATCAGTAACAGTTGCCAAATATTTGGCTTGCTACTGGGTTTGCATATTCATGTGAAATACTGCACTCATCCTCAATAATCAGAATTTTAGATGATGTCTTATATTTTGATACACAACTTATGATTAGCTATTAGTAACTGAAACATAGTAATTTATACTTACTTAGCCAGCAAATTGGAGATCTGGCAATCAGGAGAATGGCCCAAACCCTGGACCCAGTCACTCATCATCACTCTTCCAAAGAAAGGCAATTTACAACTATGTCAAAACTATCGCACCATCAGCCTCATAAGCCATCCCAGCAAAGTGCTGTTAAAAATTATATTAAATCGACTAAAACCGATAGCAGACAAAATCATATCTGAAGAACAGGCGGGTTTTAGACATGGTCGCAGCACAACAGAGCAAATCCTAAACCTCAGAATACTCTGTGAAAAATATCTCCAACACCAAGAGAATCTTTTCCATGTCTTTATTGATTTCAAGAAAGCTTTCGATCGAGTATGGCACGGGGCACTCTGGGCGACAATGGAAAAATATAACATTAACACAAACATAACCAAAGTTATCCAGAACCTATACAAGGATGCCACCAGTGCGGTGTACTTCAACAACAATATTGGGGAATGGTTCAAAACCACAGTTGGAGTAAGACAAGGCTGCCTCCTTTCACCAACACTCTTCAATATCTTCCTTGAAAGAATAATGGAAGATGCTCTCGAAGGATTTGAAGGTACTGTAAGCATTGGAGGAAGAAAAGTTACAAACTTGCGCTTCGCAGATGACATTGATGGCCTAGCAGGGACAGAAGACGAACTAGCCGACCTAGTGATGCGCATTGACAAGACTTCAGCAGCTTATGGCATGCAAATAAATGCAGAAAAAACCCGAATCATGACCAATAGTCAACAGGGCTTTACAAAGGCCATCAGTATTGGAGGCGAAAAGCTAACTAGCGTTAGCAGCTTTAAATACCTCGGAGCTATTGTCTCGGATGAGGGAACAAAGCCCGAACTAATGGTCCGAATAGCACAGTCCACAGCGGCCCTTTCTAAACTCAAGTTGATATGGAAAGATAAAGGCTTAGCCCTCGGCACCAAAATCAGACTGATGCGCTCCCTGGTCATGGCCACATTTCTATATGCTTGTGAGTCTTGGACGCTGACTGCAGAGCTAGAGAGGAGGATCCTAGCAATGGAAATGAGATGCTACCGAAGGATCCTAGGCATCACATTTAAAGACCGCATCACAAATCAAGAGATTAGAGACAGGGTTACGGCATCGATCGGACCCCATGATGACCTGCTAAATACTGTGAAGAAACGAAAGCTCAAAATGTATGGCCATGTAACAAGATCTTCAGGACTCGCAAAGACCTTCCTCCAGGGAACAGTACCAGGAAAAAGAAAAAGAGGCAGACAGAGAAAGCGGTGGGAAGACAACATCATAGAATGGACAGGCCTACCATTGAACGAGGTTTTAATCAGGGCAAAGGATAGAGAGGAATGGAGAAAGATGGTCCACAAGTCTTGCTTGGTGCCCCAACGGTCCACCAGACTAAGGGATAGGTAACAGGTAACAGCCAGCAAAGTTTTTTTTCTTTATTTGCTTTCAGTTCACATGCTTTAGACAATTTTATTTTTTTTAATTCAGAATCTTGGTGCTCAAATAACACAGTCAGACACATCTGGTGGCCAGTTTTTCTACAACCCATTTAATATCATGCCGTCACGTCGGCGAAAGCGTGATACCAGTTCAGAAGATTTGCCAACCAAGAAATCACGAACATACCAGTAAGAGCTTAATAACGTTTCATTTAGATAATATCCACATTTATAAGCTAAGTTCTATCTTAAGATTTTAAAATAGGTTATGATTCAGTTCATTTATTTAAATGTATAAAATAAATTTACTTTTTTTTAATTGTTTGATTTTTTTTTTAAATTTTAAAACAGACCAAAAAAGGAAGTGGCTACAGAGTTTAATAAGAAGCGTTGTCTAGCCTGGTTTCATGAGTACACAGGTACTGGTACATTAAGTTCAACTTCTTGTAGTGCTTACTTCTGAGGATTTTTGTTTTGCAAATATAAATCAAGTACAATATTGGTGGCAACATGCTTGCTGCCCTGGGCACACTGGGACTCGCAAGTAAAATTAAAGTTCCCCTTGCAGACCCAGCGATCTATATGGCAGATGATGTGGCCCACTGTAAACCAGGGAGTCATGTAGTCAGCACAATGACCAACTGCCTTTACTTTTCCCCTTCTAATGTCAGGTAACCATTAGGTCTGAGTAGACTCAGAGGCATCCAAAGATCTCGAAAGTAAAAATTTTAAAATCTCAAGACTAGAACCCTGCACCCAGTCCTTAAAACCAAGCTCTCATGCCCCCCCACCACACACACACTTACAGTACTTCACTGCATTTTAATAAATAAATAAAAAAGATAGTAGATGTAGAGAAATTCTTGTTACAATTGCACAATTACACATCTGTACAATTACACAAATGTAATCTGTCATAATGGTCAATCAACAGGTCCATCTCTCTATGTTTTCTTGAAAGATAACTTGTTTGATTTATGACTACAACATTTTAGCTTTCAGCCTTTAGCTGAAATATTTTGACTTTTCAATAAAATGTTGTTTTTTTATTCAGTGAAACAGTGGTGCAAGTTTTATCTTAACAAAAGTGTACAATGTTAATTTTATGTATGTAATTGTTAGTTTTTCTGGGTTGATTTGATAGTAATACATTTGGGTTTATGTTCTCCAGGAGCTAGTGAGGAGACCCTTGGTCCAGAGGGAATGGAGAAATTCTGTGAAGATATTGGAGTGGAGCCAGAAAATGTAAGTCTTTGCTTCAAGTCTTTCAGGGAACTGTATTTTATTGGGTTAATATTTTTTTTGGTTCTTCCTTCTTTGACTTGAATTTTTTTTTTATTGGTCAAAATGTGATCATTAGCTTTGTCCTCTTACAAATTAACTTCTGAATTAACCAAGAACAAAACTAATCTAAGATAACAATGCAGAACACTTAAATCAATTAGTTTAAATACAAATATATAAACTACTCTAATCCAAAATGAAACTTTAAAAGAAAAGACATTTATTAGAAAGTTTTTGATGCTAGTTCAATATGTTGTATAAAGTGTAACATAGTGCATTTTAGGAACTTGGTTGTTGACTGACTTTATTTCTATAATAGTGCATTAGATGAACTTGGTAGTTGACTGACTTTATTTCTATAATAGTGCATTAGAGGAACTTAGTTGTTGACTGACTTTATTTCACTTCCTCATTTTTGTTTTTAGATTGTGATGCTAGTCCTGGCTTACAAACTCAATGCTAAAAACATGGGTTTTTTCACTGTTGATGAGTGGATGAAAGGAATGACTGAACTGCAGTAAGTGTTTCTGTGGCTAATTGAAACTAACATCTTGGTGGAAATTTTTTTTTTTACTATAACAAAGTTATTGTTTTTGATGTTTCATCTGCAGATGTGACACAATTGGAAAGCTTCAGAACAGACTGGACTATCTCAGGGCGTTGTTAAATGATCCCGCCCTTTTTAAAAATATTTATAGATTTGCATTTGACTTTGCACGGGTAGGTTTTATTTTATTATTTTTTTTTTTGGTTTGTTTTTATTGTGATTAGTATTTTTATTTCTTTGTTGATGCGCATGCTTGTCCGATATCTCTCTCTCTCTTTATGCAATCATAATTTTTATTTGAAATATTTTGTTCACTGCATCCTTTGAATTGAAGTTACGCCAAACCTAACATTTTCTCAGTTAAAGTCTAACTTACTAGATAACAAATATCCAATAACAAACACACTTTGCTTTATTGACTCAGCTTAATTTACTACTTTCTCTAAACTGGACATGAAGCTTAAAAACAAAGCCATTGTAGTAGTTCCTTTTAATCTTGCCAGCTTATTATACTAAGTCTTGTCTTTAACTCCCTTTTACTAATAAATAGAGAGTATTAAGCAGGTTAAGCTAACTATTTGTGACAGTGTGCTGCTAGCCTCCTGAGCATTGCTTGTTCCTGAGATGACTTCCAGGCCATTCCCATCTTTGCAAGTAGCAGAGGTTTTTAATTCAGATAAAACTCAAAAGAAGAAAAAAAACTAGACATAAATACAATAGAACAATTCACTTAGAACCAACTCAAATAGTTAGCTTAACCTGCTTAATACTCTCTATTTATTAGTAAAAGGGAGTTAAAGACAAGACTTAGTATAATAAGCTGGCAAGATTAAAAGCTACATTTTTTTTAAAAATGTTACAAGGGTGCCAAGACACTTACTAGATATTTAGCTCTTTGCAACAAATGATTGAATCATCTAAAATATCTGTTTTCACAGTTTGTTTGTAATTTGCTTTTTACGAGTTTCGTTCTTTCATATTTAGGAAAAAGACCAAAGAAGTCTAGATCTGGACACGGCCAAAGCGATGCTGTCATTGGTCCTGGGCAAAGACTGGCCTCTCTTCTCTTATTTCCACCAGTTCTTAGAGGTAATAAAATAACACATTTAGTCATTGTGTGGGGGGGTTTACAATAAATCCATTACAGCACATGAGCTTTTTGCTGCCATTCCTAAACTCATAATCTTGTAGATTAACCCCTTCAAGATTTAAACATTTTATTCTTTACATGGCTTTAATTTTGTCTTTTGGTTTTGCTTGTATAATATTTTCACTCCTCTATTCTCTTGACTTTCTTTCAGGGGGAGTAATCTCCATATCATAGTTTTTTTGTTGTTTTTTTTTATTATGGATGTTGGGCATACAGTTGTGGCTAAATTGATTTTCTTTGTTAGTTGGTAGCTTCCATTGAAAGACAAGTTGCCACTTTTCTGTTTTTCATCAATTCCCACTATTGATTCTTACACTCTTTTCGTGGGGAAAAGTTGGTAGGGTGTATGGAAGTCTGTGGATTCCAAAGCTTGCATTGAATATTATAGTGTGTGACACCAAACTAGTAATGTAAATGTACTGGCCATTTCTTTTTTAATGACATTTTGTTTGGATCCAACCTAATTTTATCATATTGGATTCCATTCAACCTTATCATAATCCAGTCTGATCTACTTCATATCTGATTGAATGTTGTTTTTTCTTAGCACCAGACTAAATACAAAGTGATCAACAAAGACCAATGGTGTAATATCCTTGAATTCAGCAGAGTTATCCAACCTGATCTGGACAACTATGATGAGGATGGAGCATGTAAGTTGACTTCTCAATGCTGTTTTATCAATGTTCTAATAGAATGCTAGCCTCCTTCAATCCTGAAACAAGTATCCTTCATCTCAAAGAAATGGAATAAAAGTCTGGGTCAGTCTCACCCACTCAATCCCTGTTGTGACAGTGTGCTGCTAGCCTCCTGAGCATTGCTTGTTCCTGAGATGACTTCCAGGCCATTCCCATCTTTGCAAGTAGCAGAGGTTTTTAATTCAGATAAAACTCAAAAGAAGAAAAAAAACTAGACATAAATACAATAGAACAATTCACTTAGAACCAACTCAAATAGTTAGCTTAACCTGCTTAATACTCTCTATTTATTAGTAAAAGGGAGTTAAAGACAAGACTTAGTATAATAAGCTGGCAAGATTAAAAGCTACATTTTTTTTTAAATGTTACAAGGGTGCCAAGACCTCTTTGCTCTATCAATGTTTTGCTGTGGAGTAATGCGTTGACATTGTTTTCTTAAAATGAATTCTAATGTTTTTACATTTTCAAATGGTATAGTTGTCAAAATCACCATGTTCCTTTTATCTAATATAAATATAGGTTACTGAACTATTAATTTGTAATGTCATGTAGTTCAATTTAAACTGAAATAGTGTTTTTCAAAGAATTTTTTTTTCCCTCAAGGTTACATCATATCCTTATTAATGAATAGTTAATGGATTAGTTAAATGTTAATGTGACATCATGGCTTCAGGAATTGCAATTCTTGAACTATGGCTTGATAAACATTATACAAGGAAGCCTTTGGTTTGTGTGCATGAAAGTTGTTTAGCTTCATCAAGTCGGCTTAAGAAATGTAATTATTAAAATTCATTGTGAAACACTGGGCTATATCAACAGGAGAAATTGTCAGTTTCTTCATGGATGTCTTTGTTTGTTCAAATATAAGTGTGTGTGTCTGTATAATTAAGATTGACTTCTTTTCTTGTTAATTTCCAGGGCCAGTGATGTTAGA
>JADKLZ010000728.1:1010725-1045092 GCA_021533235.1 Biomphalaria straminea | reverse complement strand
TGTTGAATGTACTGCTAAGGCAACTCTGTACATACTAGACAGTGTTGCATTTCTTTTTTCAAGTTCACTTTTTGTTTATTCTCACACTACAAGGACAAGGACACTTTCAAAAGTTTTCTATCAACTTTAAAATTATATCACTAGGTAGTCAGAGGTTCTATCATCTACATTTGTTCTCTTGTGTAGCCTGTAGACTCAGCTTTACTTAGCCTTCAAAATACAGCGAAAAAGAGAAATGAACGAATGAAGAAAGGAATGAAAGAAAGACACAAAAAAAAAAACAAACAGTGTAATTAATTTTGACATTCTGTTTGATATTAGTATGTAAAGTTATTCCCCTTGGTAAGAAAGTTCATATCAGAGTGTTGTGTGTAACCTCGCACTGTGAGGGTGTGTTAATAAACAGACTCATGAATCTGGCGTTATAGTGTTGGCGTTGTTTAGAGTTATTAAGTGTAGTGTTTCTTAGTTGAACACTATGTACTGATAAGCACTGAAAAAGTTGATTTAATTTTGAGCCATAGTAAACGTAATGTGGTTAGAATAGGTCAAATGATATTGATGTCTCAGCTGACTTGGTTAATGAAACCTTTTCAGTTGAGTTTTTGTGTCAGTAGCTTTCAATAATAACAATACAGACATCAACCCAGACTTAAAACTATAAGAATACATGAAAATTTAGAATGAAAATAGAGATGGCCATTATTTTATTTAAATTTCAGGACATGTATTCAAACAAACTTGGCATGACTAATATACAATTTAAAATAAAGATCATTTCATTCAAAGATATAACAAATAAAGATCATTTCATTCAAAGATATAACAAACAACTATAGAAACTGGAGTATATAAGTCAACATTAAATCTATTTAGTCAAACAAGTCTGGTGTCATGCAATCCTGTGCTGGATTCCTAGACACACAACTATTGTTTATATAAATAGGTGTGCTACATGTCTCATGGGCTGGAGCTATATACACATAATTATTGTTGCTAAAAATGGGAGATTGAGAAAACAGTTCCAGTGAATAATCATTTATATCCACCACAGTGCTTCTATCATCACTTGCATCATGGGAAACATTCAACTGGTTACAAGAACCAGGTGTCAGCGGTAGTTTACAAATAGCAACAGAATCATTGGGTGTCGAGCAGGGGGAGAAAAGATCAGCAGAATCATTGCATGATAGGATGGAAGTCAGTGAGCTTCTACTAACTAAATCACTGTTCTGAGTGAACAAGTCCTGTGAAGCTACAGGACTTGTAGATAAATCAGTGCCGTGATCATTACATGTTTCAAGGTTAACTCTTTGAATTTTTAAACAAGACTTCAGGGGTTTGTTTGCCGCTGGTATCACAGTTGTTTGAACTAAATCTGAACTACAAAAATAAGACTCTCTTCGAATAGACGAGAATCTCACTTTTTTAAGAGAAAACTTTTCAGTATTCAGATCAGGCATTTCTTTTGATGGATCAAACTCTTCTTTCTTATTCGTAAGAGAGTCTGATAAAATACTTTCCTTTTCAGCCGTTGGCAAGACACTGTCATCTGTCAATGAATTGATAGCACTGAGTTGTGAATTGTCAATCAGATCTTGCAGGTCAGACATCAGCGTCTCATTGACAAAATTTGTGTTTTGACAAGTTAACAGTCCACTCAAGTTTTGACTTTCATGCAAACTCCTTGTACAGTAACTTACATTGTAATTCAAATGATCAAGATCTGTGCTGGTTGATTGACTTGCAGTTTCATTAAGAGACTCGAGGAACTTCTTACTAACATCTGAACTTTTTACTGAACTTGAAAGTGTGTGGTTTATTTTTAATTCTTTCTCGACAAAATTTCTTGTCTTGTGGTTTAACTGTGTGGAGCTAGTATGTGTGGAGCTAGTATGTGTAGAGCCAGTATGCAACGTAGCTTTAAATGAACAATTTTTATCAATAGCAGGTGTCAGATTCATTCTGGGAGAATCAATAAAAAGATCTTCAGAATGTTTATCCACCATTGTAGACAGCAAGATTTCTTTATTTACTACATTGTGCTGGTCATCTAGACAAGTATCTTGATTGTTCTCAGAGATACTTTGGGAATTATTCAAGGAAGTTGGGAATCTCTCTAAAAACTGCCATACATCCTCAGATTCAGGTGGTTCAGTAGGTAGCACATAGTCTGTGGTGTTGAAGGACTGTAAAATTTGGTTGTCATTTTTTCTTTTCTGAGAACGTCTCAAGGTGACATTAAAAGAAATAGCAGAAGCATATTCGTCAGTTATAGAGAAACTTGGATTCTGCATAGCCATCTTGTCGTTGCTGGAGCTTAATCTGTCATTTGACATATCATTTGGAGCACATTTATAATCTACCTCCTTTACATTGTCAGTACAAGTTTGACTGATACATTTCTCATGATACTTCTGTGTTACATTGTCAGTACAAGTTTGACTGATACATTTCTCATGATACTTCTGTGTTACAAGATCCACACCTAGCATTGTTTCTGAGTTCAGAGCAGCTAAAAATAGCTCAAGGTCTTCCGATTCTGGCATATGCTCCATATCATAAGCATCCTTTGAAGATAAAGCAAGACTAACTGCTGAATGTTTGGCCATGTTTTCTTCTTTAAGGTCACATGACTTGGTTAGTTTGTTTCTATCAGCCAAATTATACTGAGAGTCAAATAGAACAGAACTCTGGCAATTAACAATAGTGCCTTTGGCCACTTCTGGACATGAATGTTCATGTGTCAACAAAGATGAAAGTGACTCTTTTGTTGTTTTTAAACTGAACTGACCTTTGCATTTTGGTTCCAGGTCATTTGGTTTCACATTCCTTTCTTTACTTTTATTGTATTTGAGAACACACCATGAAGAGTTGCTTCCCTTAGCTTGATTAACATTCTCTTTGTCTGACAAATGTGAACTTTTATTTTTAAGAGCTCTAGATTTTCTCAAATTATCAGCAGACCTCAACTGGCTGTTTTGTGAACTTACTGTTCTGTTATTTCTAAGTGACTCATTTCTATTTAAATGGCTGTTTTGTGAACTTACTGCTCTGTTAGTTCTAAGTGACTCATTTCTATTTAAATGGCTGTTTTGTGAACTTACTGTTCTGTTAGTTCTAAGTGACTCATTTCTATGACTTGACTTACAAGAGAAAGAATTTGGCTGACTAAAGGAAGTTTTCAAAGATTTAGAAGCAACACTACTGCCCAAACTTATACAACTATTACTACATTTAGAGTCAAAAGGGTTATCCTTCTTGGTACAATAGCCTTTACTTTTAATGCAACTACTTCTCTTGGTGCTAAGACCTATGCTGTCAACACTTTTCATGCTTAGACATTCAGAGTTGATATTCAAATCATTCTTGAAATTATTTGATTTTTCTTTTGTAGATTTCATTTCAGAGTTGGCATGTTTCATCTCAACTACTGGTGATAATCTAATGTCTGTGTTATTCTTAGCTAAGGATGTCTGATCAGGTAACTTGCCATTATCTATCATAGACAAGGAAACATCACAGCTGAGTCTTAAAGTGGCTTGACTGCCATAAGGTGTTGCAGTGAAAGAACAATCTTCTGGTTTATACTGGAGGCTATTCTCAGGAGAATATGCATTGTTCTGTCTACACAATGACCTAATGATATCACAGTTGACTTTATCGAGTTGTAAGTATCCCATCTCATCGACACACTTTACCAACTTCACCAAACTATCTACCACTGTCAATGATATTCCAGAATTAGTCTGCGGCAGCAGTTGCACAGCTGTCAACTCAGGAACAGCTGCCCGGCAGCTTTTCTTTGCCCTGTCATTTTGACAAATATCTTCAAGTAAAATTTCCTGATTTTTGTCTTTCTTAGAAAAAAACAACTTTGGAATTTTAAATCCAAATATTAGGTTTTGTCCAACAAAGACAGTTTCAATGGCAATCTTTAAAATGGAGTCAGAAATACTTCCATATTTACTTTTGAGTTTCAAAACATGGCTGGAAAAAAAAAAAGAAACAAAACTGTTTAATCAACAAATTTACAGAATCTTTCAGCTTGGAAAATGTTGATTTATTGTGGTACTGGTATCTTGGTATTTTAATGTATAGTTTTTATATATTGGAATATCTAGATTTGAATATTATGTTGACTATATTAGATCTATAATTTAATATATTAATTATTAAAAATGGAACATTTTTTAAGCTGATTTTGTTATACCAAATATTTTTTTTAGTACATTCTAAACCAAAATTTTTAAGGTGAGATAAAATATTCCTAGATTACAAGGTTAATAGTTGATTTGTAAAATAATATTACTAAATATAGATCCTGAGCTAATTATCTGACATCAATAAACAGTAGTCTATATAAAAGAATCAATTGAATCTTTAACACATACTAATAGACAACTAAGAATCAATTGAACAGGCTTCACAGAATAATATTATAGACAAAGAACTTAGTTGTTTAAAAAGCTAACATTACCTTAAATAAAACTCAGTGCCTGAAACTCCAAAGAATTTATCTAAGAGACTTCCAAACACTGCTACGTTGGCCAGACAAGAGTTGTCTGCTGCTGTCAGACGTAAACAGTACCTGTAGTAAGTGTCCTCAGTACCAAACATACAACTACACTTTTTACAGCTGTGGAACAAATAGAAACAGACACTTGGTATGATTTACCTTTGTTTCAATTTTTTTTTAACGAGTTACCAGTACTAGTACTTGTTTATCATATAAAAAGTTCCCCTTTACGGGATCTTGTCATGTATAGGTCATCTGCTTCTTTGGCCACATGTTAATGAAGGTGTCATATAGCCAGCACAGCGACCAACCACATTTGCTTTCCCCCAACCAACATCAGGTAGGGAGAACTCAGAGGTGCCCTAAAGATCCTCAAAATAAAAATCTTTACAAGGATTTGAATTGGGACCCCTTGGTTCTGAAGCCAAGTGTTTTACCACTCAGCCACTACACTACCTGTTTATTATATAAATATCAACAATTGTAACATGTATCTTACAGTGTAGATATAGACTAACAACAGATAAGATTTCACAGTAATTTGGCTTGAGAACTAAATTCAAGTGACATGTTCACAAAATGGCTCAAATAAATCAATATTACATTTTTTGCTTGACCAAATATATCAATCATACATATCTTGCTCCCACAATCTTCAAAACCTAATGAATTCCCATGATGCTCTGCTGCTGCATTGTAGTTTACACTAGACAAGAATTTTTTAGCAGTGTAATATTGTATTATTTGATTTTGAGTCTTGTGTAACTTGTTAAGTTGCAGCAGATTCTATTTTTTCTTCAATAAGGATTGCATAGACTCAAAAATTGTATGCTATTTGGTTTATAAACTAAAAATAAGGTGTAACCACTAGAGATTCTTTATCTTTCATCTATCTCAAGCTTAAAGTGAGGGTAATTTCAAGGTCACACATCCACTACTTCCCCTTCAGTTACTTAATGCTTAGTTATGAGGTAAAGGAGGGGGGATAAGGTGCCTACCAAAATTAAGAAATAAAAAACATAGCAACATATTAAAAGCTCATTTTAAATTCTCTTACACGAATGTGTTGTCGTTGCTTGTGTCAGACAGTTTGATGTAGCAAAACTTGCAGGCTTGGTAGACAAATAGTCCATCATGAACATCCGTCACTGTGGCTGCCAGGAGAAGTCGATCTCCCAAAGACATCTTGCACAGCCATCAATTGTAAGATTTAAGGTTTACAACAAGCTGTTAAAATACATTGAAAAAACAACAACACTTACTTTCATAACTTAACAAAGCTTCACATTGAATACCTATGTTTCTAATATATTTCAGCAACAATAGTAGATACAGAAAAAGGTAAGCACCATTGTAGACAACCAAACTAGACTGGGTCTTGCTATAAACAGAGGGAAGAGCAATGTGTTCAGGATAAAAGGCTCCAAAGACACACCCATCACAGTCCAAGCACTGGAAGAGGTGGAAAGCTTCATAAATCTTGGCAGTGTATCCAATATACACAAATGGAGGAACAGATGCTAATGACAGAATCCACATTCATAAATCCCAAGCAGCTTTCTTAAGTTAAAGAATACCTAGGGAAGCGTGGTCGAGAGGATAATCGTGCTTGAACTTGGCTTGGCTACCTAGAAGGGGGCCCGTTTGACACCCGACTCTGGCAGAGTTGTGTTAACTGAGCGATTAAAGGCAGCACGGAAAACCAACTCCTAGATACCCCCTACCCCCACTGGTCCATAAATGAGATTGGACGAAAGCGCTCTGAGCATGCTATAAGCATGAAAGTAGCGCTATATAAAAGCAATAATGATAATAATTCAGAGAAATAAGCACCGTCACCAAGATTAGGTTCTTTAACACCATTGCTACTTTATAGAGCAAAGACTTGGAAAACCCTGATGAAAAAATTCCAGGTATTTTCCTCAGGAAACTCATTTGCAAAAAAAAAAACCCCAAAGCAGCAGCACATTAGAATAGTACATCAGAGACGCTAGGGATGGATAGGCCACATCCTTTGATAGACAAGCTCTCACCTGGAAACTCCAAGGGAAGAGAAAAAAAGGATAGACCAGATATTTGGAATCAGATGCCGAGATGGCAAGCAGACAAGCAAGACCAAGACATTGTTGGAGGGAATGTGGCATCCTGGCTAATGTAAATATATCACAAATCACAAATCTTATTATCTATAATTATTAGTAGTTAGTAAGTTACCTAGTCCTAGTAAATCAAGATAGATAAATTAATACATATAATACATAGATCTAGTTAAATCTAACTAGTAGATGTCATAAATGATAAGTAGATAATGTTATCTAGACCTAGGCCAGGCTGGGCAGTTGATTAACTTGATTAAAATGATAAATAATTAACTAAAATTTTAAAATCATTATTGTGACATTAAAGTAAGATCAACTTTAGACTTGACTTAGAGCTAGTTTATAGATCTAGTTAAACTAGTTATACTTATAAATAGACTAGTAATTTATATACTTTGTTACTAAAATCAAAGTAATGTACTATTTATTGGTAAAATTCTTGTAATTATTAAGTTATTATTAACCCTCCTAGTAGTCCTAGCCTAGCCCTAGTATAAGTATAGACTAGACTCTATTATTAACTCTATATAGTTAATATACTCTGTGGCATTTTACGTCTGGAGAGACTATCTTTTCCCCTTGCAAGCTCTTATGTGACTAAAGAGGCCGATCCTTGATACACAGCTGCGATTGCAGGTTGGGCATATGTAGTCACCAGGCGCATTTGCATTTTCACCCTTCTTTCTGCTTCTGTTGTGTATGGCATCCGCAATCAAAGACCCCTCCTTTATGCTCTTTCTCCACGTGGATCTATCCAGTGCCACCTCTTCCCAGTTGCTGGTGTCGATCTTAAAGAGCTTCATGTCCCGTTTGCATACATCTGTATAACGTAAGAGTGGGCGACCAGCAGCTCTTCTGCTGATAACAGAGCGAATGTCCTGGCAACCTGCTCTTTGTAGCACTTCCTCATTTGTTATCTTATCTTGCCACCTTTTTTTAAAGATCCGCCTTAGGCAATGGAGGTGGAAAACATTCAGCTTTTTTTCCTGCCATGAGTAGGTTGAACATGTTTCACTTCCATAAACCAAAGTGCTCATCACGCAGGTCCGGTAGACTAAGGCTTTAGTGTTGTTAGTCACCAATATGTTGTCCCACACTATTAGACTCTTATCTGCAACCTTGACATATGGTGCCCACTGCTTTGGCTATCCTATTGACATTGTTGATGTCTTTATCCAGTAGAGTTGAGTAGAGCATCGTTGGATATGATGGAGCCAAGATAGCAAAAGTGATCAACAATTTCAAGTGGTTGACCATTAATGTTTACTTGAGGAGCAGCATTAGCATGATTAGTGTTTTGGACCAGTATCTTGGTAGTTAATATACTATTATATTAATATACATTTATTTCATTACACAAACGTAAAAAGATAAAAAGTAGAGATGATACTGAATAACTGATAGATCAATATAGGGTTATCATGAACCAATTGAATATAGACTACTTCCCTTAATTCTAATATATTAATTATATATATATATATATAGACTCTAACTTAACTCTAATATAAATATTTTCTAATTACTATTTATATTATTTATTTTTGATACCGGTGTTGAATGCGGTCCGCCGGTATCTAGAGACTAGATCTAAGTGAAGACATCGACAATTTTAATAGACTCTAGATGATCTACATCTAGACTCTATACTATTTAGAAATTGTAGATCTGGGTAACTAAATATAAGGTAATCTAGATCTGGTATTAGCCTAATTAAATTAGGTGTTTATATTTTCCGCAATTTGGAAAATCTATTAATAGAATCTGTCGACTAATTCACAATTAAATGTGTAAATAGAATGTTTGACCTAGATTAGAGCTTATCGAGAATACTAAAATGTTAATTGTACTCTAACGATAATTAGAGAAACGAAATTTAAAAATAGAATCTAATGCTTTAACAAATAAAATTTAAAAATCTAATTGATACAGAGACTTTACTAAATGTAAAAAAACATTGACAACAAAAAACTATCATTAGTTTCAACGAACACTCCATTTGTTTGAAAACAAAATATGGCGACTTCCAAAAGAAAAGACGACGGGATTGATGCTACAAATGGACATTACAACTCCACGAAAGAAAAACATTCCTCTCATAAGAGATCGGAAAACCAGAAAACATTGCCAATACAAATTGAAAAAAGTACTTCCGAATTAATTATTAGTATAATTAGAGATGGCATTGATGGTAAGTAAACTATAGATCAACACTATAATTCACTATTAAAAAGTTCTATTCATAACTATCACTCAGTTACTATGTAAAGTATGTAACAGTATGTAACATGTTCTATCTATTGATTATTCTCAAGTCTAAGTTTGAGGTTACTGAATACTGTACTAGATCTATAGTATTAGTGTACTATAGTATTTAACTATAAATTACTATTACTAGATTCTATATTAGTATAATATAGATTATAGTAGGTCTAGTCACTCTTGTCTAGTAATAAGTAAGTAACATAGTAAATGTAAACAACTTGAACTTACAAACACAAGATTCATCATGATTGATTATATTTTGATATTAATCATTCAATATGTCATGTGATCATGATCATGAATTGATCATGAAAAATAGATTATCAATATCTTATTCTATTACAGTCTGAGTAGGCTAGAGACTAGGTGACTAGAGAATTAGATTATAATTATAGATTAGACATTACCAACTACTTATCATTTAGAATCATTATATATATATCATTAAATGCCACTGAGTGTGAGTGAAGACAGGTTGTGCTGTAACTGTATGTGTGCTGGACTGTTGTTTGGTAGTCTTGATGAGCTGGTGGTCTGGTCCTGAGTTCATACTTACTATCATAATGATAATCATACCCTGCCTGCTGTCATCCTGTGGAAGGTTTGCATTAGGAAGTATATAGATTGTGTTCAACTTTGACTGACCATCAGTCAGTAAAATTATTTATAGATTCTAGATATAGATATATCTACTCTAGATGTGACCTAGATCTACATGTAAAATGTTTTTGCTGAAAAAAAAATTCTGCTAACACTTAAGTTTAGAGCAAACATGTCAGGTGACATACATATAGTTCGTCCATCGTGGTTCGATGATGACCACTTTGTCATCCAGTGGGCTGAGGGCTTTGCACTGGGGTTTTGTGCCTCCTCATGTGGCTGGTGAGACCTATGCGAGCCCGGAATGTTCGGCCGCACTCTGGGCAGGTAATTCCAGCTGGAGCTAGTGTCGTTTGCCTTGCTTTCCTTCTCTGGCGTTTTTCTTTCGCAAGCGTTGTTCTTTTTTCCTCAGCAACCTGTGCGCAGGATCTCACAGCGCGGCGCCATGATACTCTGTCATGTGCCTCTGTCTCCCAGGTGCCGGGGTCAATGTTGAACTCCTTTAGAGAAGCTTTGAGGGTGTCTTTGTAGCTGACATACATTATGAATGCCAAACCCTGACAGTGGACTAATATACTAATATACCATTAACTAATATAAAGAAAAACTCATAATTAAACCTATAGGCACTTAGAAATAAACTTCATGCTATATAGATCTACTATAGTATATAGTTTTAAACAGGGCCGGTCCTAGGCCACTGCAACCTATGCGGTCGCAGTGGGCCCCGCGCTTTCATAGGCCCCGCGCTAACTCTAGGTGTAACATTAAATTGCAAAATATATACGAAAAATTCCATGATATCTCCTGAATTTATTCAAATCTCTTGAAAACTCATAAAAATCTCATTAAAAAATGACAAATAGGTAGTTATGTTCGTAAAATAAACTGTGAAATGTTATCGAAATTTTGTACTTAGTAAAGAATGAATAAAATTCAAAGTCGATTTTTTTCTACTACAAAATCTGAATGTTCACTTATTATACTTTTTCTACCCATACTAGGCCCCGCGCAATCAATTTCGCATAGGGCCCCGCAATCACTAGGACCGGCCCTGGTTTTAAATCTAGATTCTAATATATATATATAATATATTATTGTTAGGCCAAACATAGAATATGCATTTTTTTTTTCGGATTCCTAAACTCAATAAAACAAAAAGAAACTAGAAAAAATATGAAATAGAGCAGTGAGATTCATAACAAACAAATTTGATTAGAGTAACAGAAATAGAGCAGTGAGATTCATAACAAACCAATTGGATTAGAGTAACATTATTAGTAAAATCACTAAACTTAAAGACACTTCAAGACAGGAGAATAAAAAGTAAAGTAGCTATAATGCAAAAACACTAAATCATAAATTACAAATTAAAGAAAAACAAAACCTAACAAAATTCTCAGAAAGACACAAAGATAGGTCCATTTCTTATTCCATACCCTAGAACAAATTAGTTCTAGTGTACCTTCTTCCATAGTGCCATTAGAGAGTGGAATGGGTTGACTGAATCAGCCAGGAAAACCGATGACTTAGCAGAGTTTAAGTAATTGATTATTTCATTGTAGGATTGCGAATCATGGCCGCATGCTGAGTTTAAATGACATGATAACCTAAAATTGGAAAAAAAAATTTCAAGCTCTTTAAAATTGCAGGTTTTATCTGTACATTATCATTTAATTATTTTTTTTTGGTCATTCTGAATGTTGTGCTGCTATTAAAAATAACACCCCCACTAAAACTTTTTTATCTTTATTTTATCTTTATTAGAAGCTTAGCTGGGAATTTCCTTTTTTAAGACCTTTTTAGAATTGTTAAGTAGAAATAATTTCAAGTTTATGTTTATTGCTGTTCCCTATTACCTTTATCTTAATGACTTTATTCTTAGGACATCTTTCCTTGTAGCCATCAATCTATAATTAATTATTTACAAAACAAAAAAAAAACAAAATCAAAATTTGTATGCTCAATCTTTTCCAGGTTTTATTTTTTGGAGTATTTTCCAAGCTTTGGCAGCAATGATCTGGTTTTTCCCATTAAATGAACTAGAAATATCTGGCTATGAAGCCTTTGCAGCTGTCTGGCTGTCTCCTGTTCTTTGTCTGGTGCCAGGTGTACACAGTTTTCTACAAGAGAAAAAGGTAAATGTTTAGGAGGTTTCTATAGTAACCAAAATTTGTTGTGTTAAACTTTTTTTTTAACATGAGATATACTTACACATTAAGAGATTTGCAGAAGTATGATCATAAAGACTTTTTGTTTCTAAATAGGGCTGTTAAGTTGAAATTAGAATTTGTCTAAATTTGTATCCTAGACAACCATGGATTGACAGATACAGATATATGTCAGAATCCGCATTGGCAAAGCTCAATCAGTCTTCCATCAGCTGAAGAATACCTGGGGATCTAGGAAAATAAGCACCACCACTGAGATAGCTCTTCAACATCATTGTTAAGCTAAAACTGTTTTACGGAGCAGAGACCTGGAGAACAACCATGAGTAAAAACCAGGTATTTATCAATACCCTATCTGAGGAAGATTCTTATGATCCACTGGCCAGACAAGATCTTAAATGACGAACTGTGGAAAAGAATAAAGCAGCAGCCCATTGAAGTAGATATCCTTCAGCATGCAACATAACTTTGCAAGCCCTGAATACCTGGATTTTTTTTATGGTGGTGAAGATGGTTCTCTAGGTCTCTGCTTCATAAAGTAGTATTGGCTTAAGAAAGATTCTTTCCACTTCTTATAGTGCCTTGTCTTGGGCTATACAAAGGCATTATATATTTTTAATTTTAAGAACTATCAGTTGAATCAGTTCAACATGAATTTTTGTTGTCTTTACATTGTTTAGGAGTTTTTAGCGAAATGAACATTTTTATACATAAACATGATCAGTTAAACAAAAACAAATTTAAAATGAATTCATTGAGCATATTACATAAGATAAATATAATTGAGTAGATTTATTGATACTATTGTTTCTTCAACAGGTTTTACTAGTCTTGCGTCTGTTAACAGTTGTTTGTTTAGCCTCATTCCAAGCCTCCACAACTCTGTCACGTCTTGTTATTCTTGCACTAGGAGCTGGTGTGTCCATGTTGGTTCTGGCTGCTACATTGTGGCATTCATCTACAGCTATCAGGTTCTTTAGAAATTTACTTATTTTGTTTGGAATATAATTTTTCAGTTTAATAAAAGTTTTAAGTTTTTGTTAACATATTACTTCCGAATAAAAACTGACTTTTGATTTATACTTTTGATTATAAATGCAAATTGTCAAAGTTCACAAATAGATTTTATTTTTAGCATTGAAACTTTTTTTTTTGTGGAAATTTTTTCCTCTCAACTGTAAATAGATGTACCTTCCTAAAGAAGAAAACAAAATTTATATTTCATAATAAGGCATTCTGATAAGAAGTCTATGCCTCAAAATCCAGTCCTAAATTAAGTCTAGAAGAATGATGTTATATTTTGAAGTGCAGTCATATGTTTCTCTCTGTTTCAAGAAGATAGTTTTTTCATAAAGCCCTGAAAGGTACAACTTGAGCATTTGATCCCAGATCCATCATGTTGATGTATAACTAATTTTGATGTCCAGCATTAATGTAACTCTGTCTTTTGATAAATTTATGATAATGATATCTGTTTAACCACCTATTTGAACATGCTCTGAGATTAATAAAATTAATTCTTCCATTCACTACAGGTATAGAACATACTGGAGTTTGATTCTTGGGCTGAATGTTTTTTTAGCTAGTCGTGTCTGGTATTTGACTTTTGTGCCTACCTGGTGGGATAATATGACCAATTCTATTGTGATAGCTTTTGGTGTGATCTCTGTGATTTCCAGTAGTTTAGAAGGTAAATTATTATTTTCAGTATGTTATCAGCAGGATTTTACTCAGTTGCAAATCTAGAGTGTAGTAGCACTAATATTTTATTTATTTTTGTATATTATTTTAGTTAAATATTTCTGACCCCACTAGTAAAAAAAAGAGGCACTGTGGCTGAGCAGTAAAGCACTTGGCTTCTGAACCGAGGGTCCTGGGTTTGAATCCTGTTGAAGACTGGGATTTTTAATTTAAGGATCTTTAGGCGCCTCTGAGTCCCACACAGCTCTAATGGATACCTGACATTAGTTGAGGAAAAGTAAAGGTAGTTGGTCGTTGTGCTGGCCACATGGCATTCTCATAAATTGAGTGCCACAGAAACAGATGACTTTTGCATCATCAGCCCTATAGACCACAAGGTCTGAAACGAGCTGTACTTTACTTTTACTAGTAAAAAAGATTTACTATGACCAATTCAATAATAATAGTTATAACATACATCTTTATTATCCATAAGGTAATTTGTCCTACAGTTTGTGCATTACACCTAACAAAACACTTAATATAATGAGCAATAAAAGTCACTGAAGCCAAATACAAATTTAAATATTTTTACACATTTTTATAAAATAAAGCAAATCTGTAAATATCAAGGTCTTGGTGGGACTGATGTACAGAACATGGAAGGATTGGCAGAGTTTAAAAAAAAACAACAACATGCAATATATTTTGTTAATTTTTTTTTTAGAATTTAGAATCAAAATTAATTACTTTTAGTATGAAAATGTCTAATTGACATTGAAATAAGTCTACTGTTTTGTTCAATTACTTTACACTGTAACAATCACAGCATGCTGTATATGTATATTTTAGTGCTCATAGCTCACAGTGCAGCTAAAGCAACTTATTATACTCTGTTCAAGTTATGACTATTGAGACTTAATATTAAAGAGAAAAAAAAAGGCTTTTTTTTTGTTTAAGTAAAACTTGCATGGATGTTATGGAAGTTTAGACATTTAAAAATACTGACATCAATATAATTATAATGAAATATTGCACATTTATCTGGTCCAAATGTAGATTCATATCAATCTCAAGACAAAGTTCCAATCCAGTCCAGTAATTTGAAGTCTTTTGCCTGTGGCATTGGGTTAGGTAGCATTCTGTATTTGACACATATGTATCTTGGTGAGGCGTCACTCATCACGCGATGGACTGTGAAAAGTTATCCAGACACAGGACCACTTCCTCTCCCGTGGGGGTAAGTCATCAATGAAAACTTTTTTAGTTTTTCAAATTGAGTTAAATTAGTTTGACAACTATTTTATTGTTACTATTAGCATTTTCTGTTTTTGTTTTTTTTAGCACATTTTCTCTGTTCCTATCTCTAGGGTGCCCTAAAGTAGTCTGTTTTAATTGGCTGATATTTGGCTATCGCCTCCTAAAGCTTAGTCTTGTTTTTACTAGTCTAATCATTGTCTCTTAGTCACAACTTCCCCTGTTTCCGAACAAATAATCGTGCCATAACCCAATTATTTATAACTGTTGCATTTTGTATTTCTTTGTGTATGATCTAATTTTTTACAAGTCTTTTTTTTTTTCAAACTCTTGCTTGTTAACTGCTAAAGTTTGATTCTTTAAAAAGTGAAATTTCTACTTTTTTAGTTCCTGTGTTCTTGTTGCTGTTCTACTTGGATCACTGGTGAGGATTCCCATTGCACCTTTAGTAACTGTTGTGACAGCTACACTCTGTAGTTATACTTTGTTACTGTGTCCGAATCCTTGGCTTGGATTTACTGGTGAGTTAACCTTATACACTTGTACAGGATGAAAAGCTACTAGCAGAGATGCTCTTGAAGTTGATCAAAGAAAAGTGTAATAGTGTTTCTATGTAACAGATATATGGTAGTTAATGATAATTAGTAGGAGTTAGATATTTGATTCTTTTGGAGATGCCCTCAAGCCATTGATTAGTTTTTAAATAGGTACAATTTATCACCATTATGTTGGCTATGTTCAGTTGTAAAACAGCTTTGGCTCTTTTGAGCATTTCCTTTAGCTGCAAGGAGGCTTCTTGTCTTAGTGGTATAGAAGTTAGGGTTAGGTTGAAATAGATTTCAAACTGTGTCCTGGGTTAAAATCCTGATGATTTCAGAACCTTTAAGTACTATGAGTCCTCTTAACTGGGTTTGGACATTAGTTAGTAAAAAGTAAAGACGATTGGTCATTGTGCTGGCCACTAAATACCCTCATTAACCATGGGCCACTGAAAAATATTAAGTCTACATCATCTGCCCTATAATAGATCACTAGGTCTGAAAGGAGAACTTTACTTGTTTACTTTACTATGGGTGTAGAATTCTATTTCAGTGAGGCCATGCTGCCCACTTACTTCACATATGAAAGTAGAGAAATAGACGAGTGCCATAGCATTGGCTAGGATTGGAACAATGCTGCCCTTATTACAGTTCCCTCCTCTCTTCATGATGTGTTGGGTCCTAAAGAACTATTATGGGGATGCTATCAAAAGCCACTAAATCTAACAAAAAAGTATTACAATAGAAGATAGATTATTTTTCTCTTTCTCCCTAGCTGGCTGTGTCTTGGCTTACCTGATTATGTGCTTGTGGCCTGTTGTTATGGACTCACTGACTGAATGCAAACCTGGCCTATGTCTCACTGTTGCTAGTATTACTTATATCTTTCAGGTCAGTGCTGGATATTTAAGTAGATAGGGCTGAATTCTCAAAAGACTGGAGGCTTGGGATTTGTTTTGAAACAAAACTATCTCATTCAATGTGTAAGCTTAAACAAAAAATGTTTTGAAAAAGTATCTAGTGTCTACAGAAACAGTGATCAGATAAAACAAACTTTTGTGGTATAAAATGGTGTTAGAGAGAACTAAATTTAAACCCAGATTTTTTCAGAATCCCAGGTTAAATTTATTTCTCTCTAACACCATTTTATACCACAAAAGTTTGTTTTATCTGATCACTGTTTCTGTAGACTGTACACAAGCTGAACTTCTATTTTATTTTCAGGTTTTGTTTTGGGTTTGGACTGTAGCTTTTAACTTTGTGCCTTATGGAGAATACACCAGGGAACATACAGATTGGTTGCTTGGGCTAGTCATGGCAGGAATGGCTCTGCTAGTTCTGTGCTGTAAGTAACTGTTTCACTGTATACAAGTTTTCTTTTAGGTCAAGATCATTAGGAATAAAAAAAAAAAACATTTTTCATCCAGTTCTCATCATTTTTTTTTGTTGATAAATATCTCTCAATACAATAGAAGGAACATTTTATTTATAATCTAAAAGAGCTTTTTTTTTTTAGCTTTTCCTAGCACCACCTACTGGTGAAAAATACACCTAGAAATGTATATTGCATGTAGTTTTATTTTCATGGTATTTCACTTCCTGTTATTTAAACACTTTAAGAGGAATGAACATACATTCTAGTACTATCCTTGTATAAATGCTTGCAAAATATCAATGGATTTTTTTTTCTATTACTTGCTTTGAAATTGATCAAATATCAAAATTTTTAAATTAAAAATTAGTATTTTTTTAAACTGAAACAAGATTACAAAGAGAGTTTGTGTGATACACAAACTCAGAGGCGGCCCCCGTCGGAGTCGGATCCCTGTCAGATCCCCCTATTCGCAAGATGTCTCGGATGTTCCTTCTAAGTCCCTGGCTCAATTCCTGTATGCTCCCATCCTTAAACTATTGCAATATTTCTGAAAGAACAGTAAAGGTTAAATCATCTTTTCAAAAGCCTTTAGTGTTTTTTTCTAACCGTGACGGACAGACCAACCAACAGACAAAACGCACAAAAATATGCTTGTTTTATTCTAATGGGGGCACTAAACAATTTTTAAAAAAAAATCTGATTTTTTTTTAATTTAAGAAATTAGTTTAGAATCATGTCATTTCCGGGCTTTATGCAAGTACACGAAAGCCGCTGCTAAAAGTTCATTTTAAAAAATGTGCATGATATCTACATGCCAGGAGCATTTCTTATAGTAACATTTCCTCCCTTACATTTATGTAATTGTTTTAGAATTGGTGTTTTGTTATTAAAAAATCGCTTGCATAATTAATTTTATAAATTAAACGGTTTGCTTTTAGAAAACTAAAAGTAGCCATTGCACCTAAACTTTTCAAGCCGCATTGAATGGTGAAAAAATATTTTTCGTATCTCTTCTAGTTTTGGCGCTCTGAGTCTGACAGACGGACAGACAGACAGAAAGTCATTTTAAAAAATGTGCGTGATATCTACATGCCAAGAGCATTTTTTCTAGTAACATTTCCTCCCTTACATTTACCTAATTGCTTCACAATTGGTGTTTTATTATTAAAAAATCGCTTGCATAATAATTTTTATAAATTAAACGGTTTGCTTTTAGAAAACTAAAAGTAGCCGTTGCACCTAAACTTTTCAAGCCGCATTTAATGGTGAAAAAATATTTTTCGTATCTCTTCTAGTTTTGGCGCCCTGAGTGTGACAGACGGACATTTTGCACAAACCTAATAGCGGCTTTTTCCCCTTACGGGGGCCGCTAAAAAAAATGGTTAAATCTGTCAAATGCAGCCCCCCCCTTTTTAGTTTTTATTTCTATGTATTGCCAGATTTTGTAAAATTGACAAACTATTTCAACCAAATCTCAATGTTTCTTAATTAATAGTTTAGTCTTTTATTGCTTAAGCATCTTAATACTTGGCACAGTAATAGCTCATACACACACATACAAACACATATATACACACATACACCTTTTTTCAAATAGTAGCTTAATGTTGCTCATCTCCTACTAGCACAGTGTATGATGCTGTTATTAGATTGTGATAGAAGTATCAACAATTTAGTTTTGTGCATGAAGTTCTAGATTTTCTCTTCTAAACCTCAATTTATTTCCTTGGTTGTCCCTAAAGCCAATTCCTCACCAGGCTGTGTTACTCAGTATGACAAGAAGGACAAGTCTGTGCCATCTTTTACTCTCTATGCAAAAGGTACAAATATTTTGTTATTTTCCTTAGGATAACAAAACCATTCACATGATTTTCTTTCAAATGATTTTGGTTTATGTTCCTACGATGAAGAGTGGAAAGAAAGAAGGAAGGGGTGGAACCTATTTGGATAGAAGGAAATACAAAGGACAAATTGTTTATCTTGACAGTGTACATAAACATTACAAAGTGTTTTCTTTTGAACTAAACTATTTAACTTAACAAATTTTGTTTCTTTAAATCACTAAGCTTTATTCGATGTGTAGCTTAGGACTGCTGATACAAACCTGGGTTGAAGCTTTGGTAAAAAGATGGGGATTTTTATTTGTGATTCCAGATGTCTGTGTTCAATATGAAAATATCCCCCCACCTGTGCACTGCATCCGGCCTCTCTTAGAACAGGTCCAGGACTGGGGACTCACACTATGTATATGTGTGTGACACTGTAATAGTCTCATACATGTTTTAAACTTTCAGACAGGCTAGGACTTTTCAGTGGTTAAAGGGTTAAAGGAAATGCACAATGTTCTGATTTTCTAATAAGATAAGATATTTTTTTTTATTAGTTCCAACAAATGGGAATTCAGTTGGACTACAAAGATTTCTGTAAGAAACAAAATTAGTTTATGGATCACTAACTCTATTTCTTACTTTGTCTTTAAATGTATATAGATCTCTAGAGTTTGTCCATTGTGGTTTGATGATGAACACTTTTGCTATCCAGGAGGCTGAGGGCACTGGGGTTTTGTGCCTCCGCATGTGACTTGTGAGACCTAAATTCGGCTGCACACTGTGCAGGTTATTCCAGCTGGAGCTAGTCTTTAAATGTATTTACTTCATCTCTAGACAATATTGCATGAAAGAATAAATAGTGTTGCATCTATTTAAAAAACAAAACTTTATCATTGTGATCCATGTTTTTTTTTTTATTGCACAGGTCATATTGATCTATGTTAATCTAGCAGTAGTTAGTCTTAGTTCAGTTATTGCTGTACAGTTAACTTTTTTTCTTGTTTATTTCTGTGTCAGTGATTTTTCTTGTATTTCTCATTGGCCAACTTGGCATGTTTCAAAGATACATAAAATATAAGCCAGGACCAAGTGAAAAGGTAAAGCTATATCCCCTTCAAATGCTCGATTTACTTATAAGCTATACAGTGCACTAATTTTCTAAACTCATTAACACTTTCAATTTCACTTTTTAACCTGTAATAGGACTCAGAAATTTTACAAAGAGAATTAGATAAATAACAGAAATGGGAATCAAATTGGAGCATGTCTTTCCACCCAGAAAAATGTCATTTATTAAGAGTAACAAAAAACTAAAACTAATAAATTCCACTTCATGGTAAACCAGTAACACAGACTAAAAACACAAAAGACCTAGATGTTTTAATAAATGGAATCCCCATATTGATGAAACTATCAAAAAATCAAACAAAGCATTAGGGTTTATTAGAAGAAATAACATCTGTTTCATATAAGATAATTTGAGTAAAATATCCACAATACTTAAAAGGCTGACATGACAACCTAGTTAAATGTGGGCCACTGAAACAGATGAACTTTACATCATATGCCCTATAGATTGCAGGTCTAAAAGAGAATCTTTACTGTACTGTATACAATTGTGTTTTAAGAACCAGTTTCTTAGCTTGGGAAAGCAATACTTCTAGATCTATTTTTAGCACATAAGAAAATCTGGAAGTCTAGTCATGTAGTATTTGCTTTGGACTGTATCATAAAGATCCTGAATTCAAACCCTTCCTGATTCTATCTCCTACTGTCCTGTGAGGTTTGTGCTGGGATAAAATGATCTTGAATTCTAAAGTAAAATCTGAGACAGAAAGTTAAATGTATTAAAATTAAATGCAGACATACTTTATTTGTTACTGTCAAATCAATCTTTTATATATTTTGTTATGGAATCCTATCACATTTTCAAAGCATTTGTTTTTTAAAGCCCAACCCCAAAGTATTCACTGCTGCAATATGGACGTATCACTTTGGTTATGACAACCGTGGTTGGCCAAGTATGGAGAGAGCTGCAACAATGCTCAATGACACAGGTAAATTCATTTTATCATACTTCATAGTATGTGTACATTATATGTGTTCATCATTTATATGTATATCATGTTGGTCACATGATATACAGCACTTCTCATTCATCTTTGGACTTGATGACAAGCTTTATTACTATTATGATATTTCTATATTGGTTATGTATTAAGCTTGTACATTGTATTTTTTTGTAAATTTTATTTGTACATCTTATTTGTATATAGTAGCATAATGATATTTCTCTATGCATGCCAGGAGCTGATGTGATTACGCTGCTAGAAAGTGATGCCTCCAAACCTTTCCTGGGCAACAATGACCTGGCCACTTGGCTAGCGGAGAAACTCAACTTTTATGTGGACTTTGGACCTTCAACAAAAGACCACACCTGGGGGTAAGAGTTTAGAGCCTAGCCTCTTCTGATCTACAGTTCTGTAGTGGGATAGTCAAATATATCAAGAGATGTAATGTAATGACAGTACAATTATCTTTGATTCACTTTTAAAGAGTTCATATAAAAAATAGCTGTGTTTATTTAGTGAAATCTGTGTTTATTTTTAAAAGACGTAAACGGTTTAAGTATTAAATATTAAAATAAACATTACATGCAGCTGTCCATTCGACAAGTTTCACTACTGTCTTAGTCTATTCCATTGATGTTTTAGAAATCTGATTCTGTCCAAGTATCCAATAGTCAAGTCAACTCACCATCTGCTGCCTTCACCACATGGTAACTATTTAGGTTCTTGTTTAGTAAGATATTTTGAAGTTACAATGATCTTTTCTAGTTGTATTAGGATCTTTTAGATCTTTTTTAGATTAGTTTGTCATGTCACATGTTTGTGTTTGTAATGTTTTTACAGCGCCTTGAGCCTACATTTTGTTTGTTAACAGCGCTTTATAAATAAAATTATTATTATTATTATTATCTTGACTAATAGTATAAAGATGTTGTAGTATATTGATCTTGTCTAGGATCATTATTTATATTTGTACTCTGAGGTTAACAGTGACCTAACATAAGACTGACCAGCTTGAATTGTATTTAAATAGCTAGACATGTTTACTCTTTTTTGTTGTTGTTGTTTTGTTTTGTATCTCGTATGTTATTGTGCAGTAAGCTTACATTATGCTAGTCAATCATCATCATCATCATCATTGGCCTCCTTCAGTCGTAGAACGACTATGGTTCATCTTGTCAATAGCACTATATAACTAAAATTGTATCATTAATTTTTGGTTTCCGTTTGCATTGTCAGGAGAACTTGCCCCTGCTGTAACGGCCAGCATAAATATCAGCGGCACAATTGTGGATTTTGTTGTGACTCACATGGGGAACGACAGAGATGTTCTAGACAGGAAGCTACAAGCTGAGTTTTTAGCAAAGGAACTCAAGAACTCGTAAGTAACACTTTTAAGAACATGTGGAAAATATTTTTGAATTATTACATTAAAATCCTTAAGCAAAAAGTTTTTATGTTTAGACAGGAATTGTTGACAGCTTAAATAAGATATTAATTAGTTACCATAGATACTGAAATAGCAAACAAAACAAGAATCAATTTTCCTTTAAGAAAGACTTAACAGTAATATAAGAATGTCTTGTGATTCAATTGATATTCATGATCTTGCAACTTTGTGAACTAACTAAAGTGTTGGCTACTGGACTATATCTTAATAATGCAAAGAGTAATTTTATTTTTTTTACTAACCATTTTCATTCCTGTTTAATATGAAAAAAAAAAACAACATATTTCATTGAACTTTGAACTATGTTCTTGTATTGCATCCTGCTGTTTTGATTGCCAGTGTTTTTAAAAGTTTTTTGTTCTGTACAAAATTGTGTTTTGTTTACTGTTTGACTTCTGCTTTCTTGTACTTCCTGTCTTTAGCCTCAATCCTGCAGTGTTTCTTGGCTATGTGACATCAGCCCCAAGAAGTGAAAATTACTATCATTTGTTGAGAGAAGGTCAGATGAAGGATATAGACCCAACTGATGACGATCGATGGTGCCAGTATATCATGTACAAGAAACTTATTAGGTACGCACACATATACGCATGGATGCACTCACACATTCACTTGTCTTCCCTTAGAATTGTATCTTATATTAGATTGTATATGAAGATTGAATTTTAAAAAAAAACAAAAAAACAATAATTACTTATGCAGTTGTAAATATATAATAAAAGTTACACCTTTGAATGTTATATATATTAAAAAAAAAAGTACCCCTTTCGGACCTTGTGATCTATGAGACAGATGATGTAAAGTTTGTTTGTTTCAGTGGTCCATGGTTAACAAGGGTTTCATGTGGCCAGCACAATGACCAATAGCCTTTACATTTCCCCAACTAATGTCAGGCACCCAATAGAGCTGGGTGGACTCAGGAGCGCCCTAGAGGTCCTGAATTAAAAATAATAATCTTTGAATCTGGGATCTTTAATTTGGAGGAGCACTCTGCCACCATGCCTCCAACATATAAATCTTATAGTCTCTTTTTTTAAACATTCAATGATTTCTTTGAATTTATTATATACAAAGAGGTTTTAGGATAGATAGATAGATAGAGGGCGCGATGGCTGAGCGGTAAAGCGGTAGAGGTACCGGGTTCAAATCCTGGTGAAGACTGGGATTTTTAATTTCGGGATTTTTGGGCACCTTTGAGTTAACCTTGACCCACAGAATCAGATGACCTTTGCATCATCTGTCCTATAGACCACAAGGTCTGAAAGTGGAACTTTACTTTTTTTTTAATAGGATAGATATAAGAAGAAACATGTTTTGGACAAGAAAGCAGTCTTAGAGAATTGTTTTTTTCCTTTTCTTGTACTGACATATTTCCATTGTGTGTTGGCTAGACTTGGATACGCCCGAATCTCTCACGGAGGTCTCAGTGACACAGAAGTTCAACTTGGAACTTTTCAAATTCCAGACGACTTGAAGGATTATGAAGACAAAGAGAAAGTGACCATTGCCCCCAAGAGACAGCAGATAGATGCCACCATTCTTTTTAACGAGAAGTAAGTGCCTAGATGTTGAACAGATTTATTTGAATCCTATTTGGAAGCTTCTGTCCTTTATAGTAGGATGTAATACAAATACCAGAGATAGTACAGACATGGAATATGGGGGGAATTTCCCAAGTTTCCTCATTGTAGGATACAAGCCCAAGGTAATATGGATGTAAAATTAAATAAATAAATGTATAGCTTTTATATTGCACTACTTTCATGCTTATAGCATGCTCAGAGCGCTATGGTCCAATCTCATTTGTGGACCAGTGGGGAGGGGGGTTATCTTTAGGCGCTCACTAAACACAACTATGCTCGAGTCAGGTGTCGAACCTTGAGCCCCTTTAAAGGTAGTCAAGCCAAGCTCAAGCGTATTTAGCCTCTCAAGCACACATCCCACATCTATACATCAGCTTGAATGTTTCCCAGACAGAAGTTCAGGCAGGCAGATGGAGGCAAGCTTCAGTAGGTCTAGACTTGAAAAGAGATTTAGAAGAATGGGGCTCATTACCTTCTCTGAACTGATATGTTTTGTGTGTGGACATGAAACACACCTCACAGTTGAAACCTGTGACCACTCATCAAACAGTGCAGCTAAGAAATCATCTAGTATTTGAATTTGAGTTTTAACAGTAGACCTATAGATGAACTCAGTTCCTACTAACTCTATGAGGCTTTGAAAAACAGTTGGGTATCTTACTCTTCATAAAACTTGAGAACTGTTTCTACAACCTTCAGAAACTGAAGTTGTTAATATTAGTTTCTAAAAGTTGGCGTGGCCATCACATATTGTATCAAAAAGATGTATTCCAGTATAGAAGACAAGCAAACATAAGATTTACTTTATTCTCAGCATGTGTTATACATTTTCAACCCAGAACTTGTTTCTTTTGTCCCCAGGTTTGGTGCCTACCATAAAGGTCATGGCTACTTCTCTCATCATGGATTTCATATGGGCACTCCCAAATATTTCTATAACTGAGAGCAACTTGTTGGAATAAGTCAGCTGCATCAAAGCCTTTTTATATTGAAGCATTCTAATTGACAAGATTTTGTTATTTTTATACATTGTGATAATTTGTTTGTGATGCAGTCAACAAGAAACAGTCTGGCTAAACAATGGTTAGGTGTCAGTGTCCTGCAGTCATCTCTTCATTAAGTCTTTGCCAGGAGTTGAGCTTCAGTTGTGTCTCACACACACCAACCAAGGTTAAAGAAAAAACCTTCAGAGACTTTTTTGAGTAAAATTCTTGTTTCTTATGAGTGTGCTATGAACCTTGTTGATCCACTCTCTTATCAATTGTTACTGCATCAAAGTGTCCCACTGCTGAGAATAACTGTGTGTGCCTGGTGAAGTTTTGTTTGCTTCTTGCTAAGACAACTCCAGAAATATTTTTTTTGACATTTTCAATTGGGCAATAGTTTTCTAAAATCATCATTCATTTTGACCTCCACCTGTTTTGTGCCTTTGAATCATCCCAAGCAAAAATTTTTTACTGAACTTTTTTTTCTTTTGTCATGATGTGTAATTAATTATATGTGTTAAAATTTTATTTGCAAGAAAAACTGCCTTAAAAGTGACCTATATATTTCTTTGCTTTCAAATATTTATATATAAACAATTTGATATCATGATTGTTTTGATTAAATATTGCTAAATGTAAGTGGCAATCATGCTTACATAAATCTTTATATTACAATTCTGTGGTAATTTAGCTACAAGCAACATAACCAAAACGTTTTTTAATTTTCATTACAATTCAATAAATTATATTTTTTTTTGTTTTTGCTATGCTAATAAAATACAAATTATTTATGCATTTTACTATATGTTTGTTATGAAACTTTGTGTTGGTCCTTTTCTCTGGAGGTTTAGTTGGTTATTTTAATAAGGCTAGAGTTTTTTTTCAACAATTCGTAAAATAACTTCACACTGAAACCACCAATTTAAAAAAGTTATTTTATTTCAAAATCTTGAGATAAAATTTGCATTCACTTTGTAAAAAAATCTGGAGAGAGTACTAGCTGCATATAGTTCTATTTACACATTTTGTTTTGAAATAAATCTCTGAAATTTGATGCATTGAATAATTCATATATGGAGATGAGTTTTAAAGAGTCAACTATGATAGGCCTAATAAATAAAAAGGGTTACAAAAATATGTACAGAGGATAAAAAATAATTATTTTGTTGACATTAAGTTTAAAAAAAATACCATGAAATATTAAATAGACCTGAAAAAAATGTTCAATGTCTTCATGTTTATGATATTAAAAGAGTTGAATTCAAAGATTATTTAAAACAATCTATTGACACAATTGCAAAAATATTGTGCAAATAGCCAATTGCTCCAAAATTAAAAACCTGTATAATTGCTGTTAGTTGCTTGAGTTCACTGACCTATATGTACAACTATATAGTAAAGATACATCATTTAAATAAAGATTTTTCTTAGAAAATAAAAAGGAACATTACATCAGCAAACAGTTGAAGACATGACTTATTATTGAGCTTCCAAAATGATCCACAGCATTCAGTTACATAAATATGCTGATGTGGTCTATTGTAGTCATAGTGAATTTCCATTTGATTGGACCAATACAAATTATTTTAATTTCAAAGGAAAGGATGAGACTTTATTGATGACTCTAGGTTCAATTTCATTTGTTCCAGTCCAATGGACTACATGTGATACTAGAAACCTTTCCAATCTATGTACAAAAATGTCTACAAAGTTCTGGAATGTCCTGATTAGAATTAGAATGTTCTGACACAAATAAGTTCTCAACTCAGTCTTTCACATGGTAACAAACATGACACTAAAACTAGACATCAGATACAAGAGAAGCAGAAATACAAGTTTCTGGTTAGTTAGAGAGAGAGAGAGAGAGAGAGGTTAAGTCAAAAACACTACTCTACAGCTTATTTTTAGATGCATACAAATTTATAAAAAAAAATGGAACAATTTTGAAACTTCATTAACTGGAGTTCATTTGAATTTCTAGCATCACACAATCTAGAGAGTTGAATTCCTAGCATCACATAAACTATTAACATTTCAACTTTGACTTTGGAAATGTTACATTCATAAATAGAAAAACTAAAAATCTAAATGAGAAATTAACATATTAACCAGTCAAGACAATGTTTCACAAGAGAGCTTAAATCTGGGATAGGTTACTCTGAGTATTCTTCGCAATCGTATGTGTTTGGGAGGATGTACACATACACATTTAGAAAAGTACTTACACATGTATACAATCACACACACAATATACACACATGCACACACCAGGGAACTGACCATCATCAGAAAATAGGACATAATCATCTATTTTGAAATAACGTCTCAATTGTACAAGATAAGATGATAAGACAGAGTTGTAACATTCAAAATAAATTACAAACAAACTTTACAGTCATTAAGATGAAAACCAAGTAACTACAAAAAGTGACAAGAAGACATTAAAAGTGAATGTATTAACAAAACATGTTGCACTGACTTCTTCCTAAAAGTAATACTTAAAAAACACTTCTTTTTAAAATGACATATTTAAAATAAAGACTATAATTGCAGTCAGTATCAAAACAAGCCAATTATTTGAAGCTGTAAAAAGGTCTTAAAAAAAATTGTTTTCTTTCTAGTTCTGACAAATTGTATAAGCAAGAAGCATGACAAGAACCACTACTTTCAAATCAAACTGTCTCTCATCTACTACAACATGGGCTTTATATCACAGACCATGTGGCTAGACCATTTTCCCCCAGAGCCATAAAGCATAGAACGGGTTGCATGAATCAGCCTTGAATACCAAAGACTCAGCAGAGTTTGAATCTCTAACAAGCACACAACTAGATTAACATATGGATAGGATACTTATATGATGTAATTATCTTTTTTTTTCTGTAATCAATAAGATTAGAACCAATATCTGCTGTAGTAAGAAGGACTTTTAAATTCGGACATCATGGGAAAAAAATACACAGTGCAGTTTAAGTCTACTAGTTGGGGAAATCTCTTAACTGAAGTAGAGTTGTCTTGAAATGTTTTTTACTTATTTAGAATAGCTGATAAATTTGATTGGGAATATTCAACTTTCTTGGTATCTCTGCTACTCAGAAATGAAGCTAGAAAAAATAACAGAACCTGCTAGAGGAGAAAGAAAATTTGTCCTTTTAAATCTTTTATCTGTTAGACTTAACAACAGAATTTATTTAATCCAATGTGAATCTCTGATTATTTTATCTGGATTTATGGATTAACCTGTTCTGAATTTGTATTCCTCAATTTCTTGGTAATCTATTGTGTTTCAAGTCGAGTTGACTGTATAGGACTACGAGACTATTGGAAATAATCACTACAACTGAACTACTATCAATTAAAATAAACAACTTCAACACATAAATTCAATCAAACAACTTGACATTTAAGAACACTTCAAGAAACCCTAGCCATTGTTAAAGTGCTCTGTCTCCAGGACATAATCAGCTTCTTTTTTGAGTAACATCTGTATTATATAAGATAAGTAAGCCGGAGAGAGAAACAAATTCTTCTGAAATACAAAACATTTAATTATGTACATTATTCACCAGGATAAACATCTTTTCAATCCATCATCCAATCACTCAATCATTTAGCACTCAATCATGGCATGACTCAGTCAGCACAGGGCAAATAAATATTGCACAATGTTAGGCAGGGCTCAAACAGTCTATGTTATGACAGTGGTTGCCTAATCTGGACATCAATAAATACATTAACTGTACAGTCAACACAGAACTCAAGTCTGTGCAATAAAATACATCAAACAGAATGAAAGTAAACCCTCTCAACAAATTGTGGAGTTCGTTCATTGCATATTTTCAAATTAAAGATAAAAAAAAAAAAAACTGCAGCATGTAGAAAGATGAAATGTCTACTATACACGATTAAATATTCCTGAACTCAACACTTGCTTGCAGTTGAACAGTTGCTTAGATATCAACACTTGGTGCTATAGAATTGAAGGAACTAGTAGACAGCCTGTATCAACTTAATGAAGTCTCTCTCACAGTCTGGGTCAATGTATTTGTAGCTTCCAACATACTTTTAAATACTGACGTGGGATTGGACAACAGCTGGGATGGGGAATCATATTCTACTACCTGCAAGAGAAAACACAATTTTATTGTCAATATTGCACTCAATGTGAATCACTCATGACTCACTTACTAGGCTTATCACTAATTGGTCTACTCATTGATTAAGTTCTTTAATCTTGACTACTCACTAAAACTCTACACATGCACATTTTTGAGTCAAACTCTTACATTCTGATACTTTCATTTGCTAGCATCGCCATGTTTTGTTATACATAAAACACATTTGTTAGACAAACTAAAGATTGTTATAGTTATTATTATTAATAAAGCTTGTCTTTGAGTCCGAAGATTAGTGAGGAATACAGTATTTCCAGTGGCTGTGCAAACCCCAGCTGTAACCAACATATTTTGCCACATTCAGGGCAAGCATAACAATTGTCTGCAGGTGGTCGATTTAGATATCCTTTTACCGACTCGTTTGGGACTAGACATGTGTGGGCTAATTATTATTATTAAAGACTAACTTATTGGTCTACTGAATACACTGTACTATAAGACATTGATGTAAGCCTACAGCTTAATTATCAAAACAGATGAACGTAATTTTTGTTCTTATTTCTTCTCTAATCATTTCCACTCAAAATCATCTACACAAAACAAATTATAACCATTTTGTCACTCTATAACAATAATAATTTTAAAGCAAGCCAAATATTTAAAAAGAAAAACTTTTTTCTTGAAACAAATAAAAAACTGCACATTTTTTTTTAAATGAATGGTTTATGTGCTATCATTGTCAATTAATAATTGTGCACATTGACTCTTAATACTGAAAGACCTATTTCCATTGGTCTATATATATAGATCTAAATTAATTACCACTAAGTAATTTTTGTTTTAAATGAATGATTCCTGTGCTATCATTGTCAAGGAATAATTGTGCACATTGGTGAAGTGGGAGACAAAATGTTGAAAGAGTCCTGCACAACAGATAGAGCTTTGTAATTACATTGCATACATTCCAAAGGTTTTGTCAAACCAAAATAATGTCAACTACAAACACTTCAGAACTAATCAAAACACACTTCAACAAAACTATCCAACATCACTAACTAAATAAAAGAAGATATAAGCTCCCCATTGAGAGGTAGAGACTCTAAAGGGACGTCTATACATGTGCATGTAAAAAATGTTAATAGACTTACATTTCCGTCTTGCAGAACAAGAACCAGATCACAGTCTAATACAGTGTGCAGTCTATGAGCAATGATAAGCATGGTACATTCTTGGAAACCATTTCTTAAAGTTTGTTGAAGTAGAGCATCAGTCTCAGAGTCTATGGAGGCAGTGGCTTCATCCAGTATCAAAATCTGAAATACAAAATACTATGGCTTAAAACAAAACCTCAGGCAAGTTTTAGATTATCTGACTAGTTTTTAAAACAAAGCTCTTTATTTGAATTCTTGGTAATAATTGAGAATACAAATCTGGGATCTGAAGATGTTTTTATGACCAGCAAACATGTTTATAGATCTGATGGTCACCTGACAAGAAATAGTTTGTTTGACAAGTTTCAAATGTTCCTTCAGAATTGAAGATTATTACATTGTAGCACAAACTTACTGAAGAATGGTGGGGGATGTCAGGGTTTAAACCCAGGACCATCTGGACAACAGTGCAGAGCACATAGCACACAAACCAGATAGTAAAGGATTGTGTTCCAGAGTTCAAACCCAGCAATTCCTTAACCAATCTTTATACAGGAGTTTGGAAAAATGATAAGAGAATCAGTGTTACAGATCAACTTAATGACTTCCAGGGAAAGTAAGAACTGGTCAATGTGACTCTCACCTTATTCCCCCTGAGAACTGCCCTGACTAAACACAACAACTGTTTCTCTCCAACAGAAAAGTTTGACCCACTCTGCAGAACTTGACTGTCTAACTGGCGCTCTAAAGTACGCACCTGGACAAATAGAAACACAGCATCAAAGATTGTCTATATAAGAAATACATTTCTGTAATGGGCTACTAAGTTAATCCCATCATTTAAACACAATCATTTGAAACAATGTAATTCTTAAGATTTGCAATAAATAAATGCTTTTCCTATCAGTCACATACACTTTAATGCTATTATCACAACAAATGTGCCATTTTCACATACAAAAAAAGCAACAGTTTTTATTAACATCTATACAAATACAAGTTCTATTATTAAAAATATATATTATAAAAAATTCACAAACAAACCCTTTCATCTGATATAAGTTAACTTACCATCTGAGCTACATGGCATTTTTCTAAAGCTTGCCAAATCTCTGAGTCTGAGAATTGATGAAATGGATCCAAATTATATCTGAAATACAATTGAATCATTAGGTAAAAAAAATGGACTAAGACATGCATAGAAACAAACAAAAACTGTGCAATTGTAGGTTACAGCCTATTTACAGCAATATTTATGTAGATAACAGCAATAAAGTAAACCAATTATCTGAACCAATTCAAAGTGATTATATAATGATTAAAATTAATGAACTGAAAGTAATAAGATATTTATATAAATTAATAAAACATAAATTGATAAGATGATAATTTAACTAGTCATCTACCTGAGAGTGCCAGAAAATAAAACTGGATCCTGAGGTATGATTGACAGTCTAGAGCGCAGGTCACTGAGGGCAACTGTGGCAATGTCAATGTTATCTACAGTTATATGGCCAGATTCCAACTCAACCAATCGGAAGAGAGCAGCAGAGAGTGAGGTCTTCCCTGAAATGAAATTCATTGATTTAATTTTTAATTATTTGATTTATTTGTAAACATATCTCTTAATTTGTGTGAAACATTAGCTAAATCCAGCACTTCACTGGATTGTCCCTTTTCAGACCTTGTGATCGACAGGGCATTTGATATAAGAGTTAGCCAATGGCTAACAAGCAGAGTGTCATGTGGCCAACACAATAACCAACCTGCTTTACTTTCCCCAACTAAAGAGAGAGAACCATTGTTTGGCAGAATGAGACATCACACATCTGTAGATCACTTACAAAGGCAATGGATACACATTTGAGACCAAAAGTAGACAAGGAAAAATAAATCTAAAACAACCATTGTGCTGGATGTGGCAAAATACATAGATCACAGCTGGGCCTGCATTGCCATGAGAAATAATGCATTCCTCAATCTTCAGGCTTGAAGACAAGCTTTTATATTCAATGTTAACACCATTATTGTTAATATCATTCAAAGCTCATAAGTAGACTTTGCTTAAACTGAATGCTCATGGAACTTTGCCTTCACATGATGTACAAACATAGACCACCCCTTTCCAATATATTATGGCAAATACAACAATCATTTACACTCGAGCTAAATTTTAGAAGTCATAAATCAAGATTTGACATACATAACTCAACAACTTAAGAAGTAGAAGGAAGTTTATCTACTTGGAACATTGTACAAGAATGCTTCAAAAATGTATTAGAAAGCAATACAGCAATAAATAGATAAAGCAAGTGGTTATTGACATAGAAATCAGAAGATAATCAGGACTACCTATAGTAATTCCCTTAATTTCCTCCCTTGAAACAAATCACTTGTGTGACCTACATAAAACTCATTTATTTTGTGCTGTACATTGAAAATATTCTGACCTAGTTCTTCAATGAAAGTTGAACCAGAAAATTTGCTCATTGGATCAGATGTAGATAGGAACAAAGTAAATCTAAATAGATATTGCTAAAACATGAACTTAAAATAAGGAGAGAAGAATCACTCACTAGTGCCATCAAATGGACATCAGAAGGTAAGAAAAAGTGAGGAGGCTTCACATTGCAACAGGCAGAGCTTATAGCTTATACAAGATTGAAATAGTGCACACACTGTCATTGTCAAATGCAATTGTAGTCACTTAGAGATGATGATCAAATAATTACCTGCCCCTGTTCTTCCCACAATGCCTATCTTCTTGTGACCTTGCACCTGGAAACTTACACCTTCAAGTGCCAGCGGAGTGTTTTTCCTATACCGAAGTTTGACATTATCAAACTTGATGGTTCCTTGGGTGGGCCAATCAGCTGACTGTTTCTTACTTTCATCTTTCACTGGTTCTAAATCTTTCAACTGGTAAGTAAACAAACAAATTAATAAGGACTTTATTTTCTAAGTATACTTTCTAAGTATAGTTTTATTAAAATCGAATTGATAGATACACGAAATTATATTTATACTGTGTTTTGTCAGACTGAATGAGCTTGTCTAAATAAATCATTGAACAATTAGATCAGTGCATGCATTTATTTATAATGAAGAAAGACTATCATTCACTTCCTACTTCATGTTTTTAGGAGGGGAAGTGGCTGAGAGATAAAGCACTTTGCTTCTGAACCAGGGTCTGGGGTTCCAATCCTGGTGCAGACTAGGATTCTTAATTTCCGGAGCTTCAAGCACCGCTGAGTCCAGCCAGCTCTAATGGGTGACATTAGTTGGTGAAAAGTAAAGGTGGTGTTTGTTATTCTGGCCACCCTCCTTAACTATAGGCCACATAAACATCATCTGCCCTATAGACTACAAGGTCTGAAAGGGAACTTGACTTTTCATTCATGTTTTAAATTCACTGAGTCAAAAATTGTTACTTCAAAAATTTGTAAACAAAAACTGCTAGTTGAATCTGTTGATAAAAATCAAACATTTCAATTACACTTGGCTGTTAGTTGTGTTTTAGAAGAGTCTGACATTCCTTTGAAAATCATTATTACATCATGCCCCAAACCTTCTGTTATAGGATGACAGTGAGCAACCTCGAATCTAGATCAATGTAAAAACAGTAGGCTACACAATCAGCCATCTTTACCTGGCAATACTCCACTAGCCGCTGAACAGATGAAAATCTGGCCTCTGTTTCTACAGCCATCCTGGCAGTAAACTGGAACAAAGATGACAGCTGAAAAAGAAAAAAAAAAGAAATATTTCAATGGAATGAGTTACACATCTTTGAACCAATCAAGCACTATAAGATTAAGTACTGACATTTGCCATTGAGCACAAATTAGATGTTTAAACCATTTCACTTAAGATTGAATAACATAAACAATTACATTGTCTGTCTAAAAGTTGATTGACTATTATTAACAATTACATTGGCTGAACAATTATATAGTCTGTCTAGAATATGATTGTGGAGTCCAATCTTCACCTTAAAAAGTTGATTATATCAAAGGCATAATTAGTTTTTTTTTCCAACTAGGTTTATATTTATTTCTCTTAACTTTTCACTTGGTTTGGTAGCCAGGAAATGTAGGCTAACAAGTTTCAAGCCTAATAAATCTTCATTGCTATTTTTCCCATTTGTTTCCATCACACAAGAGTAACCTTGAGTGCACTCTAGTTACCAAAGTAATTGACAGCCATTTTAAATTGACTTTAATTTCAATGTTACACTGGCTATAAATTTAAATAAAAGTTTTTCAAAAAGCCACACAAGAAGAGAATTCCTCAAAGGATGCTGTTAAGTGTACTATAAACATTTTGTTTCCTTTTAACAAATGTTGTTCTGGCAGTGGCAAAAAATGAATACAAATATTATAATAAATATATTAGTAAAAGACTTCAATATCAAGGAAGAACCAAATACAAATCACCATTCCATCAAACGTTTCAAACAGAAATATCCATAGGTTGGTGTTTATTAAAATTATGTAATAGCCAAGGGCACTGAATAAATTAATATCTTTTTGTCCTTGTGACTTGTCTTGATAAATACAAACTGGGTGAGTTCATTCATGGTGGAGACAGACTGGGTGAGTTCATTGATGGTGGAGACAAACTGGGTGAGTTCATTCATGGTGGAGACAGACTGGGTGAGTTCATTGATGGTGGAGACA
>JADKLZ010000728.1:999954-1010715 GCA_021533235.1 Biomphalaria straminea | reverse complement strand
CATTCATGGTGGAGACAGACTGGGTGAGTTCATTGATGGTGGAGACAGACTGGGTGAGTTCATTGATGGTGGAGACAGACTGGGTGAGTTCATTTAAATACTTCAACACTGATGGAGTAAAATTTGAGAGTTGAACATCTAGGCAATCTTATTCTATTCTCTTTCATAGTTTTGTTTTAGGTTCCAAAATATTAAACATTTAGTAACACAAAAACGAATGAAGCTGTACATATCTTGTTACCTAGAAAATTTTTCTTCTATTGCAAGGACCAAATCAAATACAATTATCATCTGACAATCTGAGAGGTCTGGCAAAATTATTAATAATTTAACAAAGTCATAAACGGATCAAAGAAAAAGAGAATCTAGTACTGTTACCTGGACAGTATATGACAGAGCCAGGCCTGCTAACTCAGGCCTAATTGAAGTGACCAACAGTAGAACTACTATCACAAAGGCCAGGATTCCACTCACAACATCTGTACGCAGAGCTAACCAACGATTGGCTGCATAAAACATCAGAACGGCAACAGCGTTGGTATTGAGCAGGTCACAGTACCTAGGATAAAAGAACAACAATTCAGTGCCACATTTGTGACCAGTATTAAAACTTCACCAAATAGGAGAATCTATTCATTAACCCATTGGTTCAACCTTTCATTCAATTGCCAATCTATTTGATTCAATGAAATCACAGGAAACATTTCAGACTAAAATTGTTAGCTAATGTCAAGGAGGAGAGAGATTTAAAGGATGTTTTACTTAAGTCATGTTTCTGGTCCATTAACTGAACACTAAGGTTATGGCCAAGTTCTCTCTGGTAACTTTGATGACAAAAATATTATTATTATCTAATCTTATGGAAAACAGATGTTACTTCCAAAAATAAAAGATGATTTTGCCCTATTTGTGTCATTATAGTCATGCATGTTAATTAGCTTTCCTGGCTGACTCAGGCAATAGGAAGAAGGAGGGTTCATACAATTTTGTCTTAGCATTTGGAACAAAGTTTTGTTTTTTTGTATTTGAAGATTAGTGTTCAGTATTTTATGTATAATTGCAACTTCATTAAATTGTGAAAAATAGTGGACTTCCTTGATATTGTGTCTAATATTAAAGGTTGTTTCTTTAAATATTTTAGTCTCTGCTTTCAAGATGACAAAAGTGAACAGATTAGTTAATCTCATTAAAAATACACAATTGTCCTAACACACATGAAACATACACACACACACAAAAGAAGCTAGCTTATTATTTGATATTTATGCGCGACAATGTATATGTAACAGAGTCTAGAAATAAAAAAACAGTAAAATTTTTATGATTGTTATGAAACACTTGTAAATAATGAGTAGTAGTAAATTGGGACAGGGCTTTAATTAGCACTGCTGTCATGATGAGTTACTGTTATCACTCTATCTATTTAAAAAAAAGTGAACAAGTTACATTTTTTTTCAAACTTCAGAATTTAATTTATAATGTTTTTCAAATGGTTAGATCTAAAGCTGAGTGAATACTTACTTGTGCATAAAGTCTGACTCCTTTTTATAAGCATGTATAACAGCCAAACCCTCCAGTGATGCTCCCATGTGACTGACCACAGGTGACCTGGTCACATTGTCCAGATACTTGAGCTCATGGACACACTTGTGGAAGACAATCATAAGCAGGCTAGTGATGATGGCCAGAGGAAGCACTGCCAGGAGAAACCAGGGCATCACGTAACCCATCATGGCCACAGCGGCCACAATTTGTAAAACCTGAGTTAAGAAAATGTCTGCATTCATAGGGAGCCTAGAATCCACTGGAAAAAAAAAGACAATTGGATGAAGTTTTACAATATTTAAATATATATATAATGTAGTGTGTGGACAACTCTACTTGCCCTCTGCAAACAGTGACACAAAATAACACAACTCAATCAAGAACTTGACAACTCAGGTTGTGAATACCATGATTCAAATAAATTACCACATAAAAATGGAACAATTGGCTACACAATAAAACTTAATACAATTGCTTCACTGTAGATAACTGTACTGTCTGTACTGAGCTTGTACTGGACTGATCATGGACCCTACATCATGGACCCTACTGTACCAGACCTGAACTCTACTTTGAACTGTCTAGACTTCTTTAACATGACAAATGCAATAGACTTGTCACCAGTTATTTGTAGACAATCAAATTACCATATCATTGTTGGCATTCACATGGGCAGCAGCACTTGAATACCCCTACTTGTGTCACCATTCAGTTATAATATGAAGAATGCACTTTGTACTATCAGAAAAGTTCTGGGTATCAGATCGCAAGAAAAGAAGATAAATGAGTTTGTACTTTTAAAAGTCAACAGACAGCAAAAAAAGAACTCAATCCTGTGAAGAGCTGAACACTAAGCTGGTTTGGTCATAGTGTAAGACATGACTCACTGTCAAAAGACATTCTTTAAGGTACAGTGGAGGGAACATGAAGAGAGATTCGTCCAGAGAAAAACTTTAAAAATCTTAAAATCTAATTTTTAAGATCACTACTTCAAATATTTATAGAACCATAGTTTCAAATAATTGTCCAATTACTGCTAGTAACTATTTATGAGAGACCAACCTTCATCCAGGTCTCCTGAGAACCTGTTGACTATACGTCCTACTGGGGTGCTATCAAAAAAGTGAAGAGTACTGTGGAGGACTTGAACAAAAGCTGAATCATGAAGTCGACTAGATGCTGCCAATGTAGTCTGTGAAACACACATAATAAACATCTTGCAATCAAACACATCACTACATTTGGATCTACAGTTTCTTCTTTACTTTAAAACATTCTTGTATCATGGACATTGCTGGGTCAAGTTAAGAGATTTAAATCAAGTTAAGTCATTCTATTTATTGTATTCTATTGTGTGGCAGAAATTAACATTTTAAAATGCACCATGCACCCAAAGGATGGCAATAATGTAGGCAGAAACAAAGGCAAGCAGTGATATCTTTGTATCCCATGGTGCTCCATCTTCATGGAGGATCTCAGGGCAGTGGACAACAGTTGGGAAGAGCTAGGAGACCAGCTTCTATGGAGACAACCTGTCAACCATTGTGCTTACTAGCATGGTAGGCTCTCATTCTAAATGGTTTAGTGACTTGATATTGCTAGTCTAGTGAAACATTTAAATATAAAACCAAAGAAATGTAAATGTAACTAAAGTAAGTGAGCAGCACTCTCCAGTTATTTGAAAGCAATTAAAATCTACACTTACAAACTAAAGGGACAGAACTTACTTTCATTAAAGCTATACACTTGATGATCAGAGTGATGAGTGCAAGAGGAAGGAATGCTCCGTAGATAGCCAGAAACTTGGGCAGGTCTGGATGGGACGCAACACTTGAACTTGTCTCAGTTCTGTTCCCAAAGGTCAAGGTTGTGTTCTACAAGTGGAGGTAATGTGGAAATAGAGGCACTTAAAAAATGTTTTCTCTTGAATATTTTTGTGTACATGTTTATAAAAGTGGTGAATAAAACCTTGGGTGAGAACTGCAAAGTGTGATGACTGCTTCAAGTTCAACTGTTATTAAGCATTGAGGATAGTGCTCTACACACAGACTTACCAGACTTGCTTTTTGCAGCCAATAGGTCAGGTACCAGCCTGCGGTGGCTGTGTTGGCAACTGGCAAACTGAAGCAGAAGATGACAAGAATGAACACAGGGACTCCACCCATGGCCTGGATGTATTTTTGAAACACAAATAAGGACAAACTCTCTCTCTGTATAGTTTCCTCTTGAATAAGTGTCCCAGCAATCCCTGGAAAGGAAATACACATTGACAGCTTTATGTTAAGTAAGACATGGACTAGATTAGTGTCAGGGTAAAATAAATAGAAAAATACCTCACATAGCTGAACAATGTTGTTTTTTCTATATATTTTATTGCTTAAATGTGAACCATCTTTTTGAGGGTGACTTTTGATGGTTCAGTTGTTTGCAGTATAATTCAATGATATTGATAATCTTGGATCTGTGTGTTAACATGTGCTAGGTAGCAGTTGTTAGTTTAAAATTCACTCCAAAAAATCAAGTTTGTTTTTTATCTTGTATAAATAGGTTTAGCTAATACACAATTCAAAACAATAGTATCCCTGGCCCTATTAGTCTCAACCAAGTCACATAATAGTCAACAATGAAACAGACTGTTTGTATTTAAACTTTCACAAATAAAACAATTTCATCTCGTTTCTAATTTTGTTTTGAAGAAATCAATTAATTTTAAGACTTCTCTAAAGTTTATTATTTTATTTTAAACAAGCATATATAAGGTAAGACACTGTGTACTAACAACTGTACCTGCTACTTCCTGAGGAACAATTTGTAAACTCTCTGATGTAACATTCAAGTTTTCGTGTGGAGACTTTGAGACTGTAGAGTTGTCTTCACTTAAATTCATTTCTAAAGATGTACAACAATCAATGTTATTGGAAACTCAGAATTCAATCTACAACATTGGGACAGATGAACATATTTCTCTACATGGTAATGACACCTAGAGAAAAAGGGAAAGAATGTGGGAAGCGTGGTCGAGAGGCTAAGTGTGGCTTGAGCTTGGCTTGGCTTGGCTACCTAGAAGGGGGCTTGAGGTTCGACACCCGACTCGGGCAGAGTTGTGTTTACTGAGCGCCCAAAGGCAGCACGGGAAACCAGCTCCTAGATACCCCCTCCCCCCACTGGTCCACAAATGAGATTGGACCAAAAGTGCTCTGAGCATGCTATAAGCATGAAAGTAGCGCTATATAAAAGCTATAATAATAATAACTCACCTGGTAATGTGATGGCCCTACTCTCTGTTGGTGTACTTTCATTGTCTCTGTTAACCAAGGTAAGTAATGCAGCATACTCGCCAGATAGAGAAACAAGCTCTTCATGTGACCCTTGCTCCACAACTGTCCCTTCTCTCAGCACTAGAATCTTATTACAATCTTTAAGATACTGAAAACAAAGTATCAGGATATTGAAGTGACTGTCAGGCAACATATAATAATAATAATCTTTATTATCCATAAGGAAAGTTCTGAAGTTCTTAAGCTTACATGAAATACAATCCACTAGATGTAATCATCCCAACAGATCCATACAATCATAGGCATTACGCCAGATGACAATTTTATCTATATTTTGAAAAGAGTTCTAGTAAATGATTCAAAACCCACACGTGACCTGCTTTCACTTTGTAAAATGATTTATGTTTTCACAGTTGCATCAGATGTAAAGCTAATTACATCCAAGTGTAGCCTACCAAAGAATCAAAGTGGATGTAGGGGGAAGGACTCAAACCTGGGATTATTGAGACCACCAAATGAGTGTCTAGAGCCCACACCACCCAAACAGGAGACTTACATTAAGACATGTAAGGTTTGATTTCATAACGACCCATGAACAGAAACAATTAGTCATTAAACATCAAATAGATTAACATTTTCTAACCATTAACAGTGTGTTAATCAACCTAGCACTACTGTATTCATTAATTAACTATAAATATATCAGCTGATTTGCTAAGGCCATTGTCATGACCAACACGATAACAATTTTTTTATCCTATTTAAATAAAAATCCAATCTTGGGTATTTTAAAAACAATAACTGAAGTTGAGTAAAGCATACCAAGTAAAAATATAATTAACATAGCAATGAAACTAAACTGACTTGCTCTTGATGTCAACACAGACTAATAGATTAGTGATTGTACAGGTTTGAACTTAAAGTCTATCCAGTAACAGAACCTAGCAAACACACAAAACTGCTAAGTATTGACCTACCTGAAGGTGATGTGTGACCAACACAACAGTCCTGTCTCTCATGACTCCCTGGACACAGCTTTTAAAGATGTGATGGGCAGTATGGACATCTACTGCAGACAATGGATCATCCAACAAGATCAAATCACAGTAACTGTAGGCTGCCCGAGCCAGAGACAAGCGCTGTTTCTGTCCACCACTCAAGTTGCAGCCTCTCTCTCCAACCTAAATACAGCATACATACAATTTGATTGACCTCAAACATTAAAGATGTACATGTTCTGTACTAACAATACTAAAAAGTAATCAGTTAATGTGCCTGGCTCAATGCTTACACTTACTGGTTTAAATTGTTATTTGATTAGAAACTGGGAAAGACATGACAAAACCTAAGAAACTATTTTTTTTATTTATTTGTTTTGAATGTTTCTACAGATTTGAGGATTATAACAAACCTCCTGCAGGACATTGGTGGTGGGTTGAGTTCAAACCTGTGACCATTGAAAATAGGGAGTATATCATATGACTATCTTGATCAGACAGCCTTTCAAAAGTATACAGCTTTGGGCTTAAGTGATCGCAGAACTATACTGTCACAATAAATGTCCTAAGCTTATGGAAGACTTTTTAGTTCATTATCCAGCTGTCAAGTTTGATCATTTAAGGTCCTCTTTAAGTTCAATTGCTGTCTTTACACGAACTTCAACCTTCTTTGCTGGCTATGTTAGCATGAAAATATTTTTGACTATTGTCAGTTACAACTGTAGGATAAATCAGTTAAAAAAGCTTCAAACTGTGATAAACTTCTAACAAATTTAAAATATATTAATCAAAACAGTAGGGTGAGGAAGTCTCTGACACAAGTCTCACCTAAACTCTCAGCATATATTGTTAACAGATACAAGTTAACCTTGTTTGCTTGTAAGCAGATTTAGTAGTCTCCCTTGAGAATTCTAAGCAACTCATTTAATAACTTAGAGCAGTTGTACATTGTAAACAAGGTCAAGTGTTAACTGGTTGTAGGACCAAGTATTCCAAGTGTAATGAAGATTTCTGTTCCTCTACTTACTTCTGACATATCTCCTTTAGGTAGAGCTCTGAAGTCTGGGGTAAGGGCACAAGCTTCAACCACCATCTTGTATCTGGAATGTAAAGTCATGTGTGAGCTAGAGAGTAATGATATCTTTGAGACTCAAAGAGCCAGATTTGAATAATAAGTTATATTTCATTTTCATACATGTCAGCTGAAAAAAATAGATAAAATATAACTTTTATAGTTTTACATCATTATCAGGAACTCACAGGAGATGAATTAATGCTGAAACACTGTAGCATTTCAGGTCATTCCAGGAAACATAAGAATGAAAGGTAATACTACCAATGACTTGCACTGCCATGGAGCATGTACCAAACTCAGATGCCCATTAATAAAAGTAGTATCTTATACAATACAGACATTACTTCAAAAAAAAGATGATTACATCCTACGTGTCATGTTATGCATGTTAACCAATGACTTAAATTCTGCCAAGTCACTTGTTTTCCTGGCTAGCTCAGGCAACCCTTTCAAACCTCCTGCAAGACAGCAGTGAAAAGAAGACTGTATTAACAGTTCCAAGTCATTATTACATGTCCAGGATTTATATAAAGTGCTGCCAAATGACTATCTGTGTGTCCCTAACAACAGAAAGCTGAAATTGAATCTTATGTCCTTCAAACAATTTTTTTAGTGAGTTTAAAATGTATTCTTTATGTAAAAAAAAAAAACAAAAAAAAAATGGAAACTATTGGTGAAATTGATCAGATAATTGATGAACACCCTAAACATTGAATTTATGCAAGCTTTTGTCAAATATTACGCTACATTTAAACAAAAGACATACTGACCTTTCACTATCATAGGCATGTCCAAACACAATGTTGTCTCTGATGGTGTCGTTAGTGACCCAAACTTGTTGTGACACATAGGCCGCATGAGTTGACACTGCCACTGACCCAGACATTAACTCCATCTAGTAGGAGAAAGAGAACATTGACACTTAAAACATTTTCAAACAATCTGTGAGTGTTGACAAGATTTGAAGTTTGATCTTATGAACATAAATTCAATGTCAAGACTGAACTCTAGTGAAGAAATAAAACTTACTCTTCCCAGGATAGCACTGATCAAGGAACTTTTCCCTGAGCCCACACTGCCACAGACTCCAACAAGTTGACCCTGACACAAGCATGCACAAACACATTAGTGATCAAGTTACATGGTAATCAATAAGAAGTCCTAAAGACTTTCTAGGCTTTATGTCAATCCCTAGAACAAAGAGACATTAACTCTTGGCTTACTTTCTTTATTTGAAGGTTAACACCAGATAAAGATGGGCCAGTAAAAATGTGATCTTCTTCGAGCTGGTCAGTATTGAGCATCACTTCCTCAAGTTTTTCTTCTGGAACTTTCTTGGCTTTAGCCTTGACCTCAGCACCTGTCAAATAGTCAAATGTTTTAATGTCTTGCAATGTAAAAACAAGCAAAATATTTTTTATAACATAGCTCATTGCAGGGGAAGAACCACAGAATCACTGCCATATCTCTTAACACTTTAAGGTTTAACCTTTTTATATGAAAAAAAATTATCAGTTATCACTAATTAATTAGTTAATTGGTTATTTTTTAAATTGATTCATGAATTATCATGGGCTATGAATAATTGGTACAAACTTTTTAACTTGATCTAAGAATGGGAAATGGAAGAAAAAAAACATGTTCAAACTTTGTACCAGACAGAGTGAGCTAATTAATGTTCTAAAGAAAAAAAAACAACTAAAAATATGAAATTTAAGGAAAATACTATTCTGAAAGAGAATTCTTTCTTTTCTTATAGGCAACACACAACTTAGTTCTTATCAGGTTTCTGTTTCTAAATGAATCATATAATGCTATTTTTCTTCTACAGAGGTAAGCTCTTATTATGGAACTGTGGCCTAAGTCTGTTTACTCTGCCAATTATGCAGATAATCTTCTTTTTTTTTAAAGTAATGTCTGTAACATATAAGAAAAGATAAATAATAGAAACTTAATAGCTTAGGCCTTCACAAAAAAAAAACAACTCTTTTTACCATTGCCAATATCTTTTTTTCTTTTGCTAGTCCAGGAAAATGAAGCATTTGTAATGTCCAAAGCCAGAGAGTTGTCTCTAGGCTGCTGCAGTTGAGTGCTCATTTCAGACATTAACAAGATTTCCTAGTGGATGTAATTAGGAACAAACAGATCAGATTCTACTTTTGTTAAGTGTTAATATAAGTGAAACATTACAAATAACAGTATTTTAATTAAGTAACTAGAAACAAAGTGTTTAAGATTGTATGATTGATTCAAGACAAGATATATACAGAATGCATACAAGGTTGGTACAATATCCTTATATACTCTGAACTGTAGTTTGGTTACATACTGTGGTCTACAGCTTTATAAATATTTTTTTAAACAAAAACAACATTTAAATAATAAAACTAAGTAAAGTACTATGGTCTACCTGAAGTCTTTTAACAGTGACTGCCATTTCTCCCAGACACTTGAGTGAGAAAGGAATGGTCATCATGACAGACTGCATGGTACTCAGTAGAGACACAAAAGTAAACGCCTAAACAGAGGGTAGAAGAAAATAAAGTTTGGTATGCAAACATTCAAAGGGTAGACACATTTCTTAAATACTTGCTTGAGACTCACTACATCCACGTCACTATTTAACTTATTGTTTTATTTAAAAAGAAATCTGTTGTCTTACAAAACAACTAACATTTAAGAGTCTCCACATCTCATATACCATTTTTTATGGAATGGAAAGTCAACTAAAATTTACATTAGAAAAAATTAATAAAAACTTTAAGGTCAAAGAATTTAAGATTTTAGTTGTTCAGTTTTCAGAGTTAGAATGTAGACAGGAGATCAAATTTCAATCCAAATCAAAATGTCAGCACTTCCTCCATTTCTTACAAGCAATACAAATTTCATCTAATAATAAAATGTTTCTGAAATATATGTTAATAATTCCAAATTCTTTCTTTCTTTTTAATGACTTTTGTATGGGCATTATTCTTCATTTTTTTTTTAAGGTTAGCAGATGGGTTGAGGGGTATCTGAGAGAAGGTTTCTGTGCTGCCATGATAATGCACTTAGCAAATACTTATCAAGTCAGAATTCAAACTTTTCTTTTCTTATGAAAAACAGACATTACTTCAAAAAAGATGATTGCAAACTATGCATGTCTCTAGGTCAATCTAGTCATGCATGTTAATGACTTAAATTCTGTCGAGTCATTGGTCAGACTTCTGTTGTAAGTATCCTAGTGGTATGTGCATTTCAGCCATATAAAATTCACAGAAAAATAAATGTAAGGATTTAGATCACACGTGTCATAGTTGATGTATTATATTTAGCTTATAAGAAATGAGTTCTATAGAAAAATGATTTAAAAACAAACAAACACTTTCAAACCTCACTGATAAAATGATAAAGGTCAATCCAGTCATTAATCCCTAACTACTACTTGGGAAGGTGTTAATTACAAATGAATGTGACACATGGACTTAATTAGCTTGCACTTTCCATGTGCCAAATCTGGGTTAGAATAACTTTCTGATTGCTGAGAATGTAGGTTAGATGAACTCTAAGACCAGGTAACAACAGATTAGTCTAGAAATAATGACAGATGCAGATTAGTGGGTCAGTGGGTTAATGTAATCAAGAGATGGTCTTGGTTCTAAAGTAAGTCAAATTGAAACCTTATTTCAAGACATTTCAGGAATCTAATTGTTGAAGGTAGTCTTTACTACAGTCACTAGACACCACGTTATATACCATTTCTATTTTTACATTCATAGCTAAACTGGGCTAGATGTAGTTTAAAGGCCACAAGCTCTACAGTAACTGGAATTGATATAGTTAGTGACTGGAACTGATATAGTTATTGACTGGAACTGATATAGTT
>JADKLZ010000728.1:986217-999567 GCA_021533235.1 Biomphalaria straminea | reverse complement strand
AAAAAAAAAAAAGACCCACTGCAAAGCAATGGTTTGGTCTGCATCGGATGTGGCTAAATATGCATATTTGACAGCTCATTCGTAATCTTCATAGTCAAAGACTATTTCCTTTGTGATGATCAAGTTTGTAGAATGAGACAAGCGAACATCTTAGGCAAACTGAGCTCTCCGTATTGTTTTCTTTTATGGTGTCACGTGATGCCAATCACTCACTTGGTTTGGCTCTGACCAGGGTTTGCTACCCTGTCTCATCGTGGCGCCTGGGTGGAAACGGTCGTAGGAGAAGACTAGGCCAAATAGGCAGCGAAACAAGGCTCCCGGGGGAATGTATAAGGGGGCGCTAGCGCATCGTCATTGCACTGTGCGGGGATGTAAAAAAAAAGCTCCCGCAGCAGTAACCCAGAGTTTTACCGTGACCCGTTGGCTGTGGTCTTACCCCCCGTCGGACAGGGTGGCGGAAGGATTAACTCGCCGCCATGTTCAGACTGGTGAAAGGGAGCTTTTGTTCGCTTTTGCGTCCAAGTAAGACGCATAACTCTACATGACCTCATTCACCTATCGTAAACAAACAACATTTAGCCATGTGATTCTACATATATATAGTTCGTCCATCGTGGTTCGATGATGACCACTTTGTCATCCAGTGGGCTGAGGGCTTTGCACTGGGGTTTTGTGCCTCCTCATGTGGCTGGTGAGACCTATGCGAGCCCGGAATGTTCGGCCGCACTCTGGGCAGGTAATTCCAGCTGGAACTAGTGTCGTTTGCCTTGCTTTCCTTCTCTGGCGTTTTTCTTTCGCAAGCGTTGTTCTTTTTTCCTCAGCAACCTGTGCGCCGGATCTCACAGCGCGGCGCCATGATACTCTGTCATGTGCCTCTGTCTCCCAGGTGCCTGGGTCAATGTTGAACTCCTTTAGAGAAGTTTTGAGGGTGTCTTTGTAGCGCTTTTTTTGACAACTTATGTAATGGATAAAGACTGTCACGTGATACGTGTTTTTCATTGTTTCATCAATATTATGACGTGGCTAAATGTGTTTATTAACGATTGGCGAATGCGGTCCATTTCAAATGGTTGGGTCTGATGAGTTCATTCTTGTGGCACTTCATTAATCTTATCTTATAAATTACAGAGTTTCTTTCCAAAGATAAGTACGTCCTGCGCGTATTCAAGCGTTAATCTAGCCATGCAAGTTAATCAGTGACTTCAACTCTGCCAAGTTATTTGTTTTAGTTTTAGTTAAGTTTTAGGCACATCGGCACAGTATAGGCCATGTCGTGCCCGAGTCATTTGTTTTCTTGGTTTAACTCCTTCTCTCCCAACTGACGATACCAACGTTGATTCCACCAGAATGTGGTAAATAATTACGGAGATAAAGAGTTAATAAGGCAACCCGTTCCATGCTCTAAATAGCACTAGGGAAGAAGGAGCATGTGTACGACTTTGTCCTAGTTTATGGAATAAGAAATGATCCTTTTCAATACTTTTATCTTTGTCGCTTGAGCCCTGTGTTGGGGGCGACATATGACGATTTAGGACTGCAATGATAGGCCTATTGAAGCACGCCCTATGGAACTTCCCTGGAGAAGAAATTAAATTCAAGGCTGACATAGGCCAGTGGTGACAAACTTTTTTCGACAAGGGAACTATCTAAAAATCCGTGCCACAGGCCGCAGAATTAAAAAAAATAATAATATAAACGAATCATATCGTTTTGCACTTGTATTAAAGTTAAGTTTATTTACCTAGATCTAGATCTACATTTACTTAGCAACGGTCCATCAAATCGTTTTGCATTCGTTCTAAAATGATTCATTTTTACCTAGATCTAGATTTTGTAAGCAGAAAGCCCAATCACATCGTTTTGGATTCATGCCCCACAATTCAGCGGAAACAGACGAATTTAAATGAAGGGTCCTCTTCGTCTTGGCTAGATTCAAGGTCATCTAATATTGGATCCAACTTTACGTAAGGAGGCTGCGCGCGCATTCCTCGCCTGCCCCACCTCGCCCCATCCCGCGAGCTCTCACGTCCGAAGAAGTTGAGTCCCATTGACAAGTCCCTCCGACTCACTCCCCTCTCTTCTATTTCACGTTTGGAGTCCAAAGTTCACGCGATCTAGCGGCCATTGCCCTGAAAAACCTTGCTCCATTTGTTGACTTGTTTTGTTGTGACAACTCGACTTCCGGTTGAGATCAGGACATACAAGTAGGCGTGGTCAACGAAATAAACACATACAAAATTCCAACTTCCAAGGCGAAACAAAACTTGTAATAGCACACGTGTCTGTAGCTAATAATTTAGCTCCAGCTAAGTCTTACTTAGACATGCGTTGAAGAAATTTTTTTTTAGGAAAAAAAATTCACATACATTGATCGCGAGTAGATTAAACTGAAGGAAAGTGAGAGGCCATTCAGAACCGGCACTCTGTATTTGGCTCAATGAAGTGCGGGGTTAGAAAGCGGGTACTCTTACTAAACAGAGTTTCATGAAAAACGAGCTTTCCTCAGGATGGGTGTCTTGAGCGCCCATTAATGTTATCTCCGCCTTTGAATTATTGTTCTACCCCACAGCTGGAAACGTCGTTGGGGCACTTATGTTGACTTTTTTCGTCCATTTCCATCTGCATTGGTCCTCTGTTCTTAATGTGTCTGAGAATGCTGGTCATCTCCATCTCTTTTGTCTATCCAGCTTTCTTATCGATGTGAAGATGTTAGGTGTCTGTTTCAATGGAAGCCTTTGGTAAAATAAGCAGCCCCCCCCCCCCCCACCTTTCAGACACTGTGGTCTATAGAGCAGACGATGTAAAGGTTATCTGTTTCTGTTTTCCCACGGTTTACGAGGATGTCATGTGGCCAGCGTACAACCAACCAACATTACAACTAATACCAGGTGGACTCAGAAGCGTCCTAAGATCCCGAAATTAAAAATCACAGTCTTCACAAGGATTCGATCCAGAAACCCCCGGTGCGAAAGCCAAGCGATCAGCCACCTCACCTCCGGAATCCATTGAGTCGTGTTATTTTCACTTTAGCTTGCTCATAGTTGACTGGAACACTATAGATACTGTATGGAAGCCGTTCAAAAAGGGAAGCCACGTTTCTCTATAGACTAGTCTACTTCATTTCAGAAGCTTTTTATTTGTATGTTTGTATTATCATGGAGAGAGAGAGAAAGAAGAGAGAGAAGAAAGAGAGAGAGGGGGGAGGGAGAGGGAGGGAGAGAGAGAGGGGGAGTGAGAGGGAGGGAGTGAGAAAGAGAGGCAAATTAAAGAATCACTGATACGTAAAGCATGTATTTATCGTGCAAAAAAAAATTTTTGGTCTATATTTACTTTGATACTTGAAAAAATCTCCACAGCGGACTGCCCGAACCGACTTCTCTTTGCCACGCTACTGGTGAATAATAATGAAATACCGCGCTACACACTCCATCAAGATTTGTTTGGTTTGAATTCGTTATGTCACAGGTAGAGCTCATTCATTAGACCAACTTGGCCAACCCGCCGAGATATTACTAGAACGCCCGTTGACGTCAGGAAATCAGTGAAGCGTGGAAAAGAGTGGAGCCACTAACACACCACAAGTACACGTGCTAGCCAGCAGGCCGAGACGAGCCTCACTCCCATTCATTGATGTGACCTACATGACAACACTGACGATATTGCAGCATTGGGACAACACTGAGCTTCTGAAAACCTAACCGGGTCGAATGTCAATGAAATCAGTGAACAGCTAACACAGAGTAGGAAGGCAGCAACAACCAACATGATTGTTCTTTATTACTTACGTCATCCCTCACCATCAAATTAGAACTAGTCAAGTAAAATATATATTTTATACACGCATATATGGCTCCTTCTGTATCGTAAGACGATGGATGCGCCCAGATGGGTTACTGGCTTTGGTTACGTTTTGAGATGTAAATAAACACATTTAGCTATGTCATAATATGGATAAAATAGTGAAAAATACGTTACGTATTGCGTAATTTGTATAAAACATATAGAGAAAATATTGCTTGTTAACGTTTGGTGAATGAGGTCCATTCTGGGTCGGCAGAGTTTGCCACAGTTCGTGCATGTGTATACATCTGTCCTAGGGCTAGCAGACAGGGCAGCTTTCTTTCTCTTGGCTGACGCAGCTGAGCCACACGTGAAGGCCAGAAGTTGGACTAGTTGTCAGAGGCTACTTATGATGCATGCCATTAGAAAACATTTTATTGTTAGTGGAATGCTTACATCCATTATTACCACTTCCGGGAACGACAACCTTGCGGAACCACAGTAAACATTAATAAAAGCGAAATAAGAAAAGAGGAGTTTGTGTTACACATAAGCTCGTAGGTGGCCTCTACTGGTCTTCCTATATTACGTAAATACGTTCCATATAAATACGTTACATAAAAATGTAATCTTAATCTATGGTCACTGTCCCTGATTATCTAAAGTAATTGTTGAATAACACGTATAGTGCTTAAAGCTGTTTACATTTCTGCGCATTACACGCTTTAAGAGCATCATAAGTATATTTGGGCATCGGAAGATATTTTTGATATACGATGAAGACGATAGAAAGTATATCCAGGTACTCAATGTAAACGCGATAATTTCGTTTTAATCATTAAAGAAAAGATTTACAGAAATTGGAATACAATATGCATTTTTTTTAAACAGAGTAAGCTTTAAGGGGATAATTAATAGTCGCTGCATCTATTTCAGCAAGCCAAAGATGTAATATGGGTATATCTGTGAGTAGTCATCTGGATAAAACAAAATCGAAAATTTTTCCTTGTTTAAAATGGTTTATATGTTTATGCATACAGTGTTCAAACTTACATTTCGTCCAAAAGACCAACGTTACAGTTGCATCATGAATATAAATTAAGTACGAAGCAGACTTAATCCGATTTTCAATTTTTTATTTATTTTTTTTAGATCTAGATCTAAACGTGACAGCTAGCACAAAAACGACATCGGCTTTTCCATACGGGGGCCGTTAAAAATGTAATTACATGCCTGTTGGCATGCGCGCGTTTGTGCCTGTCAAATCTTCCCCCTCGCTTTATATTGGTAATGCTAATTCTATCTCATCTCAATCTTGCACAGATAACAAATGTTATCAAATATTCTGCATCTTCACCCTGGCATATATGTGTGTGTGCCAGGAACACTGTGATAATAATGCCAAATTGGAGTGGAGCTTATATGTTCTATGACGTCATCCAGATTAAAATTACCCTGAAAGAATTTCAAAACCCGCCCCCCGCCCCCCCCCCCCCCTTTTCACTCTAATTTTGAAGGGTCAATACTGTCGTGCGTCACCGTCACAGGCATGTGTTAGTACCATAAAGTCGTGGCTCATCGACAAGGTCACAGTGAACTAGCCCAGCAGGGGGCGACCAGGAGTGACAACGTATATTTAATACCTTTGTTTAGATTACGTATTACATTCCTATAATCCGCCTCTATGCAATGAGAGTTAGGGAGTAAGAATTGTTTTTATTTCATTTATATCAGTTGTATTAACGTAAAAAAAGAAAGACATGGGTAATGCCGTCTATTTCCGTTAGTAGTGATTAGAGTTGTCTTCGAGGCCAAAGATTAAGGAGCAGGGCAGCTTAGTACATGGGTACGTTAACATATCTGTGACCTACATATTTTGCCAATACCAACGCAGACAAAACCGTTGCCGGCTGCTGATTTCGGTGATGAAGTTATCCTGTTCAATTGTTTTGTTTTTAGATCATGAAAGTTCCGTATTTTTGTTTGTAGATCATGAAAGTTCAATAGATTTGTTTGTAGATCTGTAAAGGGGAACCATACAAACAATAGATGAAAAAAAAATAGCCTCATTATTTTATTTTATAATTTCAGGAGAATTCCAGGAACAGTTTAATAATAAGTTAAAGTGGTTTCATTTAGTAATATACATCTAGAATTCGCATAGCGCGGGGCCTATGAAAGTGCGGGGCCCACTGCGGCCGCATAGGTTACAGTGGCCTAAGACCGGCTCTGCCTAATAGGGACATTATGTCCCTTAGATTCTGTTTTGCAGGATACAGTGTCAAAGAATTAGAATCGGAAACGAATGATTCAAGGCTAATGTCGTCTTGACGTTTACAACATAATTTACACCATAGTAATATAAGGGAGAACAGAACAAGTAGAGAAATAAAAAGCCTTAGATCAGGCATGTCAAACTGGGTGTTCGGGGGCCGCATGCGGCCCGCGACTACCTTGCATGCGGCCCCTCTGGCCACCTAAAAAATTAAAAAATAATGTTAAGATATTACGCTGGAAAACAAGAGATGACTAGCTATTTGAATGGAAAAATAGTGTTTGTTTAACTGAACAACGAGGGTGAGTCAGCAGTGAAAGCAAGCTACATTTTGTCAAACTTCATTGTAAGCCTTTGCAAATCATTTAATAAATGTGATTTATGAAGGAGTGTGTTGTTAAAGCCGAAGTAATTTGTCCTAAAAAGGTGAAAGCATTCAAAGAAATAGCGTTAACTAGTGACACTGTGGCAGATAGAAAAAACTAAATATCTGATTTTGAATTATTTTCATTGGCTCTGAGTCAACTGATGTAAAGGGTGTGAAATAACAGAAAGTGATAATGCAGTACAATTTACCATTGTAAAGTTAGCTAGTCTAACAACGGATGGCGCACCAACTATGAAATTAAATGGTTTTGATGCAAAGTTACATGCAAAAATATGAGAGACTGATAATACTTTTAAATTTGCTCATTTTCAGTGCATTATTCACCAAGAAACATTCTGCGCAAAGCAATTACAGTTTCAACATGTCATAAGACCGGTCTCAGTCACTTCTCAATTTTATTCGTGCCTGTGGTTTTAATGCTCGCCAAATTTTAATGTTTCTGGATGACATTGAAAATGAATTTGATTGTGTTCCCTACTACACAGAAGTCCGCTGGTTCTCATGACATATAATATTGAAGACATTGCTTGCACTGGATGGAGGACAATCGCATACCGAAAGTCATCCTCTACGGACAACTTGCGTCTGGCTCAAGAAAAACTGGTCGCCCCCACCTCCGTTACATAGATGTTATAAAACGCGACCTCAAATCAGTGAACATCAGTACTGACCAGTGGGAAGACATAGCTCTAGACCGCACCAGATGGAGAGAGACAGTGACCAAGAAGGCTATGGACAGCGAAAGAGCATGGGCCTCAGCTCTGGAAGAAAAGCGGACAACGCGGAAACTGGCCAACTCCTCTACCACTGTAGCGAAGACCACCTTTACCTGCAATACTTGTGGACGGGAGTGTCTCTCCAAAATAGGGCTCCACAGCCACACGAAGTGTGCGAGATGAACCATAGTCGTTCTACGACTGAAGGAGGCCAATGGAATGCTTGCACTGCGTGAGGAATTTGTATTGTTTCTGAACATGAAAGGTGAACCTGTTGAACATTTCCAAACTGACGAATGGATTCAGCTTTTGGCATTAGCAGTTGATCCCACTGGTCACCTGCAAGACTTGAATTTGAAACTTCAAACTGGGTGTAATCAAGTGAAATACATTTTTAAGCAAAATTAGGACTGTGGATAAACCAAATATGAAGTGAAAATCGTGTTCACTTATCAACGTGTCAGGAACTTAAAAGATTGAATACGGTTGCGACATTTAGTGAATGTCTTACATCTAGAATCGTTAGTAGATGCTTTCAATACCGTTTTCGCGACTTCGTTACATAAGTGCAAGAATTTTCGTGCTTTGTATCTCCATTCTCATTTGATTCTGTAAATGCTGTTGGAAATGTGCAGCTCGAGCTGATAGAATAGCTGTCAGATTCTTAGTTGAAATCGAAGAATATTGAAATGGCTGTGACAAAATTGTAGTTATTTACCCTGAACGGTACGTTGAATTGCGGAAATTTGTAGCCAGAATTTTAGCTATGTTTGCATGCACTGATCTCTGTGAGCAGTTCTTTTACATAATAAAAGTTACAAAAACATATCACCGTTCGAGATGATCTGATCAAAATTTGCCATCTGCGATGAAAGCGACAGTGGCAAACAAATTTCAACCTGACATTAATAAAATGGTATCCCAGAAATGATGTCAAGCATCAGGACAAAGAAAATAATGTTAACCATAGTAGTTTTTATTTACAAAATAGTACTACAAATTTAGCTAAGGGACAGGTATGCCACTAATTATTGTATTCTATTGTATTGTTTCTAATTTACAAAAAAAAAACTAGTAGGCTGTTTTACAGCTGATTTTTTTGCTGCGGCCCCTCAGGTCATAGTAAGTTGTATTTGCGGCCCATATACCTTGGTGAGTTTGACATGCCTGCCTTAGATATTCCAAGATAAATTAAGGATTTCTTTGTTTTAGAAATGGTGAATGAATAAAAACAAAGTCTCAAGCAAATATTAATAAACAAGTCTCTATGTTGCATGCACTAGTGGGCGAGATTCTACCAATGTGTGGCCTAACACTGGCATTACTTTCTTCAATTGACATTTGAAATGTGATTGTGAGACGTGACATTGTCATACGTTCAATTTATGTCACTAATGACTTGGCCTTTGACTTGATACAAATACCGAAAGGACATATTGACACAACTATCATCATGGCATTCGTCCACCGCTATGGCATTACTAAGACATTTATTTTACACTAACCGACTTCATGTTTATTATAGCACCACCAAACGTGGAATCATCCTGACATCCCCAAAACGGTTTCCACCCATCGAAAAGACATTTACAATGACACCACCAAAATGTCTTGACACTCGGCAGCATGGCATTTACCATTATTACATTTGTTTTGACATTCCCCAGAAACAAAGTATTTTTGGACTAAGCCGCCGTCAACTTCCTGTCTCCTCACGTGATGTAACTAACCTATATATGAAAATGTGCAGTCATTTATTTTGAACTCGATACAAGCCTCGTTCTCGACACAAGGTTGGGGCTAATTATTTCATGGCATGCATGAGAAGTCTCACATGGTTCCTGATTCGTTATGGTTTGATTTTTTTTTTCGGGGGGGGGGGGAGGAGATCACAAACCTCTTGTAAGATAAATAAACTAATGATAAAGCCAAAACACAGCAAGTCGGTGAATAGATACAATAAGTAACTGCATGTAATGGAAAACAAGTTATAACCCTTTGCAGGGGGAATAACTCGAACTAGTTACATAATATTATGTACACCATACAAGTTTCTAACGCCCAATGTTTTTGTTCTAGTCAGAGGCGGAGAAATTCAGAAATCTCTAGGGGCTCGAGGCGCAGACTGAATTTCCATTCACATATTCCCGCACCCTTATTGAAGAAAACCTTATTTTTAGAAGGGAAGAAGAAAAAAGGAGTGATAATGTACATGTTATACAATGTTGGAGGTGTGCTAGATGTTTGGTCCAAGTTGACACTACAATATTCATTCTCTTAGTTATAGTGTACTTCTACGTGACTCTGTGCTGAATATTGTTGATGAGTGAAGTATAGATACCATAGAACAGATGTCAAATAAAGTTAAGTTCCCCTGTCAGACTTTGAGATCTATCATAGGGCAGATGATGTTAAGATCATCTGTTTCTTTTGGCCAACGGTTAACGAACAGTGACCTGCTCTAAAACAAGTTTACCGTTTCAACGTTATGCCATAAAAAAAAAATATGCGTCGCATCACATAGCATGACTTTGAAATTGATGGCACACTTTTTTTAATGCCACATTCTCCTTCGATCGTGTTATAAAATAAGTCAGGTCATGCTGATCTGTGTTTTTTTTTTTTTTTTTGTCTTTATTCTTCTTCATGTAATTCTATCTATTCTGTTCTTAGACAATTTCTCGAGATCTGCCAAGATGGCTTATGGCTTTAATCTCACAGTCATTTTATCAAGTCTCTTTATAAGTCCAGTCTTAATATTATAACCGAATTGAGAAAGTAATCTGGCTTGACTATGTCGTTCTGCTTCCTGGCTATTTTAATTTCTCGGGCGTAAGACGCCTTCTGTACAGGGTTAGTAAGCCCTAGACTCTACAGTTTACATCTTTCCTGAACTGGGTTGACTTATCATTCTATCATGTTTTACGACTAATAGGGACTCCTAGGAACAAACATGTAAAATAACACTTCATCAGACCTAATAGTAATAATAATAATGATTTATATAATAATAACAATAATAATAGTGAACAGATTCAAAGTGATATGGGAACATAAAAATAGCAAGCAAAATATATGTGAAAATATATATTTTTAAAAATTAAAAGAGAGGAAGAACTCCACATTTACATCTATAGATCTCAACACTGTAAGATTTATTTCCCCCCTTTAAAATATCCAAGTAAATGAATGAATCACCATTATTTGATTGACTAGTTGTTCATTGTGCAAAGTTTCAACGTGAACCGGGAGTGGGAAATGGGGGGGGGGGGGCGTGTTTGAAATGGTTGATTGACAGACAGACAGAGTTGATAAAAGCTTTGTATAAAAAAATGTTGCAACGGCAAACAAATCTAAGTAAGTTATGAATAAACAAAGTCTTGATATTCTTGAATGGGATAAAATCTACAGTTTGTCTGAGCTCAATAAAAATGTTAACGATCACTCTCCCACCGCAGAGCCTTCTCTTATCCTATCTTATCTTACCTTATAAAGAAGTGACGTTACTTCAAAAAAAAAAAAGATGACGATTACGTCCTACGCATGTTCCTATGTCAATCTAGTCAAGGATGTTTATCAATGACTTAAATTCTGCTAAGTTATTGGTTTTCCCGTCTGACTCTGGCAGCCCATTCTGTGCTATAATAGCACTAAGGAATGAGCATGTGTACAAAATAATATTGTAGCAGTTAGATCTAGTAGTTCTGTATTGAAATATACTAAAAATAATAATATTGCAGCAGTTAGATCTACTACTGCTTCATCTAAATCTTCGCTACAAATCTTGATCTATTAATATTAAGTCTTAAATTAACTTTCTAAGAACCCTCCCTCCCCCCTCCCAAATGGTTGACTAAGGATTAGTTGTTTTTTGTTTTTTTTTTGCAGCACTGACCTATGTCACCGACGTAACGTCTCTGTGTGATCCCTGTCAGGTTAGGTCACAAAGCAGAACAACAACAAAGTCAAAAGTAGGTCAGCTAAAAATAGATACCCTTTGGTAAACAATTCGAGCAGGTCATATTTTTTAATCTTGGCCTACTTCCGAGGGCTAATAACTCGGTATCGTGTTCTTGCTATCTAAACATTACCCACCCCCAAACTCTTTTTGTAATACTAACGTATTAGTGCAAAATATTATATTTTTTAAATCTAATTAATGATGTTCAACATAAACTTGGTTTCCATCAGTGTGAATAGAAAGAATCTTAAGTCTCAAGAGATGGCATTGTTCAACTTTCAAGCCCCCCCCTCTTGTTTGGTGTAGAGAGTACGATGGTCACAAGTGTTTAGTACAAAGTCGTTAAGAGTACAGCCATTGTGTGCTGACCTATTTAAGTTGACTGGAGTTAGCGGAGATTACTTAGCCCCCCCCCCCCTGTCTTCACCATTGTGTACAAGTAACTGATACTGATGACCACATTGCCGCAAAGAAGTCTCCCAACGGGCGACATTATTCTGTACGCGGTTACTTAGGAATGCATACATGAAACCAAGAGCTTTACCATGCATCTCTATGCCTAGGTCCAAATCCTATAGAGAGGCACGGGAGGATTACGCACGTGGAGATCCTGTGGAGGATTTTTATGAGGGCGTTTACTCTGTTTTCGAGACGATGTATTTATATGTATTTAATTAATTCTACACTACTGCATAACGGTATTACTATATTTGCACATTTAACCTCATTTTCATCCATTGTTTATAGTTAGTATGCATAGTTGTTGGAGGCGTGGTGGCTGAGAGGTAAGGCGCTTGGCTTCTCAACTGGGGGTACCGGGTTCGAATCCTGGTGAAGACTGGGCTTTTTAATTTCGGAATCTTTAGAAGCCTCTGATTCCCCCCAGCTCTAATTGACATTAGTTGGGGGGAAGTAAAAGGCGGTTGATCGTTATGTTGGTCACATGACACCCTCGTTAACCACAGGCCACATAAACAGATGACCTTTACATCATGTGGAAAGGGGAACTCTAATGTATGCATTGTTGTTAAAGTTTAAATATTTGTATTATGTGTTAGAACCCTTTAAATGTAGACCTAGAGCACTGCCCAGTGTCGAGGACAGTGATACATTCTTATCAATAGCAAGAACTTCTGAGGTCAGAGCTCCAGTCTTGGTCACGTGTAGAGCACCCACTATTACTGGTGCTGGACCGTAGAGTGCGTGAACCCGCGAGAGTGATGTCCATTGATGATATCACGTGGTATGAACGCCAGGGAAATGTTTACCAAGATAATAAGTACCACTGCAAGAGAAATATACACACAAGGCCGGATTTAAGTATGATAAATAGAAGCCTGACAGTGATTTTAAGCCCGCTATTTGTTTTAAACTTGAATGAAACTATTTAATTCTAGACAACTAAAACAAACTACTTGTACATTAAACGACTACTGTATACATTAGTTATGTCTGTGCTGGATGTTTGTGCGCATCCTAGTGTGAAAGTGCAATGGTGCGAATGCGTGTTGAAAGAAGGGAAAGAGAGATACAAAAATGTAGGACTGCAAACAAATTAGTGTTTGCAGTGTTATTTATTCAATAAAGATAAAACTATTTATTAAACTATAATTTGGACGCTTCGTGTTAATGTACTGTTGAAAGAGTCATTACAGAACAACATGTAAAAGCGGCGAAATAGCAAAATATAAGTTACAAACAGTTGGGGCTGCGTAGCCACGTAAAATACTGCACTAAATCTTCAGAGTAAAACAAGCCGAAGATGTTTTGAAGTTATAATCAACCCAGACCGATTTTTTTTAAATAAGTGGAGACCTTGGGCGCGTGCAGTGGGTAAAGTAAAAAAAAAGTTCCCCTTTCACACCACGTGGTCTATAGGGCAAATGATGTAAAATTCATCTGTTTCTGTGGCCTACGGTTAACGAGGGTGTCATATGGCCAGCACAACGACCAACCAACTTTACTTTTCCCAAATAATGTCAGGTACCCATTAGAGGGTAGACACAGAGGCACCCAAGGATCCCGAAAAAAAAAAATCCCAGGATTCGAACCCGGGACCCTCGATTCAGAAGCCAAGCTTCTTTACCGCTCAGCCACCGCGCCTCCCGTGTCTGCACTGTCAGGGCGTTCAATAGTTTTGTTTTGTATATTTCTGATGTTCCTTTAGATATAAAGATAAAGAGACCCTAGTCCTAACATATAAAGATAAAGAGACCCTAGTCTTAACATA
>JADKLZ010000728.1:946318-953442 GCA_021533235.1 Biomphalaria straminea | reverse complement strand
ACACATTAACGACAGCAGCTACCATCAAACACACATTAACGACAGCAGCTACCATCACACACAGATTAACGACAGCAGCTACCATCAGCCACACAATAGCAACAGCAGCGAACATTAACTACAATAAGGTCTCAAGACACCGTGACACACAGTAGCGATCACCAACCACACAACAACGGCAGATACTACCTGGCGATCATCAACCACACAACAGCGGCAGATACTAGGGGGTCTTTTGTAAATGACGTCACGCTCTAGGGGGGAGGGGGGTTTGAGAAAATGTGACACTTTGTGACAACGGGGAAGGGGGAAGTAGCGATTTTGTGACGTCAGAAATTACAAATTCAGAAAAAAAAAAACAAATAAAATATTTTTTTAAAAAAGACGACGAAGTCCTTGTAGTTTTGGGGAACGCAGGTGAGGAGAGTGTGGAATGGATAGATGAAGATCTCATTGAAGACAATTTAATTTTCCAGTCAGCTCCTCAAGCAGAAGAAGAAAATCTTCCCGTGTATACTATCGATGAGCACATGAAACCTACTTGAGAAAAAAAATTGATGAGAAATGAATAATTTGAAATATTTTTTTTTATTTTGTGACTTGATGCAGAGGGGGGAGGGAGGGGAGGTTCTGATAATTTGTGACACTTTGTGACGGGGGGGGGGGGTCAAAAATATTTTTTTGCGTGACATCATTTACGAACAACCCCTACCTGGCGACCATCGACCACACGCCACACGGCAATCAACATTACCTATTGAAAAAGTTTAAAGGAATTTAATTTTTACGTTTCCTTCCATATTTAAAAATAGAACATGATGTCATCTCTAAGGCTTATTCTGTCTGTTCTACAGTACTACATCATCTAAGGCAGTGGTTCTCAGCCTGTGGATCGCGACCCCGCTGGAGGTCGATTGACGATTTGCCAGGAGTCGCCTAGACCCTCGAAAATATGGATTGCTATTGTGTGTTCTTCTTTTGCAGTATGTGTGTGTGTGTGGGGGGGGGATCGCTGCAAAGTGGGGGATTGTAAAAAGGGGTCGCCAAGCATAAAAGGTTGAGAAACGCTGATCTAAGGGTACCTAACTCTATTGACCCGGGCCTTAGAGCATACTACAGTGTAGCTCTGAGTTGTTGTCCCTTGTCAAGTGCTAATGCTCTTCAAATGTTTCCATCAAGAATAAATGTCTCGGGAATGCCAACTCTAATTTAATGAGATTTTTTTTAATCGCGATGATGCCAATAACCTAGACTCCTAGAGAATTAAAAAGGTCAATGTACTGGCCTAGATAACTAAGTTCTCTAGTAAAAAAAACTGTTAGCGCAGTGGCGTTTACTCAGTAGATTTGGGGTGCGGGCCTTAAGGGATGGCACCCACCAATTAAACAAAAGAAAAAAATAGGTTACCGAACATTCCTAGTAAGCGATTTACATAAAGATTGAGATTTTTATTGAGATTTCTTCGAGATTTGTCCAAAACGTTTTCATGGCGACCAGAAAAAAAAAAAAAAGCTTAAATTAAACGTACTTGATTTAATTAGTCTGGATCAGTAATTAAATTTGTAATAGATCTAGACCAGTGGTCTTCAACCTTTTTTAACCCACCGCCCCCTTTTCGTATATTTTCTCTATAAAAAAACTCCCGCGGCCCCCCCCCCCCCCCCAACGGACATATAACATTAAAAAAAAATAAAAAAATTCAGAGGGTTAATTATACTAAAAGAACATCTTTTGATTTATATTGGCATTGTAACTTACATATTGTTAATTAATCTTAAATTATTAGTTAAAAAAAAAAAAAGCATACGGGATACAAATACAAAAAGTTAAACTGATTGTCTTTAACTTTTGTTTTACATTAAAAATATCAATATTAAGGAAATCAAGAAAATAATATACAAGAGCATAATAAGACCAGCAGCAAGTATGCAAGTGAAACCCGAATCATAACAAAGACAAAAAAAAATCTACTAAATACTTGGTAACGAACAATTCTTATGGAAATCCATACTGCTATACAAGATGAAACAGGGTGGAGGACACGCACTAACCATGTTATATTTCAATTGTATGAATACCCACCGATAATGACAAAAAAAGGAACAGACTACGTTGAGCAGGTCACCTTGAAAGAATGTCAGATAACAGAGGAAAGAAAGTTTTATACAGGCGAAAACCAAAAGGCAGGCGACCCAAAGCCAGACCCCGAAAGCGATGGATTGATCATGTGGAGGCAGATCTGCAACAGCTTGGGGTAAGGGCGTGGAGACGAAAGGCTCAGGAGAGATCTGAATGGAGAGATGTGTTGAAGCAGGTCAAAGCCCTCCATGGGCTGTAGCACAACTAGTATGGATGGGTGAATGTTAAATTATAGAACACTACTATTTTTTTACATTAAAATTTTACATTTAGTCTTATATTTAATAATAAAACAATTCATAAATAATGAAGCTCGAACTAATGGGAAACTTGTGCCTCATACAGTTTAACAATGTTAGAAATGTCAGGCTTTAAATTAGTCAAAGCAAGGCGTAGGTCTCCTCTAGTGGCTACATCAAGTCTATTTCTTTGTTTACTCATTATGTTTGTAACGGCACTAAATCCAGTTTCAGCCATATAAGTTGAAGGAAAAGCTAAAAATAGCAATTCCATTTTTGACCACAGTTTTGGGTATTTGACAGGAACAAATCACTGCAGCCACATCTCTTCTGTGCCTCCTCTTTTGAAATTCATTTGACTGGTGATATCATTTTGTAACTCTACCATTTCTTCCTGCAAATTAACTGGAACATCAGTGACAGATGTTTCAAAAGGATTAATCATCCATGTTTCAATTTTTAAATTTATGACATCCTGGAAGCGATTTTCCATTTCTTCCTTGAGCATTTTCAGGTGAGTAGCATAGATGTCAATGTTCTCAGGCAGTAATTCATTAGTCAACAAAGCGAGTTCTGGGAGATTGTAAAATTCCTTTCTGGAAATATTGTGGTAAAAGAGATTCAATTTCTCAATAAAAGAGACAATGATCTGCTTTGTATCGATAAGGGTTAACTTCTTTCCTTGCAGCTGCAAGTTCATTTCATTCATTTTACGATAGATCCCTGCCATGTAAAATAAATCTTCTTCAAGTCATTGCAAACAGATAAATCTTCCTGTTGCTTGAAAAATTCCAAAATTGTATCGAAAAGTTCAGCAAAACGAGCAAGACAATTCCCTTTGGAAAGCCAGCGAACCTCAGTGTATAATAAGAGTTTAACATGTTGCTCATTATTTGTTTCACACAGCTGTTGAAAGATGCGCTCATTTTTGGCATGGGTTTTTAATTTATTTACAGTTTTTATAATCAGATTTAAAGATGAATGAAGTTGTGGGCTAAATTGTTTAGCAACAAGATGTTGCCTGTGAATCACACAGTGAACAATAAACATTTCTGGATTTTCTTTTTTCATAAAACTTATGAAGCCTTTGTAGCGTCCAAACCATTGATGGTACTCCATTACTTGCACAAGCTACTAAATTTTGCAAAGGTATTTCATTATTTGCAAAAAATGTCTTTACTAAGGTAAAAACAGACTCCCCTTTTGTGTCACGGGTTAGTTTTTCAGAAAAGATAAACTCTTCATTAACACTGAAATCATCATCAAAATATCGCACATAACGAAGTAATAATAAAGAATTATCAATCAATGTTGACTCATCTATTTGCAATGAAAATTTTCTAGTTTGAAGTTTCCTTAAAAGTTGTTGCTTTACATCACTGGCCATTTCATCAACCAGTCTTTGAATCGAAGTGTCACTTATCGGTAATACTTTCAAAACCTCATTGGGATCTTCATGCATCACTGTGGAAATGACTTCTCTTAAAGCTGGGATTATCAATTTTTCACCAATGGTATGTGACTTTTGATTTTTTGCAATTATCTCTGCAATTTTGTACGAGGCTATCAAACCGTCTTCTGCTTTGCTGTTGTTTTTTTTAAATATTGTTTGAATAGTCGGGCGTTTTTTTAATTGCTCATGAATAGTTTTGAAATACTCAATAGGCTTATCCTTTTTGTCAGGATGCAAGGCATTCATATGTTCCTGAAGCCGACTTAGTTTCATCGCCTCATTAGAAAATCTTTTCATGCAAAGTAGACACATTGGAATACGTTTATCTTCAGGCGATTCTATGAAACCCATGGAGAGATAATTTGCTGAATACTGGCGAGTTTTTTTCTTGGTCGACATTGTCAATGCTTTCACTGTAAAATGAACGTTACACTCATTTATTTTAACGCTAGCTTTATTATTTAAACCAAATAGCATAAATATTGTTTAATATTATTTATTATATAACTATGTTACTGTAGATATAATAAACTATACTTTAAAAAGCTTATTACCTTGTTTATTTATCAATCTACAAACTGTTTTACGCGCTAAAAAATAGGAGCAAAAATCACACAATTTGCTGCAGTAAAAAACAAAAAAAAGCAATTGGTTTTATAAATCATAGAAACAAGGAATTCCCGAACTCTAAAAATAAAATGATTATTTGTCTATATATACTTCGCCAGTGCCGCTTTGAAGAAAATGTGATACTTTGAAAACGTTTTTCATTTTTTTTTTTTCTTTTGTTTCTTCTCTGCGCCACCGATTGCCCCGTATGTGTCCAGTGCCCTCTTACCGCCCACTTTTGTGCCTATCGCCCCCGTTCCGCCCCTTTGGCTCCCAGCGCCCCCTAAAATCTCGAAATCCCCCCAAGGGGGCGATATCGCCCCCGTTGAAGAACACTGATCTAGACCAATAATAAAAAAAAAAGCATTTAAAAAAAACTAAAAAAGGAATAAAGTCATGTCTCAAGCCAACACAATAACCACTCTTCTAATGGAACGCTTATGAAAATGGAAGGTTATATAGTTATCTTTATTTTCCCTATAGTTTCGTCTTATCTTTTAGGACTGGTTAAACAAATTTGTTAAAGCTACAAGACGGGACGTGTTATAATTTATGTAATTTAATTAAATTTAAAAAAAAAAAATCATTATTATACACAGCACATGTAAAAGTGATAGTGCAATAGAAAACAATGCCCGTTACTTACTGATGGTAATGGTTTTCTTTAACCTATCTACAAAACAATGTAGTGAGATTTTAATATACATATATTTTTTTAATCTTTTTTTTTTCAACTTTTTAGAAACTTCCACTGAGTCATCTGACGAGTTCTTTTCATAGTCTGCATTTAAACAAATTCATCAGAAACATCTAACCATGGGACCCGCCTTTTTCTTAGGATCGTTGTGACCAATTAAAGCCGGCTATTGGAATCACCCTCCACTCAACTATTCCCCCCCCCCATGGTCCAAATAATAGAACTTCAGTTAGTTCTTGGTTTGTTCCATAATACAATTATTTAGGTTCACTGGTAATTACGCAGACGATATAAACTAATTGCCTTTTAAGACCTTTTTAAGACCTTGATGGTCTTGGCCTGCGCCCATTCTCAACAGGCCTGCTACGCCATTGATAGCAACTAGTTCATTCTCAGCATGGCTGCTACGCCACTGGTAGCAACTAGTTCATTCTCACCAGGGCTGCTAAGCCATTGGTAGCAACTAGTTCATTCTCACCATGGTTGCTACGCTACTGGTAGCAACTAGTTCATTCTCACCATGGCTGCTACGCCAATGATAGCAACTAGCTCATTCATACCATGGCTGTTACGCCACTGGTAGCAACTAGTTCATTCTCACCATGGCTGCTACGACAATGGTAGCAACTAGCTCATTCATACCATGGCTGCTACGCCACTGGTAGCAACTAGTCCAATCTCACCATGGCTGCTACGCCATTGGTAGCAACTAGTTCATTCTCACTATGGCTGTTACGCCACTGGTAGCAACTAGTTCATTCTCACCATGGCTGTTACACCATTGGTAGCAGCTAGTTCATTCTCACCATGGTTGCTACGCCACTGGTAGCAACTAGTTCATTCTCACCATAATTGCTACGCCACTGGTAGCAACTAGTTCATTCTCACCATGGCTGTTACACCACTGGTAGCAACTAGTTCATTCTCACCATGGCTGCTACGCCATTGGTAACAACTAGTTCATTCTCACTATGGCTGTTACGCCATTGGTAGCAACTAGTTCATTCTCACTATGGCTGTTACGCCACTGTTTGCAACTAGTTCATTCTCACCATGGCTGTTACACCACTTGTCGAGCTTATGATTATTTAGAGTTATTTTCGTGTTAAGACAGATATCTTGGCTTACTAACTTATGCGGATGTTTAAGTTTGCTAGGTCAGTGAACCCAGCTGTGTGACCTGATGGAAATATGGGATATAAAAAATGTTAATTGACAGAAGAATGCCAAATTAAAATATATTAAGTTATTCAATTTAATTATTGAGGTTACCTCAAAGTGCTGCTAAGTCTGGACACAATCAAACAGTCATTAAAGATATTAGACTCATTCATTTTAATTACATGTGTTGAGATTTCTGCATAGTTAGGCGCAGGCTTATATTTAGTCGAGATTAAAAGTAAGACATTGTCTTCGATTCCGAAGAGTAAGACTTGAGCTGTGTATTTCACCTGGCCACGTAAACTCATTTGTGACCTATATATTTTGCTAGACCCTAATGCAAGATACCCGTTGTTCACAAGTGATCTATTTAAGTTCTGTTTTCGTCATTTTTTTAAGTTGATAAAATAATCCCCTTTCTCCTCTTTTTTTTTCTAAGCCTTGATCTCAATCACTGCTAAAGTTACGTGAGGTAACTCTAGTCTGACTTACAGAAGTAAAAGAGTTATCTTTCCATGACTTTCTCATTACGACCATTATTATTCATTATTGGGCCACGAAGAAAATTATATAGAGAGAATGGACAAAATGAGTCTATATTTTAGTACCGATTTAAATCTGAAACACTAAGCCAGATAATATTAAGAATAACAGGGCATCATACGGTTTTAATCTGACCCTAGGTATAGTCTATTTTTCATAAATTGAAGTATCAGCATAGTCATTGTTTTAATTGTAGAGCTACTATAGATTTAATAATGTTTGTTTTCTGGAAAATTTGTTCTTTTTTTTTATTTTCCCATGAACGACCTTGACCTGTATTGCC
>JADKLZ010000728.1:928818-943818 GCA_021533235.1 Biomphalaria straminea | reverse complement strand
AAAGAAGAAAAAACCTTGATGAATGAACCGACTCATATAAACACCTCGCCATGCATATTATAAGCGTTCTGGTCATGGTTGGCCAACCCTGGGGGAAATAAAAATGAATGGAGAAACTTTAAAGGGGGCCCAAAGCCAGACATATGAGTTTACTAATTGGGCCCACTGTGACATTCTCTTAGTGGTTTACTAATTTGACATTATTTACAAACTGAGCTTTCAAGAAAGTTTTGATGTAAATAGATGCGAGATATATTTCCAGATGTCCATAGCTGTCAAGATTAAGGTTTAACAACATAGCAGTGAGCTCTTGATGAATATAATGGATACGATTTAGATTTAAGTAGATTATGATTACTATAGCGAAGTCTAAAAAGTTCCGCTTTCAGACTTTTGATCTATAGGGAAGATGATGTAAATTTCATCTGTTTTTGTGGTCCATGGTTAACGGTGGTCAGCACAACGACCAACTGCCTTTACTTTTCCTCAACTAATGTAAGGTTACCATTAGGGCTGGATGGACTCAGAAACGCCCGAATATCCAGAAATCTCACCAGGATTCGAACCTCAGACACCAGTTTTATTTACCGCTTAGCCACCACGCATGTCTTCTCTGGCGATAATTTTCATCCAATGAAATTCCAGGGCAACTAATCAAAAGTTGACACCGTGAGGTCCTGAAGTTCTGTTAGAATCACCACAGACTGGAGTAGATTAGTTATAAAGAAAAAAAAAGCTATTTGTTTGCTATTCATCTAAACCGCCCAGAAGATGTGACGTTGCATTTCAGATCTTAGGCCTTCTATGACGATGGGTCTCGAATATAATAATCAGCTCTTCTGGAATCAAACCTACAAAATAGTCTAGAGAGTCGACAGCACAAACAAACAAAACAATCATGGTTTATTGCGTCATCATTTTATGGGTTAATCTAAATTGCATGTATTTGTCTCATCGAATAGTTGCAGATGTTACAAAGACAAACAAAGAAGAGAAAATAAAAACATCCGCGTTAGATCACTTTATTCATAACAACCACTCCAGTTAGGTCTAGTATCCTTCCGCTGTTGACCTTGCCTGACTGCTTCACAAACAAAAACATGGCGTAACTATTAAGACTTACCCAATATTCTCACTGAACTTAATAAACAATTTTTAAAAAAACCTACACACAAAAACGACGGTGAATTACAATGTGCAGATAACTAGCTTTCATGCATTATTCTCTTAGTTATTTCCCCTTGCATTCTGAAAAAATATAATACATTGTTTTGAAACGAGCTAGATTATATGAATTATAAACGAGATCTTGAACGATTTGACCTACTTTCCATGGCTCACTTGTTCAACTCAGCGGAGCTTCAGCCTTCTGGTATTATTGCTCTCTCAAGTTATTGACCAAGGCAAAGCTTGGAATGTGGGTTCTTTAATGAACTTCCATTACAAGTCTCTTATATCTTGTGTGGAAGAGTCTTCAACGTAAACTCAAGTATCGCGAATCTCACTTTTTTTCTCTATGTGCATTATCCCTATGTCCGTTGGACCGTTGGAGACTCGTCTTTCTCCATTCCTCCCTGTCTTTTGCATTGTTTAGAACCTCTTTTATGTTGTCCTTCCATCGCTTTCTCTGTCTGCCTCTTCTTCTTTGTCCTGGTACTGTTCCCTGAAGGAAGGTCTTTGCGAGCGCCGAAGATCTTGTAATATGGCCCTAGATTTTAAGCTTGCGTTTTTTATTTTCCTACAGTTAGCTGGTCATCATGATGTCCGATCGTTGCAGTAACCCTCTCTAATCTCTTGGTTTGTGATGCGGTTTTTGAAAGTGCATAGCTTAGTTTCTTCTTCTTCTTCTTCTTGAAACTGTCAGGTAGAGTTGAGCCTTCGGCTCTTGGAACTCTAGGCTAGCAAAAGTGAACAAGAGCTCCCTCTCACCGGCCTGAATGAGTGTACACTGTTTTGTCTAGCGGGTGGGTCAGACTCGCGGCAAGAGGCCACGTATACTAAGACCCCCGCCATTTTCCTTTTCTATATCAGGCTAACCGTGCGGGACACGCCATTTATGTAACGGCCCCTTGAGGAACAGCGCCTGGATTGTGACAAGGTTACGGGAACTTTTTTACAACCAGGGGCAGTGCAATGAGGATGCTCTTGCACCCCCTTAGTCACCCCCATGGGAGTCTTGTTTTGCTACCCTTTAGCTTAAACGTTTCCTCCTACGATCGTTTTCACCCGGACGCCACTATAAGCAGGGTAGCATGCCCAGCATAGCTTAGTTTAAAGATAACAAATAAACAATGTGATGGCTGTTGGTATGTATTACAAGGATTGTGTCCCTTGGTTAGGCTTTTAATGTACCTTGACTGATGTGGGCTAGCCTGGCCCAAGATGGCGACATAAATAAACACTCCTGATTCCTAGAGTTTATTCTTCTTTCCATATTAATAATTGTAAAAGGATTCTTCGGACTCTTTCTGGACAGCTACCGAGACCATTCGTGTTAGAGGGTCTGGACACTGACCTGTAACGTCACAACCTGTGGGCATTAGAGACCAATTGCTCGTTGCCACGTCATACAGACATGTGACGTGTCAATAAACAATTGGTCAAAACTGACCATAGGTTGTGACATTAAAGGTCAGTGTTAAGGCTTTCTGTAACGAATGGACTCGCAGCTACGCCCCTGGATCTTATCCTAAATAAAAACGAATAATTAATCTCGGCCTTGACCTTTGGTTCTCTACCTCCAGACGATCTGGTTCCGTTCTTACGTAAAAATTTGTCGTCTGGATTTCCCAGTGGGCAGACGGGAGATTAAAGAGAGTTATTATCTCCTGTTACGAAACACGAAAGTCTTGATTTCATAACTAACGCCTGCACTGGACACCGGACAGCTAATCTTCAGACAGATCAAAATCAAATTTATATGCTGTTAGGGTCAGGGGGGGGAAGGCGTTAGGTTTGTGTGTATGTGGGGGGGGGGGGGAAACTAGAGATAGATTTGCTAAAAACGTAAAAAGAAGCTTTTGGCCTGGATTCAATACTTACCATGGTATCACATGTGACGCCCTGCGGGAAGTCTGCCTGGTAGTTACGGATTTCTCGTCAGAGGCGTAGTCAACGGGAAGGTAAGGGCCTCTTTATTGCTATGAAATAATCGACTACTAGCTACAAGCGCACGTGAAAGTCTCGGGGGGTATATTTTGGCGTCTTGCGCCCTAGATACTTCTTTGTAACAGGATAAAGGTGACATAGTATAAAGGGTCCTTTTAAAAAATCATGTCATGAAACAGTAACGCTAGCTACAACACAAACAGGCTGGAGCATATAAGATGTGCTATAAAGAAATGCGCTAGTTCGGGATGAACTCTTATCAAGTTTAAAATCTCTCATGAGAGCAGATTGAAATAAAGGTGCGAATAACTAGGTCTTTAAATTATAAGGTCAAGGACGCGAACTTGCAGACGATCAAGATGACATTTTGCATGGAAGAGACCTTTCAGCCCAGAGGCCTGGGTTTGACCAAGACCAATTGTCAAAGTATGCCTGAGCAATGACCAACTTTTCTAATCTGACCAAAGTTATTCACGTCAATGTGTTTAGACTTACAAATACGGAGAAATAGTTGCTATAATTTTTTATATAGATCTACAATGCTTGATACATCTTAGATTAAAAATATTTCTGGATTTTAAATTCTTTTTTTATGTAATTTATCTGGTATATAGGTACTGTGTTGTGTTTATTATCTAGCTTATCTAGCGATTAAATTGTCTAGCGTTTAGCTTATCTAAGTATCAACGTCTCTTAGAAAGTTAATAATATTAATGAGTGCCTGGCTTCGGCTAATAAAATGAATTTAATGAGTCCATCTTCTGTTAACAAAGTAATTAGTTGCAGGCCAAACGAAAATTTTGCAGACTTACTTTTATGGCAGCTGTTAAAAAGTACTTAGCACTTTTATTATGTCCTTGGTTGTACTGTTATTAGTTTCTCATCTCATGACTTGGAGGCTTCTTTCATCTAGAGACTTTTAGTTCTTTGATGTTGAGAAGTTTGCTTCCGGCAATTAGTGTAACCTTGTCTTCATTTTACTGTTTGAGGAGTTAGGTTTTTTTTTTCGATAACCTTAACCATGTCATGGGATAGGCATCAGAGGACTAACTATTTTATAGCTAGAGGAACTGGATTAACCATTTGATAGCAAAACGTACCGATTATTCATAGAATGGCTAGAGGAACTGGTGGGTCCATTCAGGTCTATTGGATGACTAGCGGAGCTGTATTATCCATTGGGTGATAAGGGTGATTTGACTATCCTTTAGATGACTAGATACTCTAAACCAGTGGTTCCCAAACTTTTTTGTCTCGTGGACCCCTTGACATGTTTTCTGGTTTGCCGTGGACCCCCTGGAAGTCCTCGTGGACCCCTGGGGGTCCATATGGACCACTTTGGGAATCACTGCTCTAAACTATCCATTGGATGAGGTAGGATTAGCCTTTTAGTCTGAATAAGTTGACAGGGTATGTTTAGGTTCTAATTATACTTGAAATTAATTAATCCTAGCAGATGTCTTTGGCCCTGATATACTAGTATACTCATCAAACATGAATAACCCTTTTATACATTGCTATCAATCGGGCAGATGATGTAAAGGTCATCTGTTTCTGAGGCTTACGGTTTACGAGGATGTCATGTGGCCAGCACAACGACCAACCGCTTTTACTTTTAGAATACTAAGTCAGGTACAAATTAGAGCTAGGTGGATTCAGAGGGGTCGGAAGATCCTCAAATTAAAATCCCACTCTTCACCAAGATTCGAACCCTGGACCCCTGTCTGTGATCTTGGACCCTATCTTTATGCTCGCTCTCCATGTGGATGTATCCAGTGCCACTTTTCCAGATTTTTAGTGTCGATTTTGAAGAGCTTGATGTCAAATTTGCATATATCCGGAGACTTAATATCTCCGAAGTCAACTGTTCATCACCTTAGCAGTCACCATCTTAGCAGTCACCATCTTAGCAGTCAACATTCCAGCAGTTCAGACCTCGGCAGTCAACACCTCAGCAGTCAAAATCTTAGCAGTCCCCACCTCAGGAGTCAACACCTCAACAATCAACGAATCCAAGTCATACATTTTTTTCTAATGAAGTTAGAAAGCGATCACGTCAACATTCACCCAGGCTCCCCTTCCCAACAGGTCCACACAAGTGAAATGGTGATAGCACATTCAGAAATCTAAACGCGTTAAATTTCGCGAAACAAAAAAACAGTCAGTAAACAAAAATATATTATTGTTTGTCTAGATCTATTACCAATTTCATTACATGACTGATCCAAACTAATTTATACAATTACACTTAATATTAGCTTTTTTTTTTTTAAAAAATTATTTTCTAGGTTTTTTCTTGTTTTTAAATCTACATTGTTTCTAATTAGTGTTAGTTACGGAGTTAACAAACTAACAACATAAAAACAGCCGATAGGCGGATGTCAGTGACATGACACAGAATGTAATTTAGTCAGACCTTTTTTTTTTCTTTTTGTTATGACTGGCCTGGAAGAAAGTCGTGCCATCTAGGATGTGTCCAGTGACCAGGGGATCCTGCTTTAGGTCCTCTTGACCTAAGTCATCCCATTGGTCAGTTTCGGATGACGGAAAAAAAGGTTTACCGTGTCAAGGTTAAATAATGTCAACAAATGCGTACGCTAAGTATTGGATGAGTTGGCCAGGGACCTTGAGAAGTGATCCCTCAACACAAGACTAGTCATAGACTATTTATAAAGCAGGCTACTCGCTTGAGCTATTTATAAGTCTAGTTATTTGTCTAGCCTCTATAGAGATTATACGGATTAAAGATATAAACATGTCTAACTTAATTAGACAGAGAAAGCGATGGAAAGACAACATAAAAGAATGGACGGGCCTGCCATTGAAAGAGGTTTTAAACAGGGCAAAGGATAGAGAGGGATGGAGAAAGACGGTCGACAAGTCTTACTTGGTGCCCCAACGGTCCAACAGACTAAGGGATAGGTAACAGCTAAAAAAAATGATTAAATAAAGGCAAACAATTTGGTTGAGAGGCTACGTATGGCTGAACTTGTTCTTGGCTACCTATGAATTGGTCGTGAGGTTCGTGAGGTTCTTTAAAAAAAGACAAACATAGAGATGGAGAGAAAGTGATAAAAAGATGAAGAATGAGATATAAAGAAAGACAGAGAGTGAAAGAATGAAATAGAGAGATATAAAAAAAGACACAGAGAGAAAGAAAGAGAGAGAGAGAGAGGGCTCTGCTACGTTAGACACAGCCAAAATTTTCAGTTCTATTCGTGCAGGGAGACAACTAGTTCTCCAACAGGTTACTCCCCCTTCTCTCTCCTAGTAGCAAATGCCCTGGTATCATTCAGCAACACTCTATCTTCAAACTCATTAAGGTCTTGCATCTTGTGTTACTGCCCGGGAGCTGCACATTGGCCTCAGAGCTCAAACGAACGTCACACTTGATTTCACTTTTTACAAAGCTTCTATAAACTCAATCTGTCTGTTTGTCTGTCTGGTAAAAAATATTTGCACATGTTTTGTTTTCTCACAATTCACATTTGCGAATCAAGTTCAAATTGTGCACAATCATTCATTGAACCTGACAAGAGATGATATCAATCCAAATAATTCAACAATTAGTGAATTAATAGTGTATCATTAATAATTGTGTTTGATTTTGAAGTAAGGGGAATAAAAGCACACACACACACACACACACATATATTTAGATATATAGATATATAGATACAATAAAGATTATGTCCAACTAAGCGAAGGAAAGCGCTCGCATGGTGGTCAAAGAAAGCGCTTCAGGGACACTCTCAAAGCTTCTCCAAAGGCATTCACCATTGACCCAGCCACCTGGGAGGGAGACAGAGGCACATGACAGTGCATCACGGCGTCGCGCTGTGAAAACCGGTGCACAGGATGCTGAGGAAAAAAGAACAACGCTGGCAGAAGAAAAACGCCAGAGAAGAGAAGCCATGTCAATGACACTAGCTCCAGCTGAAATAACCTGCCCAGTGTGCAGCCGAACATTCCGGGCTTACATAGGACTCACCAGCCTCATGAGGAGGCATAAAACCCCAGTGCAAAGCCCTCAGCCCCCTGGATGATAAAGTGGTCATCCTCGAACCACGATGGAAGAACTACATAATAAACTGCAAACTTAGCATTCGCCTTGAATGTGTCCCTGCAGGATGCACATCAAAATCTTCAGATCGGAATCCAAGAGATGTACCACTCGGCAGCCATCTCCTCTTCCACTTTATTGTCTAAGTGTCGTCTTATGCGCTGACTTAAAAAACATCTTTATATTAAATCCCGTCGCTACTGTTTGTTTGTGCGCTTTTCAATGGCTATCATATCTACGTATAATTAAATCTGAATGGTCACTTCACTTTATTCTCAAGAGGTGTTGTTTTTTTCTTGTCCAATTAGGCATATCTTGCGAAGACAATGTTACGCTACGTGACAACATGGCCAGATTTTTATGCGTCTCGCGTTGAAACAGATCGCTTCCTAAAATGTAAGCCAGTCTCTTGTTGAATTATGTTTTCCGGCGTTGGTATCTACAGGAGGTCAAGCAGCTGTTTGTGTGGAGACTCGAACCCTAAGAAATGTTTCCGCTTTAGTGAGAAACAGAACAGGATTAAGATAGGACTGACCGACTTCCTGGTGTTGATTGTTTAACATATAGCTTTGTGTCCCCTTTTTTTCCCTATGTGATAACTATCATTCTTTAATAACAGGACTTTTTTTTAAACCTTAAGACATGGTGGTTTTTGAAAATAGATTAACATTTCCTTTCGGCAGATGTTAGCATTGAATAAGCCCACTCGCTAGCAGCAAAAAAAAAAAGTGTATGATCACTTTTGTGGACAGAATTCGGCAACTCTTGAAGTATAAGAAATCTTATACTTTCGCTCTGTAACAATTAATCTTAGTTTCTTGCAAGAGGGGGTTAAAGCGAGTAAACTTATTTGTCAGGAATGTTAGGGTTGTGTTTTAAGCCTTAGCTCGTTGGCCCGGGCCCCTGACATGTACCTTGGTGAGTAAAGTAAATAAATGGGATTGAACAAGAGGAACAATGCAGACAAGATAAACATTCTACCTTTCAGGTGGCACTCATAACATTATATAATATGAATTAACTTTTCCTCATTCTAACATCCTTCTTTTTAGACATGCTGTAGCCTTAGATGACAAAATTTAAAAGTGGCGATATATTTACATGATCCCATCAAAATAAATTTTAGTCATGCTTGCCGGCACCACTTTTAAACTGATTCAGTATTATCTCCCTCCACTGATGCTTTTAATCTGACTCTATTTACAAATTTGTAGCACAGGCTTTGTATACTAATCGCCTGCTTACACAACTATATGATACATTTTCTTTCGTTTTGTATTTCTTTCATTCAAAATTTCGCTATGACGCTAAACTTCATGATGAAGAACTAGGCGATGTTGAATAAGTCCTGAAAACAGAGGGGTCCAATATCATGAGTGGTGAATGCGTCAACAAGGATTCAAACTCGATTAACTTCTAAAGTTCCGTTCACTTTTTGATCACCGATTGACCTAGTTATTGAGAACTGTCCACAATAAGTCATTTAAGAAACTATGAAAGGTCGTTACTACGGACATGAAATAAATTCGCTGCGGTAAGGTGCTAGGCTTGGAGGCGCGGTGGCTGAGTGCTAAAATGCTTGGCTTACGGTCTGAGAGCTCTTGGGTTTGAATTTAAGTGAAGACAGATTTTTTTTTGAATTTTGGGATCTTTAGGGAGCGTCTGAGTCCACCTAGCTCTAATGGGTACCTGTTAATAGTTGAGGAAAAGTTAAAACGTTTGGTTGTTGTGTTGGATACTTGATAACCTCGTTAACCTTGGGCCACAGAAAAAGATGACCTTAACGTCATCTGCCCCATAGGGCAGAGAGTAGAAAGAGAGAGAGAAAGAAAGAGAGAGAAAAAGAGAGAGGCGGATAGAGAGTGGAAAAGAGAGGGAGAGAAAAAGAAATATAGATGACGAAGACAGAAACAGAAAGAGACATAGAACTTATAGAAGAAAGAAGACAGAAAGAGTTATGGGTCTTAGTGAGGCAGACACAAGAGTTGTGAGTCTTAGTTTTAATAGTCACAAAGAAAGTTTTCTAAAGAAAGAATTAGAGCGAAGGAGAGATTTGGGGACATAGTGAGAGATTCATAGAGACTGGGGCGTAGCTAGAAATTTACCATCGTTGGGGGCCCGGGGGGACTGACCTCTTTGGGGGCCCCTAAATTTTTCATAAAAAGCAATTTTTAATGTAAAAAGCACTAATTTGGGGGCTCCCTGTAGTGGGGGCCCGGCGGAATTTTCAAATCCCCCCTTCCTCACCCACCCTAGCTACGCCACTGCATAGAGAAACAAATATCGGTTAAAATAAAGAAACATATATTTATGTAGCAGCCAATAGAGTTAGCCTCTAGAGAAAAACACAGAAAGAGTCAATACTAGAGAGAGAGAGAGAGAGAGAGAGAATGAAGACTGAATGGAAGAGGAAAAATATCAAAGAGTGAAGGAATAACAAAGAGATGATAGGACCAAAAAGACCAAATGAAAGTAATAGAGAGATAGAAGAGAAAGGAATATAATAGAAAAGAAATGAATAGCAAGAAAGTTACAGTGTTAGAAATACAAAGAAACATATTAATAGACGTGAAGGAGAGTATGCAAAAAAATATAAAAAATTAGAAAATGAAGCCTAGAAGTAGTGCAGAAGAGTAAATTGGTTTGACTTAAGGGCGGTAATAAGAATTCAATGCATATATGTAGGTGTTTAACGCAGAAGTTAGCTTATTTACCAGGATATTTGAATTAAAACAAAATTATCCTAAAAACTTGTTACCTTATTATAAAACGGATATTTGAAATTTGATATCAAAAGAACTGAATGTAAATTCATTGACATAAAGGATATGTACAAATATTACCCTAACCTAGAAAACATATTATTGTTGTATTTATACTCGGAAAAAATATATATCTTTGATTCGAGCAATGTATACATCTCAAAATATAATAATGATGGTTTTTGTTAATGTCTTTTGGTGAGCTAAAAGGTGGTCACGTAACAGAGGCGCCCCACGGTAACGCTTCAAAGACCGAATCAGATACCCCATTTGAAATAAACCGTGCTGAGATTACTCCCTTAGAGCACGGAAGAGGAAGCGTGCAGTGAGTTGAAGGGTCGCCTTATCCCCGTTCAAGGACAGACCCTTTACCACACATGGACCAGTTCTCTCTCTCTCATTACCTTGTCCCAACCGTTCATCTTGCAGAGCGCGACACTCGTAGAGAATGTGCTCTATTGTTTCTTCGTCCTCGACGCAGTGGCGGCACCGCGTGTCGAAATTCTCCTTCCATCGCCCAAAGTACGCACCTATAGGGCAATGTCCGACTCGGAACTGGGCTAGGACTGCCTGTTCCGCACGGCAGAGCGTCCACCACGCGTTCTTTCGGTCTGGTCTACTCATCTGCTTGTATAGCTCTCGGCCTTTCTCGGAAGCGTCCCAGCTAGCGTACCACTGTACCAACAATCTGTTGTCGGCTAGGGATCGTACTGTCGCAAGACTGTACGGTTCATCATTTAAGGTGCTCGTTGCTACCGCGGTTTTCGCTAAGAGGTCAGCCCTCTGGTGGCTAACCAGACCACTATGGGATGGAACCCACTGTATAAAACTATTTACATTGAGCTGCAGAAGGCGCTCCACCACTGTGAGGAGTGCTTCTACCCGTCCGACACCTGCAAGCAGCCCTTCAAGGGCATCGAGGGCAGAGATCGAATCAGTAAAGATGACCACGTCCGCTGGGGCCGCGGATCCATCTCCTACTCTTTCCGCTACCCACGTCAATGCTGCGAGCATTGCTTCGAGCTCCGCTTCTGTGCTGCTCTTGCCTCTGCAGGGTCCACCCAGCTCCACACTTTCGGGGTTGCCTGAGAGTCGTACCACCGCCCCATACCCAGCTTTTGGAGTGCCCTCGAGCATCTTCACGGATCCATCCGCAAAGATAGTGGTCACCCCTGCCGGATACGATGCGATGGTGTCTCTGGCAGTTTGAAGTAGCCGTTTAGGATTGCACCGTTTTGTGACTTCCGGGTCAATCAAGCTCCTTTGCACCGTCGGCATGCAGAAAACTTTGTCCGGGGGGAAGGCATCGGTCGGGGAAAGAGCAGCCCGCTCTTCCGGTAGATTCATCTCTCTGACCAGCCCACGCGCCACGTGCATGAAGCAGGGCCAGTTTTTGAGACGTCTCTTACCCTCCCAGTTGTCGACCAGACTTCTGAGGGGGCATCCCTCCTCCAGCCGTCCGTATCTCTCGTAAGCTAGCAGGACAGCTCGTTCTCTTCGCAATTTCAACGGCGGTACATTGGCCATAATCTCGCCAGCGTCGATTGGCGTGGTGCGAAACGTGCCGCATATGAGTCTTATGGCTTGGTTCTGGACAGCGTCAAGCTTCGCTAGAGACGTTTGCGAGGCCCAAACTTGAACTGGGAGACTGTAATCCACGTGAGACCGAACTGCACCCATGTACAGAGATCTCAGTACACCCGCATTCGCCCCCCACTTCGTTTCAGCTAGCTTCTTTACGATGTTAAGCCTCTCGGAGGCTGTTTCGCGTACATGCTGAATATGGTCGCACAGTGTCAGTTTCTGATCGAGGGTAACCCCTAGGTATTTAGGCTTTTTGTCCCATTCCAGAATCTTGCCGTCCATCCGTAGCTCAACTGGTTCTTTGATAATATCACGTCCTAGTGTGAACCAAGAGTAAACACACTTCGAGTGGTTCACCTCAAGGCCCCATAGCCTGGCGTAACAGGACACTGTCGTCAGCGCCTGTTGTAGAGTGCCAATGAGCTGCTGGCGATCTCTACCCGACTCCCACAACACTATATCGTCTGCAAACAGAAGTTTCTGACAAGGCAGAAGGGCCGGCAAGTCGTTGATGAACACTAAAAATAGTGAACAACTGAGCGCCGACACCTGCGGCACTCCCTGCTCAAGCGGAAGTTTCCTCGACACGTTTTTATCAACTCGTGTCTGGACCGTTCTTTCCGTGAGGAAGTTTTGTATCCACCTAAGCATATTCGAACCCACTCCAAGGTTCATAAGTTTTAACAACAGACCAGGCCGCCAAACTCTGTCATACGCTTGTTTCAGACGATAAAAACCGCTAGCGTCGACTGCCCGGGTCGATTTGTTTTGCCCCACTGGAAGCCGTCCACCACCTTCTGCATAAAAAGCGTCACTTGGTCCATCGAATTGCGATTTTGCCTGAATCCGCATTGTTCAGGTGCAACTAGGTGCAACTAGACCTTTCGTTTCAAAGACCAGATAGGCGTCAACTTTCCTTGACTGACATAGAAGAGAGCACCTGGCTGCATGCGGCGTCGGAACGAGACAGCTGGAGGTCACTCACGAAGGCCGCGGGATACACATTTGAGATCAAAAGAAAATCTGCCGCCGAGGACAAACGCAGACGACGAAAAGAAAATCTAAACCGACCACCTGCGGACATTGGTTTTGCTTGCCCTGGATGTGGCAAAATATGTAGGTCACAGCTGGGACTGCATAGCCACGGTAAACACTGTATTCCTCACTAATCTTCGGACTCGAAGACAAGCCTATTATTGTGCATTATTCTAACATGATAATAGCTTAGTAAGAAAGCATTTCTAGTAGAATGTTTTGCACAATTATTCTATTGCCGATGATAACACACGAATCAATCTAAGAATTATAAAATTACTTCATGATTTAGTACTAATAAATGATTTTTTCTTACAGAAAAAAGGGAGCTAAACCCTTTAATTTTCAGATAACAAAAATTATATGCAAAAATACCTAGTACATGGCTATAGAAGGGAGGATACGAAACAAAACATTCAAAACTACACATAGATAGATAAATAGATAGATAGATAGATAGATAGATAGATAGATAGATAAATAGATAGATAGAGATAGATAGATAGATAGATAGATAGATAGATAGATAGATAGATAGATAGATAGATAGATAGATAGATAGATAGATATGCAGATAGATAGATAGATATATAGATAGATAGATAGATATGCAGATAGATAGATAGATAGATAGATAGATAGATAGATAGATAGATAGATAGATAGATAGATAGATAGATAAATAGATAGATAGATAGGCTATTTTATTTATGTATCTAAGTCCACTAATAGCATCATTCTCTCCCCTACACTGTAGCAATGGGATGATATTAACGGTATAACATATTTTGCTCTCTCCTCTGTTCGTCCCTAAGGGAAATCCACAAATTAACCCCATTGTGTTTGCTTGCTACTTGTTTCTCAGCGATGTGACAAGGCCCGTAACTTTAGAGTTAAATCCCCTGAATAATCTATTGCCTAGCAACGTAACTTCGCCCCGCCCACCCCGACGACAATCAGCATTAATCAGAGGCGGTTCCAGACTTTCTTCGCCCTTGAGGCACCGATAATGCTTTTGAAAGCGTCTGAAACTAAAAGAAACAACTAACGTCGCCTATATATTGTTTTCAGAGCCTGCTATTCAACTTCAGCGGTTCTCAACCTTTAAAGCACGGCGCCCCCTTTTTACAATCCCCCACTCTGACGCGACCCCCCTCCCTCCCTCGAAAACATACATACAGCATTAGAAGAATAGAAAAAAAACATTTAACATTTCGATGGTCTTAGGCGACCGCTAGCAATTTGTCAATTTACACCCAAGGGGATCGCGACCCACAGTTTTGAGAACCCCTGTGCTATTGGTTGAAGAATAGACAAAAACATTCAACATTTTTTAGGCGACCCCTAGCAAATGTCAATCGACACCAAAAGGGGATCGCGACCCACTGTTTTGAGAACCCCTGTGATAATGGATTTTTGGGGAAATACCGAAAAGAAAATGTAAAGGCTTGACGGAAAGCTTGTGATTTTTCGCTCCTAGCGGTGGCCAACTAGCGAATCTGACAAGGCACGTCCTTACTGAGCGTCTAGGAAGTAAACAGAACCCGTGCAAAAAAAATTCAATTAATTCATGCAAATTTAAGAGATCTCTGCATCAATGACAATAAGCCGAAACTTACAAAAATAATAATAGTTAAAAATTTATAATGTTGAAGAGTTTCAGAAAGTGAAAATATGCAAATAAAAGTCACCTAAACAACAATGCATATTTTTCTTTCTTTCATTATTATTATAAAGCATTTGTATTGTGGCATTTTGAATAGTATCAGGTGGCCGAGCCTTGCTCGGTTAAATAAATGCCCTGCCCAACCTTACTGTCGGACAATACCGGCTTTTGCCATCCTCCATCCCAGTGGTGCTACAGCCCGTGGTCTGCTTTTAGTTTTACACATCCCTTCATTCATATCTCATGAACACACTTATTATAGTCCATTCATTTCATATTTTAATCAGATTAACATTAAAATTTGTTTTTCGAAAGCATTTTTCATGCGTTCGTTCGCGAAGCCGTGTTTAGATATATTCTAATAGTTTCATTCATAGCGTACATCTAATTAAAAAGGTCACGCAATGTACTCTATCCAAGCCAATATTTAACACTAGATTACTGGTATAGTTTAGATTTACATCTAGATCTATATTTAACTCAAGATCTACCTAATTCTTTAACACATGAACATACCGGTACAAAATTAAGTCTATTTATTTCTAATTTTAATCAAATATAGATCTAGATCTATGTAGGCCTACAAGCAAATGTTTTTATTTGAAAATATGGGCTTAAGTCGATCAGCTATTTTAAAAGCTTTGTTCATACTATTTTACATTTACGCATTCCTTTACTTATAACATCATTATTTCGTTTAATTGTTTACATAACACTCTCAGCTCTCAGTGATACACAGTTAAAGGCCCGCGGGCCGCGGGTAAAATATGTCTAGTATATAT
>JADKLZ010000728.1:882742-904365 GCA_021533235.1 Biomphalaria straminea | reverse complement strand
CGTCCGTCTTTTATGACGCTGGTGTCGAACATTCAATCAGAACAATTCCATTGTGGGAGGTCTTCATGACTTTGACTGTACCACATCCTCGAATTCAGCTTGAGACTCCTAGCATGTCACGTGGTTGAACAATGACATTGACTTTTAAAATTAAAGAAAGTTTTAGGACCTCAAAAAAAAAATACATTAATTAAAACATTAGTTATCCACTTCTTAATTATTATGCTTAGTCATGTGTCCGGAATTACTCTTCGAAAGTTATATAGACACAATAGTAGAGTCACATATATCATTGCCTACTTACGTTTTCCTTTTTCTAAATGGGTGGAACGCTGATTCCCTGATCAGCCTTTTTTTAAATACATAAGGCATACAGGGTAGCTGTATAAAACCCTATATTGGCTTGCTTCGCCTAATTACTTGCTACTGTCAAGGAGTATAGTGTAGCATTGCTTCAAAGTCAATTCCCTGAATGATTGTCAATGTTGCTGTGAAACTTAATGGACCCACTTATGTTGAAGATTATTACTGTTAAAGCAATACTATTGAGTCCACTTATAAAAAGAAAAAAAAAATTCTTGTCTTTTATATATATTAAAAAAAAGAATTTAAAAAAAAATTAATAAAAAGAAAATGTAATGTATATTGCAAAATACTAGAGCTGACCTTTGCGTTTCCATATTTAGTAGTACCTATAGAGATTACAAATAGACGACTTCTTTTCCAACAATTACCTTCAAGTGGTTAATTAATTTCTTTGTCTCTAAAATAAAGGGAGCTTTTTCTTGCAAAATCAATTAAAACACATGACGGTGATTTAGCGGTTCCTAACCCTTCTATGGCCATATAACAAGATCCTCGAGGGCTCGCAACGACCTTTCTCCAGGGAACAGTACCAGGAAAAAGAAGAAGAGGTAGACAGAGAAAGCGATGGGAAGACAACATAAAAGAATGGACGGGCCTGCCATTGAAAGAAGTTCTAATCAGGGCAAAGGATAGAGAGGAATAGAGAAAGACGGTCTACAAGTCTTGATTGGTTTGTAAAAATGTTTTACATGTTTCGGAAATTCCTTCAGAGTTAAAGATAATTATTTCCTAGTCCAAACCTCCCGCAGGACGACGGGGGATGGGAGCGGGCAGGGTTTGAACCCGGGACCATCGGTAAATCGATACGATAGTCCAGCGTGCAAACCGCTCGACCAGGCAGCCCCAACGGTCCACCAGACCAAGGGATAGGTAACAGGTAACAGGTAACCCTTCACTTAAGCTTTTTAAAATATATATTTCTTAAAAATTTTGCTTGATTTTAAATTTTACTTCGGGTCAGTCCTTGGTCACTTATGATGCTTTTCAACATGTGATAGATCAGCCAAGTTATCGATTCAAGACCCCATTAAAAAGAAAACTCTCAACTACAACAAGGTCCAAATATACCTGCGAAATTTGTAAAAATGTGTACATTAGCACATGTCTAACTATTTGCGTCAATAGAAGCCTATCTTCCATGTTTTTTTTTTTTTTCTGCTTTCTCAACCATCTTAAATTCACTAAATAGGTGTTTCTCTAGGTTTGAGTTTCCTTTTTTTTTTTATAAATTGCGCGGGTATACTTGAACCTTGTTGTATTTGAGAGTTTTCTTTTTAATGGGGGTCATCCAGAAGAGTAGTCTAGTCAGTAGGCCACTTCTCGTGGTTTGGGTGTTATGTATTTGTTGTGTACATGCCTGCGTGTGACTGTCAATTTTGTTTTGTTGTTAACTATAGTTTGCAAGCTTAGTTTTTTTTTCTCAGGCTATCTGGAGCCTAGCGACTGGTAGCAAAACAGATCATTGTGTACAAATATTTTCCAGGGTGGGGGGTACTTTATTTCGGCAGTGGGGGATAGAACCCAGAACCACCCCCCATGCTATGTTTAAAAGAAATCAGTAGCCTAATTCTATTTGATCCATACTTTACTTGCTAGACTGTAAAACAAAAAAGTTTTCTTTTTACACGATTCCTGGGATAACCATGAAACGTAAGACTTAGCCGCCTGAGAACAGACGCGAAGCAGCCAGCCAATCGTAGACGCTGTCTTGAATCAATAAGTTGATGTCATCTGACAGGCGGTAGGTTGGCTGATCTATTACATGTTGAATAGCGTGACCTCGGACTGACCCGAAGTACAATTTAAAATCAATCGAAACTAATATATATACATACAGATGGGAAAAAGCAGCACTGGATAGATCCACATGGAAAGAGAGCATAAGAGAAGGGTCTCGGACTGCAGATGCGATACACAACAGAGGCAGAGAGAAGGCTGAAAATGCAGCTGCACCTGGTGATTTTATATGCCCAACCTGCAACCGCAGCTGTGTATCAAGGATTGGCCTCTTTAGCCACACAAGAAGTTGCAAAGGGAAAAGATCGTCTCTCGAGACGTAAAATGCCACACACACACACACACATATATATTGTAATGCCTCTGACTTGCGCACCATCATTCAGGCTAGTGCACAGGTGCGCACCTCTAGTGAACGGACTATAACAGGATATTGACATGTGAGAATAACGACTTCCGCCCACGTTGAGAGCCAAGATGGAGAGACAGTGCTAAATGAAGATGTTGTTTTATGTATCTGTGATGTCATGTAAATAAACATCTTATGTCTCGTTGAGTTGCCTTCACTTGAAGTTATTACAATATATTAAAAGCAAAGCTTTACTGAAGGGAACAACCGCTAAATCACTATCATGTATTTCAGTCAATATTGCAGGAAAAGCTCCCTTTTTTCTATATAAAAAATAACAAATTATCACTTATTGGTTAATTTTGAAAAAGTCGAGTCATCTATTTTCAATGACTACGAACAACTAAGTTCCATTTGAACGTGATACGAAGATGGAAAGTGTGAGAAGTAACGTGTACAGGTTAAATTAAAGAAAATAACTCCACATCTCTCAATAAGTAGCATTTATTTTCCTTATTCGATTCTAAGCAAAATAATTCATTACCAATAATCAATTAATTATTTTGGTTAATTTATTGATTGATTCATGTTTTGTTAGGCACAAAAAACTAATGGTTTAAAGTTTCAATTTGATCCAAACATAGGTGTCCGAGAAAATATGTAAACTAACATTATAACAGAAATAAATACACATTTTCTACGAGACCTGTTTTAAAACCCATTTGTTTGTATGTATTAGTTCGGGTGGGGTGTTTAGTATATATACTTAACATATTTTTATATTTATATTTCTATATTTAGTATTAGTATTTAGTATTAAGTAGCCACTATACATACAGTAATATCATAAATAATAAAACACAATCTAAAAAAAGACACACAATATACTTTTAAAACAAAGCTTCATTAAATATGTGTCTTTTCGTCTGCAGTCTTTTCTGTCTGAAGTGTCTTGCTAGTTTCCGCCCCCCCCCACTTACCAACAACTATAACACCCGTCTCTTGCTAGTCCACGGGGGCGCTGGCTGAGTGGTAAGGAGCTTTGCTTCCTAACCGACGTCCGTGGTTTGAATCCTGGTGAAGACTGGGATTTTAAATTTTGGGATCTTCGGGCGCCTCTTAGTCCACCTAGCTCTAATGGGTGCCTGACGTTGGGAGGAAAGTAAAGGCGGTTGGTCGTTGTGCTGACCACATGAAACCCTCGTTAACCGTAGGCCACATGAATGGATGGCCTTTACATCATCTGCCCTATAGACCGCAAGGCCTGAACAAGGAAACACTCAATTAGAGATTAATAGATCAGACAATTAAAGAACTACACAAAAAATTATATTTCAGGGCTTCCTGATAACAACCTTCAATACTATCACCATTATTAAAATACAATACAGATGGAACCATTATACAACGTAATCGTGTCTTAATATCTCAAGGCTAGGGTGTTGCACTAAGGTCAAGGCGAAAACGATTTTCAATTCCAGACATGAAAATAAATGTGGAACAAAAAATATTCCAAAATGTTCTGGATCCAATTAAGTGAAAGAAATTAATGCTAGTTTGTTATGTATACATCAGTTTGGTGAGAAAAGCCACCAGAAAACTAAAAAGATTATTTCGTCTCTTGGTAGGCCCAGCAGACGAGAGAAAAATATTTCTCCTTCAATTCTCGTCATAGTCTCGTCTTATTTCTTCTCCTTGCACATTATCATCACGATAACGAGAGGAGCTTTTGAGGTCAAGGCCATATTCTTTTAAAAATACGTTTGCCAGGATTTTTGTTCGATTTCCTGCCTGCTTCAGACTATGGACTTGAACGTTTTGTGAAATAAAAACTACTAGTTGACCGGGGGCGTAGCATACGCTGCTATTTTGCAGGGCCGGCTTTAGGCCATTGCAACCTATGCGACCGCACTGGGTCCCGCACTTTCATAGGACCTGCTCTAATTTTGGATGTATACATTATTAAATTAAACCATTTTATAACTTATAACAGAGTCCCCGCAAAAGCTTACAGCCATCTTGCGAAGTTCGAGAACAACAGTTTCGTCCATGACATTTTTTCCAGAAATATGCGACTGATAAAAAAAAAAACAGTTATCTGATGCAGAGATTTCGACTAAATTGAAAGTCCTGTTGACTCCACGAAATATATGTGAAGGAAATGAAAGACAGTACGAAGGGGCAAAATCAAAACAAAGCAACAGAAAAAAAAATCCATTATTTTAATGACACCAGATATTGACGTGTGTAGAAAAATAAACAGATAAATATGGTTCTCCCCCCCACACCCCTTTTTTTTCATGGGATAACTCTATCCGCAGAAATAAAAGAGTGATCTTTCCTTTACTTCTTGCTCATCCAAACTCTTGAGGGAAGAAGAAAATTGTGTATACATAGTCTTATAGATATGAACAAAATATGTTTATCGTTGGTTGACGCTTCCCTTTTATTGTTCTTATTGCTTGCACCAAGTTATACGCAATCTCATTCGACTCTGTGCACATTTCATTGACATTGACTCATTACCGAGGCTCCTATTTAGCCCTGTCACCAAAAACAAACCAAAAAAATAGTACAACAACAAATAGTACAAATAGTACAAATAGTACAAGATCTTCTTGCTTTATACGCTAGCGATATTACCTCAAAAAAGCAGATGGTAACGTCCTACGCGTCATGCATTTAGTCATACATTTTAACCAATGATGGAGCCTTATTACAGTCTATATTATATATAAAAAAATATAAATTTTTATAATGTTATTTCTTAACGCTCGTGCAAATATTTGTTTAATTACTGGAAGAAGACCACCTTGAATAACTTTTCTTCTGCAAATTGAGAACATGAGTCCTCAAACTTAATGCCCTCAGAGTAGTTAAACAATTGAAATTCACAAAACATGGAAAATAAAACATTTACTTATTTTAAAGTTTTACATTTTAATTATTAATTACAAAATTGGTTTTATGTAAATGAATAATACAATATAGAAAAGAATCAATGCAAAAATCTTTGTATACAATAGATTGAATAGCTTATTATTTTGTTACACATAATATTAATAACGTTCAATAATACAACCGTACTATTTCTTCCATGGTGCCACTTTCTCTCTCTCTCTCTATCTATTTCTCTTTCGCTCACTCTCTCTCTTTCGCTCTCTCTCGCTCTCTCTCTCTCTCTTGATCTCTCTATATTTCTCTCGCTCTGTCTCTCTCTCTGTAAGTTTTTATTTCAGTAATGTATTTGAAAGCTGCTCAGAACCGAGTTCGGTGGAGAGGTGTGGTTGCGGCCCTATGCTCCCCTGGGAGTACACAGGATTAAGTGAGTAAGTGAATGTATTTGGGAGAAAAAAATTAAGAAGTTGGCAGCTATCATATCAAGACTAGCTTGCCATATAGAGAAGTTGGCAGCTATCATATCACAGACTAGTGTGCTATATTTTGGCTTTCGGTGCCAATTCTATATTTGCGATCAGCTATAAAATTGTTACCCATCCCTTGTCAACTTGTCATTGGTGCCGTATAGAGATCCAGCCAGGAGAACAAAAAAACTCTCGACGTTAGCTGTCACTAGGCATACATTTAGTATTTATGAGCTGCAAGGTGGCAGGGACGCAACTGCCGTTGTCATGACTACATAATTCTCAACACAGCAACAATAACACAAACACACACTCATAGAACAAGACACGTCTGGTTTACGGTTTTAAACTTTCAATGTCAGAGGACGCAAGGGAGGTAATCAACTAGGCCAAGGCAAACAGAGTAATCTTTCCCTTGGGTTCGCCCTAGACTGGGTTCTGATTGGATGAGAGGTTCACTTCTGCTGGCTAGTTTTACGTTATTACCATACACTCTTTCGAGTACAATGTTTCATACTCCTGTTTCTTTAATTGTCAAGTCTGTATCTAATTATTTAACCCCCCCCCCCCAAAGCAAAATAACACATTGAATAAGAATAGACAAAGACTTGAATCTTTAATTTTAAAAACAACTTATCCCTCTTCCACCTAGCTGGGGTCTCGAGAAGGGAGGTAAGATCCCATCATTGGATCATTGAAGGAAGTTAGAATTAAATGAACCTTACAACATATATAAAACTGTGATCCAGAGTTGTTGTTCTTGTTCACATTGTTACAATACACGTGTAATCCATATTTACTTTATAAACGCTCATTTATAATTAGCCCGATTTGTCTATGTACTTAAACATAACTGATTTGTTGATCATTTTAATGTGTTTATAAAAGGATAAAACTATTTCTGGATTTCTAAAGACAGCACAGGGTAGCAAAAGGTTTCCCCTTTAGCTCGAAAGAGATTCTGGACTATGGTTGAGCGCAGCTACCCCCTGTGGGGTCTGGGGAGGCGCCCCGGACCCTTAGGATTTTATTTTTTCTCATCTTCAGAAATATATATTCTTGGTTGTTCTTTCTTGAAGACGTTTTGTAGAAGACGTTTTGAAGTCTTTAAGAAGTCTTTAAAAAGTCTTGTAGAAGTCTTTAAAAAGTCTTGTAGAAGTTTTTACACATTCTTTCAGGATTCTTTAAGACGTCTTTAAAAAGTCTTGTGGAAGTCTTGTAGAACTCTTGTAGAAATCTTTAATAGACAGGAGCGTATCTCAATCGGGAATTTCTGTAGTGACGATAGATTTAAAAACATTAACTCAAAATAGATAAGAGACGAAATTAACGGACAAGAGAGACACTTATTACGTCATAGGAGTATAAAGTTTTGTTTTTTTTTTTTTGGGGGGGGGGGGTTTGCGATGAAGTATTTAGCGACATTTGGATGTTTCCTTCATTTGAGATGGAAGTGTTTATGACTTTATTTTGAACTTCACAGCCTTACTCTGCTCTATAAAACAAAGTTCTGTTGTCGATAATTATAGCAATGATAAATGTTCAGTGTTATCAACCTGGATCAAGATGGAAAGTCGCCTCAGACTTAACACTGCCTCCATATTGCTGGATAGTCTAAGAGATGAGCCGTAGACTCTTCCAGATCTAAGTTTGAAAAAAAACCTGTCTGGATCCGTTCAAGAACAAATATCAAACAGTAAAAAAAAAAACCTGCGGACCTTAGGTCTGTCTGGGAGAGGCCCAAGTCAATGCCTATAGGGCATTACTGTTTCCAATACCACCGGCACTCCGGACACATGGACTAGAAATCATGACCGAAGGCCAAGTGGTACAGGGGGCCGCCACCATTTTCCTTCGTTATACCAAGCTAACCGTGCGGGATACGCCATTATTGTAACGTTCCCTTGAGGAACGGCGCATGGATTTGTGAAAGGTTTGTTGGAGCTTTCGTGCTACTCCGCGTCGTTTCAAGATGTGAACTCTCGTCCACCCGAGGGCACCCCCACGGGAGTCCTGTTTGTTACCCTTTCGCCTAGCTAGCCACTTCCTCTGGTGAGCCGTTTCCACGCGAGCGCCACGTTGAGGCAGAGTAACGTGCTCGCGCTGCCTCCATATCAACAGACAACGAGGATACAGCGCTAAAAAACTAAATAGATATTTAATATGGCAGCCCATCAAGGGAAGTAAGAAGGACTAGATGTATGTGCAAATCAAGTAGATCAATTGAATGTCTTCTTTTTTTTTTATTATGTTTTAAATCGATGTATTGACAGAGTCTATAAGCAATCAGCTTTCCGTAGTCCATTTTATAATAGAATAATTAAAGATGTCTAGGTATGGATATCATGATTATGGAACCCCCATCATGAGTGCATAAACATTCATTTACCTGTAAAATAACTTAAAATATACACTTATAGTATTATGACTATACAATTTTCTTTATTTAAAGGATTTAATGAATTAAATATGTAACCAATTTACCGTTCCAACATTTGGAATGGTTAAAAGTCAACTATCTTCAAGATCAGATTTTACTATCCCTCACAGTAGCCATCAACAGTGTCTGTTTCAAATGTTTGGATATTTCACTGGCGTTCGCATGTACATAATCTTACTTTTAAACAGACGCCAGTCAGTGTGTGTATGTGTAAATCTCCATTTCCACTTTTCATATTAAATTATAGCATTCAACTAAAATATGCGACCAAATCTAGATCTGCAATTCCCAATTACAAAACGGAATACCAATACTAAATCAAGGAATCACAGGTCAGGTACCAATTAGAAGTAAATACTTTACATCATCTCAAGAATATCTATGTAACGCCAGCACAAACAGAAAAAAAAATTAACTTAGCAATACTGTATAACCTTCTGTCTCGGAACACAATGACTGGTTTTACTGGACGCACGCAGAAAGCGAACAACTCAGTTACACTACAGGTTTGCTACCCTTAGGGATGAAATTTCAGACCATGGAATCGAGTTGCTTGACAAACGAAGAAGTTCAAAATAAGACCCAAAGCCAGCCAAACCAGAGATGACTATCTCACCACAGTCATAAAGGTTCCATCTGTCCTTAGTATCACGTGATTCACTGGGCCTGCTTAGACATGGAAAGCTTTTTTTTTTTCAAGATGGCGCTGCACAGTGATTGCATGCAATTTGTGCTTATATTATATATATTAGAAACAAATGAATATTTATTCCTGGCACTGCCAGAGTCAAGCTTCGTTAAAGGGAAACAAAATTCATTGTAGTCCCTTTATCAGTATGTACTGAGGAATTTTCTGGTTATATGGCGGTCTGCAACAGTTCCGCCCTCTGACAGGAAACGAAAATTTGTTTAGGAAGGTATATGTAAGGTCAGTTGACATTATTATTATTGCAAGGAATCTTTCCAGAAAGATTTGCACTATATTACATTTCATTTAATTTCTTCATTAGACGATCCGTCCAATTTACACGAAGGTCTTTTTTATTTATTCATTTTCAAACTGAATACAAAGAAATGAAACATTAGAGTCTGGTGCGGAAATACGGAGGTATGTCCAGATACCCGTCGCCTCAGCGTGGCGCCTCCGTGGAAACGTCTAGAGTGGAACTAGATAGGCTAAGAACGAGTAGCGAACCAGGCTTTCTAGCAGGTCACCCTGATTGAGCTTTTGTTTTTTTTTTCTCTCTTTCGGGGCGAGGATGGAAAAAGGACCTGCACACCAGTCCAAAAAGTCCACCACGCCGTTCCACAAAGGGTTACGTCATCAGTGTCCCGTTAGCTGGAGTGGCGTCCCTCGCACGGAACAGTGGCGATAACAGTATGGTAATATGAGATAAACTCCCCGTAGTAAGTTCCGCCTCCGACCACCTATAGCGGGTGGGGTCCAGGAACGGGGACGAAACGCTATGTACACGGCACAGCCGGGATTGAGAGACCCATATGGCTGTCTACCGTTGGGAGCCCTCAGACAGGACACGGGGTGAAGAGCCCCAATGTCCAGGCCTGGTTGATGGATAAAAGCCTTTCTATCAACCAATGGGATGAACGAAGCCCCCTGCAGGGACGCCATTCCCTTCTGGACTTTCTTCAAGGTGCGGAAATACCCGCTGAAATGAATTGAATATACAAAGAAACATTTTGAGTTAAATACCACAGAAATTTTGTTTTAAAAAAATAGAAATATATTATTTTATGACGATCGTATTTTCAATAATTTTAACGGAATAAATCAGGCTGTCAATGTGGTCAATTAGCTAGTAATTATTTTGTCTAAGATATACTGTCCAATTCCTAGGAAAATCGTCACAGCTTTTTTCAAAAATCCAAAATGATTCCAGTGCCCGTTCACCTGTGAAAAGTTGTAAAAAAAAAAGTTTTAACCCTTCCCGCATTTATCTGTTACTTGACGCAATAAAGCCTATATAAAATTTTCAATACATTATGTCTTCACGATTTTATGTGCACTTTTCACAACTGTAGACCTAACAATAGGCCTAAATGATTTTATGACAGGTATTCTTCACGATAGGCTCCGGGCCACGTATACCTAGCTACGCCACTGCTGGGGGACGTTCGCAAGCTAGTCAATAACAAAATACACACGCTAGATCAGCGGTTCTCAACCTTTTAAGCTCGGCGACCCCTTTTTACAACCCCACACTCAGCTGCGACACCCTCCCCCCCCCCCCGCACACACACAGAGCAATAGTAGAATTGACAAAACAATCCATTTTTGCAATCCATTTTCTTTAGCGACCCCTGGCAAATCGTCAATCAACCCCCATAGGGGTCGCCATCCACAGGTTGAGAACCCCTGCGCTAGATTTAAGAAAGACGTGATGCTTTGCTATAACTTGGCGTAGATCTAGTTATCTCCGGCCCTGCAAGTATTATCATCAATACATGCTCGTACAAATTACACTTGTTCACGTAAAGGGGAAACAACTCATAATACACAACAGAACATAAGTGATTATTGATGTTTTTAAACAGACATCTATTATATAAACTAGTACATGTACATTATAGAGGCATAACATTCTTTTATTTCACAATTATCCTAGCTTTGCGGATCTCAAAATGTTTCTGATTTTCTGACACCCAAATGTATTTTTAGTAGTTAAATAAGCAAAGCGAATCTTAATAGTTAGAATGCAAAATTTAAAAAAAAAATTAAAAAAAAGAAGATCATCACATAGATAAATATATACAGCGGATATACTACAATAAACAATGTATGTGAATATGAACTGTTCACAACTTCTCATTAACCTTCAATACTCAACAGTATTGTAGGGTGGGGATGGGAATGCCTGATCTGTCAACTGGTACACACATCAACACAATCAGTGAAAGCTATAAACAATTTTGGTTCTTCCCTCTTTGTAAAGAACATGAAAAAATGTTGTTGTTTCGTTAATGCTCCTATATCTGCAACTATGACTCTATAATTTATGAACTCCAGCAGGTATATTACAATGAACAGTGTGTTTAATCTTGAACTATATACAACACCTCAATAACCTTCACCGAAGTAAAGTAGATCATGCCAATTTTACATGACCTACATCGTCAGCCTGTTTGTCTTGTGTGTTACTGTAAACGAAAGTATCTGAATAAAACATTTATAAAAAAAAATAAAAAAAAAATAGTGTTCTTGATTGCCTCTGGAATCTTACGTCTGGCATCTGCCCTTTTCAACGTTCACACCCAGTATTGGATCAGTTAGCATCTACAGCTATGTTATGGCCCGATAATGGACAAGCTCTCATCCTAATCACAAGAAAGATGATGCCTATTATGAGCTATCCCGACAAGATCAACGTCTAATCTGTCGACTCAGGACCGGATATAACAGAATGCGACAATATATGTACCGGAAGCTCAAAATTGGAACCAGTGAAATCTGCCCATGTGGAGTGTCACCAGAACTGCTCTATTTACCAAGAGGCCCGTACAAGACGCTGACCCACAAAACACCCCAATAGAAAAAAAAAATATATGGATAGCTTCCTAATTCGAAAACCACTGCTCAGTTTAAAGACAGTTTATCTCATGTATTGGTCTAGTCATCTGAACGCTTCAGCATAACAATGAGAACAAAGAAGAAAAAATAGCCCAGAGACTTCATTTAATACTAGCATGAGAACCCTCCACAGGCTCGAGCTGACTTTATATGTTATGAAGGCCACTCCATTGACCTCCCATAGGTCACTGAGTCTGGTGCACTAGGCCAGGGATTCCCAACTCAGTAGATTGGACTCCAGTTGAAACGTAAACCAAAGGCAACAACTTGTGTTTTAGCCAAATGCATAAACGTCCATTATAATAGGAGGATGATCATGTCATCCAGAGGCTGAGGCTTCGCCGTGAGGTTTGATAGCAAACTGAGGCTTCGCCATGCGGTTTCGTACCTAAGTGAGTCCTCGCCATGCAGTTTGGTACCTATGTTAATACCTTTTACGCTTGGAATGTTCGGCTGCATGCTAGAGAGTAATTATATTCATATTATTGTTTTAGAAAGTGTTGCGGTGATTGTGTAATTAAACACTTGGCTTCTGAAGCTGGGGTTTGAATTTCGGGTTTTATAGGATGCCCCTGAGTCAACCCAACTTTAATGGGTACCTTTAGTTGAGGCAGTAAGGGAGTTTGGTCATTGCGCTAGCCACATGACACCCTGCTCGTCAACCGTCGATCTTTTTGATCTATCAAACGATAATATCATCTCTATATATAGCACACAAAAGTAGTTGAATGGGGGACTTTACTTACTAAACTTTTTATTGTTAAAGAAACTGTGAAGGCGTGTTAACATTAAAGGCTATTTAAATTTATACCTTTTTTATTTATACCTTTACTTGGTCCATTGCGCACATCCAGATGAGAGACGCAGACCTCAAGGTTAATTGAGGCACTTTTAGGGGACTATCCCTTTTTTTTCGACGAGTCTCTCAATCCGGTCGTCATTAGACTGCCTCGATACCACCAAAACAAGTTTTTGAAATTTGTTTTCTTTCTTAGTTTTAATTTAATTAAAGAATACAAGTTTTCACGGCTCGTCAGACTCAGCGTGAATTTATTCGGATTCTCGTTACTTGATTGACAATCACGTTGAAATGTTCAGCAAAGCGGAATGTCCCACTAATTTTGGGAAGCCAACAAATCGCTGAATTGGGGTTCACTGCAGTACAACTGATTTGAGACCCCTTGAGATGAACTGGATCACATTTCAGGCTCAAGTGCGAGCTCCAAAACGAGGTTCGTCAGGGTTCGTCAGGGCTTTGGGAGGAGAAGTAGAAACTAAATTCACACGTGTCGTGCTAGTAAAGGTTGTAATTAACTTGGATTAAAACTAAGGGAGATAATCTCTACCATTAAAACATCTTGTTAACTCCCCTTCACATCGTTAGTCGTTTCCCATTTTGTTGTTGTTGTATGTTTTAACAGTCGAACTGGGAGAATTCCAATAATACAAGTTCAGCTATTCGTGTAATGTCACATCTCTTTTATATCATTGACTGGTTATTAGCAACTTTGAGAGCATTAGCTATGGAGTAATTTCAACAGACAAGATGCGCTTTTTTTTTTTTTAACAAACGTCTTCTTAAAGCAGTGTTTCTCAAACTGTGTGCCGCGGCACACTAGTGTGCAGCCGAAGATTTGCAGATGTGCCGCGGTTTTCAGAACGCCACTCGTGCAGCATTACACAGGTCTGCCTATTATTAAATGTTAATTTTACGTTGCGATGACATCCCCACTTACAACGACCAGTAATAGTATTTCCATATTGACGGAGAGGGGTGTTAGCTATTAAGGTTATGGAATTTTCCAATATACATATATTATTATATTGAATCAAATGTAGGTCGCCTTAGCAGGCACACAGCATTTCTTGAATTGGTAACGATAATAATAAGCGATGTATTTCATGTAAATTGTTTAGGTGTCTACTAATAATAAAATTTATCAATAAGCATTATTCATTGTTATCCATGGCGTTAAATGAAAAGCAAGAAACCAAACGAAGGTACAAGGAAAATATACATCGGATGTGGTTTCATATCTTCGGGACCTGAACATTCTTCATTGCCATTCTGTCTGATCTGCAATGAAACTCTGTCGAATGAGGCGCTTGTTCCAAGCAAATTGAAGTAATGAGTATGGATGAGTCAGCTATCCATTTGGAAACAATAAAGCTACAACTCTTACAACCGAAGAAGAGTAGCTCATTGATTTCAAAAACGATGCAGTTCTTAATTTACGTTTTGCCGAGAAAAGCCTGGATGTGTTTTGGATTTCAATTAACAATATCCTGCAATCATTTTAAAAGCAAGCAAAATAGTTCTTCCATTTGCATATTCATGGTTTTGTGAGTTTGGATTTTCAGCACTGGCTGAAATCAAGTCTAGAGAAAAGAGAGAGACTTCTTACAATAGACGATGAAATGCGAGTTTGTCGACTTTGGAGTCTCGATTACATCTCATTTGCTCTCAAAAACAGGCACACCCTTCACATTACACGTAATACTTATAAAACAGGTCACATCTTTTTATTTTCTTTTTATTATAAATTAACTGTTGCTCTTCGTGGTGTGCCGCGAAATTGTTTTTAGTTTTTTTTTACTGTGCCGGCAGACAAAAAAGTTTGAGAAACACTGTCTTAAAGTTTTAAATATTAGCAAATGTGAAATAACTCATCCTGTGTAAGACTTACAGGTGCAACCAAATCTAAGACTAAGTTTAAGTTTTCTTTATTGATCCTTATTGAAATTTGTTGTGATTTCAAAGACTCTCTAGTTATATTCAGAAAACCAAACAGAAACGTACACATAAATACAACAGACACAACATAAAGAGTTCATTCAGCGACTACACACAGGCATCTTGGTGCTTTTCATGTTTCCTGATCAATGAGTGGCGGTGAGTCTGACAGAGTGACGTACTAATGAGTTTTGTACCGTTCTGTTCTTGTCTTGATCGCCCAATTGTCGACGATTTGACATAGTTTTGATGAAGAGGGTGGCTGTTGTCTTCTAAGATTTTTCCGATTTTTGTTCAGAAAGTTCATTTAAATATTGTAATGTTGTGAGTGTGCTTTTGGATGCCCTTTTTATAATAGTTGCACAACCTAGAGAGCGCCTGGTTTGTACTTGAGATGAACTTCATCTGGGAACAGAGCACAAAGGGCTAATCCCTCCCCCCCCCACCCCGTATTGCTCTGGCAAGAAGCTGGGCCGTTGGGGGTATTGCCTTGAAGCTATCATACATGTGGAGTGACAGTTCAGACATTCCCCCCCTCCCTTAGCTGGGGACACTCGGACAAGATATGTGATATTGTTTCGAAGCTCTCTTCACTGTGACGCATCAGGAGTCGTAGTTAGGACAATAGGACATTTTGCCGCCCTATACACCGGAATGATCTGTACAGATCTAAGCACTAATCTTGTCAGAGATTATATCAACAAGGACAACATCAAGAGGCAATTTGTAGCATAAAAAAGCTCTACCGTTTCGTCAGAAGTACGATAGAGCTATACACTTAACAAAAGAGTTAGATACTGCAAGCACATTTGTTTAAAATGGGCCTCTGATAAGTACCTTTATGCAAGGGCCCCTCATAGTTCTAAAACTCTAGGCCCAGCCCCTTGTAGATCTCCTAACTCCAGTCAACTGAACTAGATTGAAAGGACTGAAACTTGTGATAGTCAAATGGATACCATCGGGGCCTCTAGTCTTCTGCGTTTATTCACAATGCTATTAATTAACTCATTGATGTTGATGAGGCAGGCGACCCTAAGGCAGACCACGAATGCGATAGATTCATGATGTGTGGGCAGATATGCAACAGCATGGGTTTAGGAAATGGAAACGAAAGGTCTAGGAGAGATCTGAATGGAGGAATGTGTTGAAGCAGGCCAGAACCCTCCATGGGCTGTAGCGCCAGTGGGATGTTTGGATGATGTTGTTGATTTGTTATTACATAGTTATTCTACAATTCCATCTCTGAAATAATACATTCAAGTCATCAAGTCAATGTGACTGCATTGTTCTTTACGTTGTCTTACATTACATTCGGCTGGACGAGGATATTACTTCAAGGGTTCTCAGTCAGAATTACGTGTACCCCTAAAAGCATGATGATAAACAGTTAAGTTAATCCACAAGACGTTTTAGGCAATTATGCAACAAGACACTAATAGCATTGATGGCTGACATTAACTTGAGTTACTATTCTCAAAGTGTGTTTGTGAACTAATGAAAGAATGAACAAAAATTAAACGCAGAGAACAGAGTGTGAGAACCGTTGAGATGAGAGCATATGGAATAAGCCTTGATGATGATTGCTGGTTATGTGATACTCTCTGGCTCGGTTGAACAGAACAACACAGACGTAAACATAAACACACATTGCCTGACCAGCGCCCTCTGGTGGGCGTTGTGACGTTATTGACTCTCTCCCTCCAACTTCCGGTTTACAACAACAATACCATCGCGCAGTGGCGTAGCTAGGAATCAGCCATCATTTGGGGTCCCGGGGTGGGTGGGGATGACTTCTTTGGGCACCCTTACATTTTACGGAATATTTAATGTAAAAAAAACTCCCCCCCACCACCTTAAGTTGGGGCCCTGGGAGATTTTCCAATTCTCCCCCTCCCTTCCCCCCACACTATATACACCTCTGCCATCGAGCTTAGATTGAAATAGTATTTAGTTGCTTTAATTCTTAAAATATCATTCTTACTAGATTTTAATAGTTTTTGCCATGGATCGTTAGTGCAACAATGTATGTAGTTAATAGTTTAACCGAATTCTTCAGTATTCTGAGGTCTGAATCCAGCGAATTGTTGAAATTGATTTTTTTCCTCACATCCATTCATCAAATGTCACTAGTTTTGGAATGGGGGGGAGCGATTTATGGTATCAATTCCCAGGCTTAATGACGCGATAATACAACACAGGAGGTGGGGTCAAAACGCCGCCAGGATGACCATCTATTTAATCAGATGATTGATGGTTTGTTTTTTGTCCAGATCAATTTTTTTTTATTAACTTTAACACAATTAAAACTAATTAGTCTCAAGTGCAAATATTTTGTATCAACTAAAAAAAATGCTTGCGTCCATGGCCGGATTTAAGTATGTGGAAGCCCCTGCACCTTTAAAAAACCTTAACACATCAAGTTATTATTAATACAAATACTAATAACTAAACATATGCAACATTATAAAAGAGAGAGATTACTTGTGAATTAAATTAAAATGTCCCTCTATAAACTTAATTATTTAATATGCATATTTTAGTAACCAAAAATGTAAACGATTAGGCAATGCAGTAACTTAGGACCTAGTGTTTATAATAGTCACTTCAGTAACACCTTTACATAAAAAGTTCATCGCAGTTATCTGCTCTTTATTTACATTTTGATTTCAAATATCCTTGACCTCTATAGGGGCCACTGCATTTTGCCCAACATTTAATATTTTATTTTAAAAACACTCTTTTGTGGGCCCGGGGGATTTTCACATTTTCCTCCCTCCTTCCCCCACCCTAGCTACTCCACTGCTGTTTGCTTTCTTTACTTTGTAAAATACAGTAAAAGAGAAAACGAAGTGAAAGCGATATAAAATAATGTAGTGGCCATGTAATTTCCCTTTCAGACCTTGCAATCCTTAGGGCAGATGATGTTAGGTCATCTGTTTCTTTAGCCAACTGTCATGTGGCCAGCACTAGGACCAACCACCTTTACTTTCCCCACCTTAAGTCAAGTACCCATTAGAGTTGGGTGGAATCAAGGGCGATCTAAAAAATAAACAGAACTAAAAATCTAAGGAAACGAAATATGGAAGACTGGGAAAAGTTTTGTAATAACCAGATAAAATAATCGTAGCCAATGACGCCATATTGAAATATCAACCAAATAATCAACATTAGTTTGTGCTTTAAACGAAAGTGCATGGGCATTGGATTCCCCTGTTCTCACAAGTGTACACATATTATAATAGAGTTTAAAAACAATACTTCACTTATCAATATCTCTTTATTATCTACACTGGTTACAACGAAAAGATTGCCTTTTTAAAGATTTGACCCTTAAGGGCGCCCGGAGGATTTTTTGCAGGGGGGGGGGGTGTAAGTCGCCACCCATGACTCAAAGTCGTAACTGCAACTTTTTTATTGCAAAGAATATTAAAGAAAAGAAATAGTGCACCACGCCACCCATATCTACGATATTAGGTTCACTGTAAATAGGCCTACTTGTTTCTTGAAAAAAATAAAAAAAAAAACCAACACGTGAATAAACTATTTACTGTACACGTGCATCCCGACGGTTGATCAAACAAAAAATGCAATCGCTTCCAAAACTGTCAATAACTTTACTACTGAATTGCTTCTCGCTGAGATGGACAAGCCGGCGATGGATTCTTATCTGCAGTGCTGATATTCTTCCAATTGTGGCAACTCTTGCACCATTTTTGGATGTAAACAAAACAAGTTGAACTGAGCATTATTATTATTATTACTTGAAAAGCGAAACGCTAATGAAGAAACTAACGAAAAAGGTACTTAATATAAAGCAGTGTTCTGTAATAACTCCCGATATCCAAATATGTTTTTTTCTCTGTGTGTCTGTCGACTACAAATTCTCGGTAGCGCCACCTCAATACCCCGTTCGCCTTCCTCAAGTTGCCATCCTTGAAGTGTTCCTCAACATGGCCAAGTTGGTATTTGTGTCATTAATGTGACTACTGCTGATGCGCTCTTAAGCGGCCACTTATGCTAAGATGGACAGACTGCAACATCACAGTTTGTCAGGTTTCACTTACAGCCGTTTTTTTAAAATACGCCAAACAGTCAAAGATCTTCTCAAAGTTGTGACTTAAAGCGCGAAGTCTGTTGTGTCTCAGAAAAAATAGATCAATTTAAAATCAACGCTTTCTCTTGGGACTGTAATGGAAGAAATAGATAATCTTGTGGATGACACCGATAGCATTACGTATATCTGAAATGGAATTCAAGTCAATAATAACAAATTTAAGTCTGTGGGACTCGAAACAGACAATGTCTACTTTAGAATATTTTTTACGAATCCTTGCCTGAACACAGTTTTAAATTATACCCATCACGGGGCAGCCATCGTTGCCTTGGCCGAGTAGCTTCTCTAAGTGAAAAATGTACATAATGTATTCGCTGACAATTAAGTTGGACACAGGCAGTGCGTCTCTCTAAACAACAATGGCAAGACCAATGAATTCTTATCGAGAACAATCGCCATCAACAAATCCAATGCTCAAACACATTTTTTCAGTGCCTGAGATAACTGCATTTTCACCACCTTTCTAGGTCTTTAATAAATATAATGATAACTATTAATTATATGCAAATGAAAACAAATCGTTACGACTAACGTGCTATAGAATATTGAATTGTATGCTTACACGGTCGGACATTAACCACAGATTAGCTTGCTACAGTTTATTACAACAATAGCTTATCATTATTATTTTTTTGTTAATGGAAGCACTACATGTTCTTAGTGGAAGTTAATTGATTAGAAGGTGTAAAAAACTGTTTAAAATGTGGCTACTCTGAATTCAGTGGGGTGCACGTGAATGGTCAGCCACCAATGCCTGATAAGCCTAGGCCAGTATACTACAACTGTACTTCAGTCACAAGTGGAGGCACTGCTTGTTCAGTTGCTATATTTTGGCCACTCAGAATCCAGGGGGTGCAAGTGCACCCTCTTGCACCCCCCTGCGGGCGCCCATGTTGACCCTAAGTATGAAACATCTTTATTAGTATGTAATTCGATACAGGCAACTAAGTTTTTTTGAAAATAGACTGAGTTTTATTTTGGCTCAAAATTTCTTTTTGGCCAATGATTTGGTTTATTTTGGCTTACTATTTCTTTTCGGCCAATGATTTTTTTTTGCTTACTATTTCTTTTTTGATAATGATTTGTTGTTTTTTTTTTTTGGCTTACTATTTCTTTTTGGCCAATGATTTTGTTATTTTGGCTCGATACTTTTTAATGTTTCGGTTTATTGTGACACGATTTTTTTTCAACCATTGATTTGGTTTACTTTAAATCAATTTTTCTTTTTAGGCCAATTAACAAATTCTTTTGGCGATTTATATTTTTTCGGCCAATGTTTGGCTTCATTTTGGCTCAATATTTTTTTGGCTTGTTTGTTACAGTTGTAATTGCTGTTTGATCTCATTATTTTAATTTTTATTTGTTTAGTTTATTTTTCGTGTTGATATTGTTCTCTAAGTCAAAGTGAAAAAAAAAGCTCTGGCCTGTGATGGAAAAATCACGGAGTCTCCATTAATAGTTGGCATGAATGTAAGACAGAGTTGCTGTAAATACAGTCAGTAACATAGTTACACAGCTTCAATCTTACGAAAATAATGAAAAAAATTGTTTGGACATCTCAAATGTCCCGCCGACAAGACAGATCTAGGTCAGATTGGCAAAGTCCGTTCTGTATTTCACAAACGATGTTCAGTGGAAAATGTTTGCTACTGTATGTCAAATAATATTAGCAGCCTGGAGCTGTAATGTGATCTAATTCAAAATAACATTGATGAATTCTTTTTTCTTATATTCTTAAAAACAGGGGTTCTCAATCTGTCTTTATGAGTCCATAGAACTTTCCGACATATATTAAAAAACTGGAACAGACACAAAAGAGAGCAATGAGATTCATAATAAATGAATATTCACATTTGACTAGAGTAACACCTTTAGTAAAATCACTAAATTAAAAAAGCCTTCAGGATTGAAGACTTTAAGGGAAACTCTCATAGTTTTTCAAATTTTAGTTATTGACATATTTAAATTCTGCGTAAAAAGTTGTAATAGTAAACATTATATCATTTTTTATTTAAATGCTTAGAAAATTTTATATTTGATAAATTGGACAGTAAATTTGCCACGCCTCCTAAAAAACGGGGTTCTTTGAAATTCTGTTTTTATCTTAGACATACGTCACTTCCATCAACAATACTGAAAGGGAAACTAGATTTAACCAATCGTATCGCTTCTTTCTTACGGTAGCTGTCAGGCTCTTAGGCTTAGTGACGGTATAGTCCAGAGCTATGCAATAGTTATATATATATATAGAGAGAGAGAGATGTAAAAGCATTAGGATAACCAACTCGAGGAAAAAAAAACATTTTCATCTAAACCTCTTCCTATCCCAAGAAGTAAATATATCGTGTGTCTGACTGATTCGAACAAACTGGACATTGTAAGGCTAGTCTAGACTACGTGTAGTCGATCATGACAAGACAACCAAGCGATAATGTTTGTTGTGTGTTAAGTGGTCAGGCGAGAAAATATACACTACCGTGGTTAGTCAAGCATGTTAATCTCCTTTTAATACGCATTTTGTTCTTTGCTTACAAGATCCTAGATCTAACTGTATAGACTGCGATTTATTTTTTTAATGAGAATTTGTATCTATGGTCTCACGCTATAAAATGAGTCAATAGATTAAATTAATAGGTTAGTGTGACGTCACATAGAAACCCGGTGAAAGTCTGACTGTTTTGGATGCGCAGAAAAATAACGTCAGAAAAACATCAATTACTAAGTTACTAGTTGACCGGCGGCATAGCATATGCCGCTATTTACCAGGGCAGGCGACCGCAGTGGGGCCCGCATTTCATAGGACACGCAATTTTATAGAACCCGCTCTAATTTAAAGTGTAAAAATTATTAAATTAAGCCATTTTATTACTTACAACAGATTCCCCGCGCCATCCTGTCGATTTAACATCCCTATAATTATTTGTCTGTTAAG
>JADKLZ010000728.1:845821-861969 GCA_021533235.1 Biomphalaria straminea | reverse complement strand
TTTATTTATGTCTATGAGTTTTGTTTAATCTCTAGGACTGAAGATCATTAATTTTTTTTTTATTTTTCATAATTCGGAAATCCGAATACAATAGATATAGGCCTACATGTTTTCAAGTTATATGAAGCTATTTCCTTAAAATTTTTCCTGTCTATATTTATTTATGTCTATGAATGTAGCACACACATCAGTTTATCCCTCTCTTTACAGCTCATGTAGTCAAATTACAGTGTCAAATAATTTTGATTGGTGTGGAACTAATGAAACATTTTGATAGATCAATTTAAAAAGCAACTTAATGTAATAAATTGACAGGAAGGCGACTCAACAAATAATAAAAATAAAAATAATTTTTATTAACCATAAGGAATTTTGTCTTACAATGTATGCATTACACCAAACAAAACATAACTATAGAAAACCAAAATATACATTCACACCATCTTAAATAGTCATCTGGTGTTGTACATCGTAGGCTACTTAAAAACACTAAGGCCAGCAAAAGCAAACAAAAGCTTCCTTTCAACAGCCTGAATTGGGCGATTGCTGGTTCCCCAGTCCCGCCGCCCTGTCCGACGGGGGGTGAGACTCGGTTTTAAAACTTAAGAGTTTTTGCTGCGTTCACTGTCAATGGACACAGACACTCCGGACTCGCGGACTAGAGACGTGGCCGAAGGCCGCACCACTGGATTCCCCCGTCGTTTTAATATACTATACCAGGCAAACCGTGCGGATCACTTGGACCCTTGGGGGACGGCGCCTGGATATGGACAGCCTTGCTACATCCCCGCCAGAGCAATGAGTTTACTCTCGTTAGCGTTTAGGCACTCCCACGGGAGCCTTTTTCCGCCGCGCAGGTACTCTAGTCGTCCCCTCTATACGATTGTCTCCAACCGGGCGCCACGATGAGGCAGTGCAGCGAAACCCGGGTAACATTCACACCAAATTCACTTATAATTTACATGCAAAACGTTTATATCAGATTGTTTCTATTTAATGATACTATTCGACCGGCGGCATACCATACACCGCTATTTTGCAGGGCAGGCCTTAGGCACTGCAACATATGCGACCGCAGTGGGTCCCGTACTTTCTTTGGACCCGTGCTAATTTTTAGGTGTATAAATTATTAAATGTACCATTTTATAACATGATATAACAGATTTCCCGCGGCCTCTTGATTTACCAGGAGCCCCTGGATATCTCCTGAAATGTTATTAAATATAGGCCTACGAAAAAGTCCTGGAAATCTCCGGAAATTATTGAAATCTTTTGTAAAGTAAAAGTAAAGTAATTTGTGATATTAATTAAAGTAGCCTACTTCATAAGTCAAACCTGAGAGTAGAAGGCCTATCTATCTGTGTATTGTCGTTCTAGTTTCAAGAGTCTTATGACACAAGAATATAATCTCTTCCGGCTTCCACTTTTTTAACCTCCCTTCCATTCACTACACAAATTCATAAGAGAGTTTTATGAAACAAAAATGTGTGCATTTCAATTGTGTGTACTTTGTTTTATGTCTATAAATTGTGTTTAATCTCTAAGACTGAAGATCATGCAATTTTTAAATTTTTCATAATTTGGAAATCCGAATTCAATAGTAGATATATATATACACGTTTTCAAGTTACATGAAGTTACTTCATTTTTCCAGTCTATATTTATTTATGTATATGCTATTTTATGAATGAAAATAGTGCGGATTGGGATGCACCATTTTCCATTCACACCATCATGCGCCATGGGATCTTCCCATTTACTTGTTCCTCATTTGACCTTTTACTTTGAGGATTATATACATAGATGATTGCCAGGAGAACAGAAGAGTTTTGTGTCTGTTTGTCTTTGCTATAGGTGTCTCTTTTCAAACTCTTTTGTGATGGTAAAATCACAAATTCTAACACAAAAGGTGATTTTTTATTTCCAGAATCTTATTTAGCTTTTTCTTTTAGAAATGTTTTTCTCTAACAGCTACCAAATTTATTTATTAGATATAGAAATATATTCGTTCCTTTGAATACCCACCAAACTAGATAGACTAGAAAGTGCATATTTTTAATTATTTTTTTACATATATAGTCTAGTGCAATCCAAGGGAGACTATTCTATAAAAGCTAATGAAATATTTATTTATGGTTTCCCTTGATGACCTCGACTCATGTGGAAATATAACAGAAACACTGCTTCGTGAGACGATGTAATAAATGCTGCTTAGTTCATTTGTAGGACTAGAATTAATATATATTACATAATTCTGATCTATAATTATATAGATTAGATATCTAAATATCTACTTTTGTTTTATTATTGCAAGAATTCGATTTATTATTCTAATTTTAACAACTAGAAATCTATGAAATTTGTCAAGTTCTGGTTGTGTACTGAGTGAATCTGGTATAAATATTTAAATACCCTGTCCCTGACACTAGATCTAGATCTAGATATCTAGGTACTTTAACAAAAGATTAAAAATAAATATATAACAACATAAACTATCTAGTTATGTAGAGCTTGCTGAGAGGATTACAATGATACCAAATTTATCTTTCTATGTTATATAGGATATAGGTGCAAAGTTGTGCGGTTTTAATAGTTTTATGTGTTGAAAAATGGACTGTCACTATATAGCTAACTATAGAAAATATCAAAAAAATGTGATCGAAAAATTGAATTTCCGTCTTTATCTCATCATAACTTTATAACCGTAATAGATAGCAGCTTGAAATTTGGAACACATCTACCCCATTATATGGTTTTTAATTTGATTATTTCACCTCACTTGCAGCTAACATTGATTCACAAATCATTCAATTGTTTGAAAATTGACTTCGATCCTTTTTCTAGTTCTAGAATGCTGTTTGGTAGAAACTTCCCCAGCTTTATAATATTTTTAAATATAATGTAAAATAACACCTTGATAGCATTCTCTCCACTAGGTTAATCAAAGATAAGCTGTTAAACAATGCATAAATCATAAATACTTCATATTATCAACGAGAATTGCTAATGAGCCTAATGTCTGGCGCCATGCGTCGCTGTATCATTGAGTGACTTCATTAAACATTGTCAGGATGGGCCCAATTTTACCTTAATAATCTGATTTCCTTTTATATTTTGTGTACCTAAGTATAGAAAAAAAAAGATTTCTAACACTACTCTTTATTAGAAATATTGATTTTAATACTATAGTCATAGATTGTTATGGTAGTTATAATTATTCTACTATGCCATTTCGAAAAATAGCTTAATTTGCCATCATTTATAACACGTTGGGGAAGGTTTTTTTTAATTTTGGGGGACAAAATTTCAATAAAAAATGATGAAATAACAAACTTTAAGCATAAATCTAGGTCTAAATTCAATATAAAAAAAGTCAACAAGCTTGCTTAAAAATGATGTTAAATGCAAAATTATTCTTACCTATGACTTTACTTTAAATTTTCTAAATAAACAAGATTTTTATTTATTGACAATGTGGTATCACTTTTGAGCTTAGGAATCCTCCTTTAGATTAGGAAGGGTTTTTAAAAAATGAAGCAAATGTAAAAACAACAATCAATCAACAAGCACCATGGGTTTGGAAGTCTAGCCATTCTGTTTCAAAACTATATAGCTGCTAGTTAGCAGTTTATAGGTCAGTAGAGAAAGATTTGTCAAAGTACCTACTGTCACTATGACTATGTCTAAATCTAGATCTATAGACTTTAGAGTAATAGACTGATGATAGTATCTGATCTAGATGAGGGTCTAGAGTCTAAACTCTGGTCTAATAATTACCTGTTACCTTATCCCTTAGCGGCGCCTTAGCCTTAGTCTGTGGACCGTTGGGGCACCAAGCAAGACTCGTAAACCGTCTTTTTCCACTCCTCTCTATCCTTGCCCTGTTTAGAACCTCTTTCAATGGTAGGCCTGTCCATTCTTTTATGTTGTCCTCCCACCGCTTCCTCTGTCCACCTCTTCTTCTTTTTCCTGGAGGAAGGTCTTTGCGAGTCCTGAAGATCTTGTAATATGGCCATAGATTTTAAGCTTGCATTTTTTCACAGTAGTTAGCAGGTCAGCATGGAGTCTGATCGCTGCAGTGACCCTGTCTCTAATCTCTTGGTTTGTGATGCGTCTTTAAATGTGATGCACATGCCTAGGATCCTTCTGTAGCATCTCATTTCCATTGCTAGGATCCTCCTCTCTAGCTCTGCAGTCAGCATCCAAGACTCCCAAGCCATGGTCATGACCAGGGAGCGCATCAGTCTGATTTTGGTGCTGAGGGTTAAGCCTTTGTCTTGCCATATTTATATATTATATTTGAGTTTTGAAAGGGCTGCTGTGGATTTTTCTATTCGGGTTTTTTTCCTAGACAATAGCTCTGAGGTATTTAAAGCTGCTAACGCTAGTTAGCTTTTCACCTCTAATACTGATGGCACTTCTAAAGCCCTGTTGGCTATTGGTCATAATTTGTTTGTTTTTTCTGCATTTATTCACATGCTATATAATATATATGCTGCGGAAGTCTTGTCAATGCGCATCACTAGGTCGGCTAGTTCGTCTTCTGTCCCTGCTAGGTCATCAGTGTCATCTGCGAAGCGCAAGTTAGTAATTCTCCTTCCTCCAATGCTTACAGTACCTTCAAATCCCTCAAGAGCATCTTCCATTATCCTTTCAAGGAAGATATTAAAGCATGTTGGTGAAAGTAGGCAGCCTTGACTTACTCCAACTGTGGTTTTGAACCATTCCCCAATATTGTTGTTGAAGTACACAGCACTGGTAGCATCTTTGTATAGGTTATGGATAACTTGGATTATATTTTTATTATTTTTGTATTTTTCCATTGTTGCCCAGAGTGCCCCATGCCATACTCGATCGAAAGCTTTCTTGAAATTAATGAAGACATGGAAAAGACTCACTTGGTGTTGGAGATATTTTTTCTTATAATAACTTAAAGTCAGTAGTCACTAGTGTGACTAGTAGTGCTATTGCTCCACATATCTAGTATATTCTTATTTATAAATTAGGCTATGACTGATACTCTAGTATATGGCTCTTGAAAGGCAATGGATGCGCCCAGATATATATATATATATATATATACAAAAGAGTGTATATTTAGCTTTAAACATTGTCATTTTAAGAACAAAATATCTATTTCAAAAGACTCTTTATTTCAATAAATTTCTTAAGCAATTTATATTTCTATTTGCAGCTGAACCCTTCATGTCTGCGACAATTCTTTGGTCTATGATACAATGAGTGCTGCCTTACAGGACCCTGTTGTACAACAGTTTGTAGCCATTGAAACACAGAAACAGCGATTTCAAGGACTTGTCCATGAGATGACCGGCAGGTGCTGGGACGCTTGCATCGGAAACCCAAGCACTAAACTTGACTCTAAGACAGAAAGCTGCATTCGTAACTGTGTTGACCGATTTTTGGACACATCCAACTTTGTTGTGAATAGACTAGAGGCCACACCTATTCCAGACTCCACCCCAGAAAAAAAGTCTGGTTTTATATTTGACAATTAACTTTCGTACTTATCTTTTTTTTCCCCATTAACTGTTGCGGTGCTTGAAAGATGTCAAGTTTGTCGACGTTCTCCTCCAAATCCAACGCAAAGCCTCCTCAAAAAGGTAGTTTCCCTTTAGACCATGAGGGGGAGTGCAAAGACTTTATGATCAAGTACATGCAATGTCTTCGTTTGAATAAGAAAGACACCGCACTGTGCCGCAAGGAGACAAAGGATTATCTCAACTGTCGAATGGAGAAGAACTTGATGCTTAAAGAGGATTGGAAGAAATTGGGCTTAACAGAAGAGGAAATAGACACAAAGAGCAAAACTTAATTCATAGTTATGTTTACCTTTTTTTTTATTGGTACATTGAAAAAAGAAATTTTGTTAATTAAATTTTTAAAACCAGAGCTGAATAATTGTAATACATCTTTGTTGTTGTTTTTTTTAAAACACTCTTTGCCTTCTTATTGTAAAATGTTTCATTTTAAAATTTGATTTTGAAACTTTAATATTAGACTAAGCCATTTCATTTTAAAAATAGAAAGAATTTAGTCCACCATAATCACAAATTAATTGGGACCATTGTCCATCTATGTATTTTAATTAATTGAACTATATGTCCTTCTCATGGAAATGACTTAGTATAATGTCGATTGATTTTCCAAAAAAAAAAAAACACCCAAGAATATTGCCATTCTTATTCTTCTAGACAACTTTTTACTGCTGAGCTGTCAGCTCTTTTGAAGACTGTGCCTAGGAAAAATAATGTGCTGTTTTTTTTTTTTTTTTAGTTGTTAAGCACTGCCATAAAGGGTGTTGGTTATGTTGGGCTGTAGTGGTAGTAAGGTCTGCCTAAGGTGGATAAGAAGGGGGCATTCAAAAAGGATATGGTTTACGGTTTCATAAGGGTGGGTGCAGTGTCTACAAAGGGGGAGTTGTGTGGGATTTATTTTATTGAAATAATTTAAATGAGGTATACATCGCTCTTTGCGAGGAAGGAAGTTAATACTGTCCAGTTTGTTAGGCATGTTCATTTCTTTGTACATGGCTCTGCCTGTTTCCTGTTGCCCATTGGTTGAGCCACTCCTCTTAGCATTGACCTCAGGGTGAGGTAGTTGACAGGTCTATCTGGTTGTTCCATAGCCTTTGAAAGCTTATCTGCCCTTTCATTTCCCATGACACCAATGTGCCATTAATAGTTAAAAGAAAAAGGACTATTTTTATTTCAACAGTATTGACCTAAGTGTAGCTAAGCATCACTCAAAACTCTGACTTTAAATAAAGTAATGAAAGAGTTAATGCTATATACATCATCATTGGCCTCCTTCAGTCGTAGAACGACTATGGTTCATCTCGCACACTTCCTCGTGTGGCTGAGACACTCCCGTCCACAAGTATCGCAGGTAAAGGTGGTCTTCGCTACAGTGGTAGAGGAGCTGGTCATTTTCCGCGTTGTCCGCTTTTCTTCCAGAGCTGAGGCCCATGCTCTTTCACTGTCCATAGCTTTCTTGGTCACTGTCTCTCTCCATCTGGTGCGGTCTAGAGCTATATACAGCTTGCACAGAAAACACACAGGTATTAAATGAACAAGAAGTTTGCATCTACAATTTATTTCCAATAACAAAGTTGGCAACAACAGAATGATGTCATGTTCTATGCCACTAGAGTTAAACAAAATACAAGAAGCTTATAATATGTAATTTTGACCATGACATTGCAAATCATAAAGTATGAAGCAGAAGTATAGCAAAAACAAAAGTAAGATTAATAAATGAAAGGTATAAAACAATATAGTATTTAAATATTTGGATGCTGGATAAAACCTGGTAGGCAGCAGAAAACTGAGAAATAATGTCAAAGTTTAAACACCACAATCTCTGCTTCCTTTGACATTGTGTGGCTATAAGAATGAACACATACATTGGAAGATTGAAATTTAGTAACAAATCTTAAGATGAGTTGGTTTTTAAGAAAAAAAAATGATAGAATGATAATTGATTCAATGAAAAAACAAACTTTGAGATTTCAGATCAAGTGTTGTATTTGTATGTCTTGTTTCACAGAGAAATACAAAAAAAAAATCTATGCTACTAATAATGTATAGGAAAAGACAACAACTTTTTACATTTGTACAAATACTTGGATGAAAAAAAAAGGGTGTACATTACATTTGAAATAATCCTAAAACCTGTTTAAAACAAACCAGATTGAGTCATTACATGAAGACAAGGTAACTTGGCAAACTGTAGTGGATCTTCATTAACATAATTAAGTTCTAATTATCCTGAAATTCATTTTTATTGACAGCAAAGTGGACACAAAGATTTTCCGAGTTTCAATAGTTGCACTACTTATCAAAGAATTTCAACGTTAGTAATCCTTGCTGTAAAATGAAGTAAATTTTAGAAAGAATTTCCCAACCAGCTATTGGTAATCCTTGTTCTTTACTGTAAAATAAGTCTGTGGCTTCATTTTACTGATACATGTACTTTAAAGTCTATCTACAGAACCTGTTTACTGTTGCATTCTGTAGGGATAAACAATTATAAAACATGTATGAGAGAGTGCATGTACAGAAAAATCAAAAGAAGACACTGAAATAGTTATAGCTATATCACAACCTATCTGTTCAAAACTTTTTTTAGACTAGTTCATTTTAGCTCTTGTGTTTATGATAATGTCATATAGTGCCTTGAGCCCATATTATGTTTGGTAACAGTGCTTTACAAATACAATTATTTTTATTATAAAGCAAACATTTGTTTACATTTAGGCTGCTTTCATACTACATGCAATTCTATATATCTGTGTAGTATACATCTATTTCAAATGTAAGCAAGACCTCCACTTAAACTAGTAAATGATTAACAATAATCAAAGTAGATTAAATCAATAAAATGATTCAACCCGACTAAGTCTAGAAAAGTCAAACATTAATAATGAAGTACACTACAAGTAACACATCAAGGTAACAAGTGACTTACAGAGTGGTATTAAAAAGAAAAAAAAAACACTGAGGGGATAGCTATGATGTAACTGACAAAAAAAAAAAAGATCATCCTCTGTCAACTGAACACAAGACAAAAAAATGTTGCAGATCATCTGACAGATGACTTTTAAATGTCAACTTTAAAAACAGGAAGGGGATGTTTTATAATAATAATACTGTTTTAATCAAACAGGGGACATGTTGTGCGTTGAGTGATGAAGTGTTTGGCTTCAGAACTGAGGGGCCTCCAATTTAAATCTAGACAAAGGAAGGCATTTTCAACTTAAGGATTTTTAGGATGCCTTCAAGTCCACCCATCTCTAATGGGTACCTGATATTAGTTACCTGATTGATATTAGTTGCTGGACACATGAGACCATCGTTAACTGTTGGCCTCAGAAAGAGATGACCTTCACATCATCTACCCTATAGATCACAAGGTCTGAAAGGGGAACTTTACTTTGTTATAATAAACAAGATAATCTCTTCCCTCTGAAGTATAAGAGTTCTTGCAGCTTAGCATATCATTCACTAAGTGTACATTGTTCACTTTGTGCCATTACACAACTCAAAAGACAAAAGACTCAGAGTTCAAGGATGAATGTGAACCTTCTATCTTAAAATGATTCTAATATTTGACCAAAATTAACAAAAATAAAGAAGTGAAGAAACAAAAAATGCATTGACTTTGATTAAAATCTGGACAGTCAAAATATTTTTAAAATGTTTTACAATTTCGGATCTTCCTTCAGACTTGAAGATAATCTACTTCCTATTCCAGACCTACCACAGGACAACGGAGGATGGCAGCGGACAAGGCATGAACCCAGGACAATCGAGACAGTGCACCTACCACACGACCAGGCAGCCATCCGAAATGTTCTAGTAGTAAAAATTCCTAACTCAATACTAATTAGTAGCAGCTAGCCAAGCTCATTCAGATGTGCTAAATTCAACTTTTGGTTTTAAAAATGTGTTTCACTGACCTTATTCTGTTCCTATAAATAAATAATTTTGATAATTAACAAATAGACATGGAAACATAAATTTACTATGTTAAAAAAAATGTGAAATACTGTCACATGATCAAAGATCTTTTTACATCACACATTCAAAATTAACAACCTTAAACCAAAAAAAGAAAATTACAAGACCAAGTACCAGTATCATGTATAAGCATCAAATAAAAAAAAAATAAAAAAAATGAACAATTGTTTTTTGAAATACATACACACATACCTAGTTAGTTAAAAACATGTTTATCTTGATTTTAACAAGCAAGTTATTTGGGGAAAAGCTGTTAGTTCAGTGTAGTAACAGAAGCTGAATCCACACCCTTGGACATTTTAAACACTATACATTTACTCTTAAAGCATTAGCAGTGTATTCTGAGCTGCTATTTCTTGCTGCAGTCTTTACAAAGAAACAGTTCCGTCTGCTTCTGTACAGTCTGCTGCTTCAGTGGCACAAACATTTTCAGAATTTTTTAAACCAAAAAAAAAATTCTGAATGAAGTTTAATAGAATGAGAATAAAAAATAATAATAAAATAAAAAAAAAAAAAGAATTCAAATGAAGGGCTGTGGTTTCCTCCATTTTGTATTATTTAAAGAAAAACATGGTATCAACATAGGTTCAAGTTTAATGTTAACATCAGTGAATGAATAGTCACTACTGGTCATCAACCAAAGCAATTATTCTGAATTGGATAGTCACAGCCTTGAAAAACAGAAGTAGGGAAACACAACTAAATAATACACCTACTCTCTAATCCAGATCCATGTCTTGTTACCTATATTTATCTAACAATAAAAGAAGCTAGACTCACACATGTATGGCTAAACAAAGTTTGTAAAGGAACAAAAAATTTTTTTTTTTGCATGCCTTGGATATGCAATGAAGAGAGAAAGCATCTGAGACTACTGGAATGTTTTCACCAAAGATGCTTGCCCTCCATCGTGGCACTACAAACAGCTATCTTCTTGCCTATGTCGGTATGGACAGTATATAGACTTTTTATAGTCCGACAGTTACACTGGTCAGGGCAGGTAAGGGGGGGGGCAAATTATGCCAACAATAGCAGTCTTTCTTGGTGAGATGTAAGGTGCCACACAGAAATAAACACCAGCCTGGGCAGCAAGTTACTTTAACTGACACAGAAGATAGCACCTGGTTGCATGCAGCTTCAGAATAAGACAGGTGGAGGTCACTTACAAAGGCTGCTGCCGAGGGCAGACGTAGATGCGAAAAGAAAATCTAAATTGACCACCGGCCTGTGCTGGATGTGGCAAAGTATGTAGGTCAAAGCTGGGGCTGCATAGCCAATGGAAATAGGGCATTTCTCATTAATCTTTGAACTCAAAGAGAAGCCATATTATTATTAAAGAGCATTACAGCCTAGCCTAAACCAACTGAAGGATGTCGAGGAAGTGTAGTGAGTGCAAAGCATCCAAATACAAAGTTCAAAGGTTGAGATTCTGTAGACATGAAAATATATTCAAAACATTATTTTAGTCTTTAAAAAAAATGTTTTTTTAGGTGATCAGACTTTGAAAAATAAAGAAACCTAAGTTATATTAGAGAAGATAGTATGTAAGAATATAGCAAGGCTATTAAAAGAAAACAATAATGTGATGTAGTTGACAAGAGTTATGCACAGAAAAGAAATACAAGTTAGAACCTGGACTTTGATACGTCATTGTGCTGACCACATGATACCCTCATTAACTGTCAGCTACAGACAGAGATGATCTTTAGATCATCTTCCTATGGAACTGAAAGGGAAACTTTCCTGGGGAGGGGGTGGGTAACTATGTGCTTTCCAATGTCAATACATTTGTATTAAAAGACATGTCACATGATTAGTCCACCCTTCTCTAATGGATACCAGATATTAGTTTGGGAAGGTAAAGCAGTATATGGTTGTGCTAGCCACATGACACCCTCATTAACCATCAGCTACAGAAACAGATGACCTTTACATCAGATCGCAAGGTCTGAAAGTTATACTTTACATGTTAAAAGAACTACCCATCAGGGGCGTAGCTAGGAAGTTTCTATCATTTGGGGGCCAGGGGGGCTTGACCTCTTTGGGGGCCTCTGCAGTTGCTTATTATCTAATTTTCAATGTAAAAAACACTCATTTGGGAGCCTCCTCAAGTGGGGGCCCGGGGTGATTTTCAAATTCTCCCCCCCTCCTCCCAACACCCTAGCTACGCCACTGCTACCCATCTATTACAAGCATCAATCAATAAATTAAAAACAAAAAATTCAGTCACAAATTGCAATATTAACAGCTTGACCTAGTTGCTCTAATGAACACATATATAAAAAATGTTTCAGTAAAGATAAAGAATAATAGCACTTATTTTATATTTATTATACAATTTAGCATTCAACAAAAGATAACTAGAGCTCCAGCCGCTTTGAATGTTTATAATCAGCCATGACCAGATCAATCTTTTCAGACACTCTCTTGCACCCTGTGCTGGAGAAAACCTGCTCCACTGCTGGGAAGAAAGTCATTTCTTTGACTATCAGGTCGATGAGGTCTTGCGGAATTTTGCCTGCCTCCTTATAGTAGTTTTTATTGAGAAGTCCATCCCTGATGCACTTCCTAACGTGTTCTTTGCCCAGAGGTAAAAACGGTATGTAGGCAGTGATTAGGTGTGTGCTAATCAGTTGGCTGTGCCAGAAACCATCTGAAAGATTGAGAATTAGAAAATCACTAACATTTGTTTAATTATATAACTATAATTATATAGATTAGCCACAGCCTGCTGGCTTATATATTCTTATCAAATGTAAAATAATGTGAAGAAGGGTTTATCCAATTTGTTAAAAAGTTTCATTCTTTAATAGAGATAAATTTAGCTTTTTTTTTTTAAGGGGGAACCCTGGTTGTGGGAGGGACATTCATTATACACTACAGTCTCTGAAATGATCTAATGAACATTTATGTCAAGTTTTATCAAGATTGGTCAATCGGTTCTGATTCCTATGCTGGACATATATACTTACTTATACCTCACTTTCTGCTTTATATATTAGATTATGAAGTTTTGAGTAATAACAAAGAAATATCATTTATCGAAACTTTAAATAGAACTTCTATCAAGGGATAGAAATATAAACAAAATGTGTAGAATATATCACAGGAAAGGAGGCGAGGGTTATTACTTGATAAATACTAGCTGATAACCATGCTTTGATTGATTGCAGTCAAGATTTAGATTTTAAGATTGTATGGCACATCTGCACAATTTAGGACATGTTGTTCCCACTATGAAGAGGTTAATATAATAACATTGGAAAAAAAAAAGATTTTAAAGGTTTGACAAGTTGACATTTAGGCTCTAAACAAATGTAGCACAACAAATTGTTGTAAGGAGTTAAAGAGCAACATGGCATCAAAAGGAGCCAAGAAATAAAACTGACATTTAAAAAATCTCGTTTAAATAGATTTAAAAAAAATTAACATGATAACATTCAATAAGATGGCCCAAAAGATTTGACCTATTTTACTAGACTGATATTTCTTTGGGGAGCTAATTAAGTTGTGTAGATTCAAACAAAGCTCAGCTAAGGCTTAATAAAACTCTAGAGAATACTGTCTCTCTTTTGTGTATTTCGAAAGTATTACACAAGGGAGATAACCCAGCTGGTAATTAAACAAAGTTTTGAAAAATTCAACAGATAAAAATCAATATTCAGCACCATCTTTCACTGTATAGTTTGATTTATTGAAAGTATATCACAAAGAAATGGTACTGTAAGAAAGAAATCTAGTTTACTTTTTTTTTTTTTTATACCAGAAGGAAATATGCATGATGACACACCATAGCTCAATGATGAACATTAATCCACCATTACTGGACAGCAGTTCTTTTGTCTGCTTTGACAGAAGCAAAATATGTACATCATAGCTAGGACTGGGAGGCATGGTGGCTGAGCAGTAAAGAAATTGGCTTCCAAACTGGGGTTCCAGGTTTGAATCCTGGTGAAGACTCAGATTTTTTAAAATTTCAGCATCATTGAAGTCCACCCAGCTCTGGCTTGGGGAAAATAAAGGATGTTTGGTCATTGTGCTGGCCACCTGACACCCTCATTAATCTTGGGCCACAGAAACTGATGGCCTTTACATCATCTGCCCCATAGATTGCAAGGAGAATTTTACTTTACTTCTAGTTAGGACTGCCTAGCATGATGACATACTGCACCACTCATTGGGACATACTGCACCACTCATTGGGATTCAAATACAGGTCTTACTATCACTACAAGCACCCAATCCTATGATAGTCCACAAAAAAACATCTTGGATCTAGTCTTTTTTTTTTTACCTTAATAGAGTGAAGACAAGGGGGGGGGGAGCAGTAAGGAGGCCTACCAAAGTCAAGAAATGATAAAAACAAGATTAAAGAAACAATGAGATAAAGATGAAAGCTGTAACATTCTAATAGCTGACTTAATATTTGCAGTAAAGGTTACAGAAATAGTTAAATAGTTCTGGACAGAACCGCACAGTCTAGAGCAGCACATTGCAAAACTCAAAACAATCTGGTCTTTGGTAATGGCCACATTCTTATATGCTAGTAAATCTTGGATGCTGACTGCAGAGCTAAATAGGAGCATCCTGGCACTGAAACTATAAAGCTACAGAAAGATCCTAGGTGTCTATTACAAAGTCCACATCACAAATGTAGATTAAAAAAAAAATTTAAGTATACCTATTGGCCCCCCACAATGACCTGCTAACCACCATCAAAAATCATAAGACCAAACTCTATGGCCACATCACAAGGTCCTCAGGGCTCGCAAAGACCTCCCTTCAGAGGACAGTATCAGGAAGAAGAAGAAGAGACAGACAGCAAAGAATGATGAGGCCTGTCATTGAATGAAATTCTAACCTAGGCAAAGAACAGAGAGGAATGGAGAAAGATAGTTGACAGATCTTGTGTAGTGCCCCTACAACTCAACAGACTATAGGATAGGTTATAATAGGGGTAATAGGTTACATGGAATGTAAATTATAAAAAAAAAGATGGCATTACTATGGTTGTCTGCGTTGATAGCTGCTTTCATAATGTTGTTCTCTACATGGGACAACTCTAGCGTCTCTCGTTTCTTGCCAGCTTGCCAATGCTCAAACATTATCTGGCCAATATCAGCACCACCAGTGTTGCTAAACATGAACAAGAGAAAAGAAAAGATTTTTGACCAATGTTAAGCCATTGTACTTGATGAGCTAGCACTGTCCGTTTTCATTTATAAAATACAATACTAGTGGCTTGACTTTGTAGCACTAAGTTAAATATATTTGCATTTTTTAAAGATAAATGAATTTTAATTGTTATTTTGATAACACAATTTTGCATTCAATTTACCAAGTAATTTAGTACATTCAAATTTTCTATCAACTGCACACATGATTTATTTAAAGGAAATAGAAATCTGAAGCTTTTTATATTGACAGACCAAATAACATTATAATCTTTGCCCGGCATGTTGATGCACACCTTTATACCTTTATCCGTAGAAGTCTAAAAAGTTCCCCTTTCAGACCTTGTGGTCTATAGGGCAGATGATGTAAAGGTCATCTGATTCTGTGGCCCACGGTTAACGAGGGTGTCATGTGGCCAGCACAACGACCAACCGCCTTTACTTTTCCCCAACTAATGTGTAGAGCTGAGTAGACTCAAGGGCGCCCAAAAATCCCGAAATAAAAATCCCAGTCTACACCAGGATTCAAACCCAAGACCTCCAGTATGGAAGCCAAGCGCTTTACCACTCAGCCACATCGCCGTAGAAGTCTAAGCCGCAGCAAATATGGTTAACTGCGGCCTTTTCCAGTCTTACCTGAGAAAAAGAAATATGGCCCTGCGATAGTTGATGCCTCCAAGATGTTCATAATAGTCCAAGTAAGGTTTGATGACGTCCAGTAACAGAGTGGGTAGTTTGTCCACTTCATCAAATATGAATAAAGATCTCTCACATTCTGTCACGTTACCTTCTATCCAAGCTTTTAACCGTTCCTGTACACGTGAAACAAATTCATATTTAAAGGTCAACCCATTTCTGTCCTCTTTTAAATATAGATTTTTCTTTTAAACACATATAACATAAACAAGCAGCCTAATTTACCCAATTAAAATCAAGTATCATTCAATAGAGTTGCATCCTTAAAATCTAGAAATTCATAATTTCAATTTTTGCCAAGATTCAAACCAGAGACCATCAGTTTGGAAGCCAAGCACTTTACCACTCAGCCAGCACACCCCAATTAATGTATAAGTTGACCACTCAGCCAGCACACCCCAATTAAAGTATAAGTTGACCACTCAGCCAGCACACCCCAATTAAAGTATAAGTTTACTCTTTCTCTCTGTAACTTTTTTGAGGGAATTATAATTAGTCTGTGTTAGGACTTCAAGGGGATAACTTTGTATTACGGACAGAGACTTGACTGGGGCCTTTTCAATATTTAAATTTATTCAATTATATAATGGTCTGGACATCTCCAAAGTACTCTGACGAAGTCAGACAGCCATCAAAAGTACAAGATCAAGGCCTAGACTGAAACTTTGCCATAGTTTGGCATAACTGTTAATCATTCCTTCATGAGGAAACTTAAATGTTTGGATTTACCTTATAGAAT